>WBNH01003890.1:0-200011 GCA_013401255.1 Urocolius indicus
TGCATCCCACAGCCCCCGAGCAGAACCCACCGTTGCTCCCCGCCCCGCGCCCCCCTCGTGCCCGGCTCGGCTCGGCTCGGCTCGGCTCGGCTCGGCTCGGCTCCACCTCCCGGCAGCGTCATCTCCCCGCGCCGCTGCGGCGGGGCTGCGGTCCCGGTCCCGGTCCCATGTCCCCGGGACGATGCTGTTCTCCCTGCGGGAGCTGGTGCAGTGGTTGGGCTTCGCCCCGTTCGAGCTGCTCCTGCACGGGCTGGCGCTGCTGGCTTTCTCCGTGCTGCTCGTCCTGAAGGTGGACGGGCACGCCGCCGCGCTCTCGTGGTGGGTCGTGTTCGTCCCTTTCTTCGCCGCCGACGGCCTCAGCACTTATTTCACCACCATCGTGTCGGTGCGGCTGTTCCAGGACGGCGAGAAACGCCTGGCTGTGCTGCGGCTCTTCTGGATCCTCACCATCCTCAGCCTCAAGTTCGTCTTCGAGATGCTGCTGTGCCAGAAGCTGGTGGAACACACCCGGGAGCTCTGGTACGGGCTCATCATGTCTCCTGTCTTCATCCTGCTCCAGCTGCTGATGATCCGAGCCTGCAGGGTGAACTGAGGGTGCTGCCTGGCTGCCCTCGCCTCGTCTGGGCTCCTGAGGGACCCCCCTGGCTCGTAGCCGTGGGGCTGGTGTGCCCGGCTGGGGCTGCAGCCTGAGCGAGGGGCTGGTGGTTAAACGTGCTGCTGGGGTGAGGAACATCATGTTTCTTCAAGAGGATCCTTTTGCGCCGTGTCCTGGTTGTGGTGCCCTCAGCCCATGGTGTTGAAGGGTCCCGCCGTGCAAGCGCTGCTTGATGTGCCAGCTGGTTAATAAAAGGGCACGGAAGGGGTTGCTTTATGGATCGGATTCTTTGTGCTTAGAAAGCGGTTTGTACTTAAATCGTGGTGCCCTGGAGGTGTGGGGATTGCTTGGAGATGCGTTGGGTGGTTGCTGGAGATGTGCTGGTACACCACAGGCCTGGCCTGTCTGAGCCCCTGCTCCTGGCAATGCCTGGGCTTCGACAGCAAAGCTGATTTACTTCCATCTGTCCTCTTGCTTCCCTGAGCATTTCATGACGAGTGCTACTGGTTGTGACGGGGAGGGGAGTGTCACTGAACCCCTGCTCTGGTGTGAAGTGCTGCCCTCCGAGCCCAGAGAACGTGAGGGAGTCAGTATTCCTTGGGCCAGAGCCTTAAATGCCAATGGCACCCGGAGCTCCCAGCGTCAGGGACACCTCGGTGTCACCCGCATTCAGCTCCTGGCACCAGGGCATTGAGAACAGTGGATCTGCTCTCTCCTCACTGTGAGAGGCTGTTTGTTGCTTTGGAGCCCAGGCACAGGGGGCTGGGCTGTTTCTGACACTGTCACAGACCTTTGTACTCTATTGGTGATGTCGATTCCGACTAAACACGTGGTAGCTGGGGCTTCCCCTTCCACCCTCAGCCGTTCCCTGTCTTTGCCCCAGCTCCCCAGCAGCTGGTGCCACCCTGTCTCCTTGCTGTTCCCAGGGTCTGTTCCATGCAGGCAGGATCCTGGCACACACAGACAACTGCTCTCTAATGGGTGCTCCAGCTCACAGGCCGAGGGAGCAGCCTGGACATGGTGGGTCTCGTCCTCCCTCTGCTGACAAAGAAACAAGCAGCCACTCCTTTTGTCCCTAGGAAGCAGCTGGGAGCTGCAGGAGGTTTCCTGTAGGTGATGGTGTTTGTCCCTGTGCTGCTGCCACTCATCATCCCTGTCACAGGATGGCAAGAGGAGAACCAGTGGCCAGGGCTGGCAGGATCTAGGAGCTGACACAGATTTAGCCCAGATTGGGCCATGATGGGGCTTAGCCCCCAGTGTGACCTGCTGCCCACCGGCCTCTCTTGAGGCAGCATCTGGCTCCAGCCCTGGCTCTTTGTCCCCAGTGACCCTGGATGGCCCTGCCTGGTCTGATGCTGGCAGTGCAGGATGGGAGCACCCATTTGGCTCAGTCCTTGCACACTGAGACCTGCCTCACCCGAGCTCCTCTGCTCCTGCTTCATCTTGGGGTTTTCCAGGGCCCCATGTCACCAAGGTGTTGCCCCCACGTGCTCCTCTGGTCTGTCTGCTTGGAGCCAGCCCTTCTCTCACACAGTCCAAGCGGTGGCAAACCAAGGACACGTCATCAGGGAGAGGGAGCCTTTGTCAACTTTCCACCTCACCAGTGTGATTTCATCCCCACTCTCCACATCCCTGTGTCACAGCTGTGCCCACAACATGCCTGGTCACGCCAAGAGCATGATGAGGCATCACTTGCAACCACAGAGTCGCTGGTGTGGGCCTGGGGAGGGTGAGGGATGAGGTAAAGGCAATGAGGGTGAGAGCAAGGGAGCGAGGCTGAGCTGGTGTGGGGGTGAGTGACAGGCATGAACAACCAGAGCCACAGAGGGTGACACAGTCAGTGAGGGTGGAGAGGATCAGGAAGAGCAGCAAAGCTTCTGAGTCAGGAGGGGACACCCACTGAGTTACCCTGGGGACTTAGTGGTGCCTTTGGAGTGCTGCAGGTCCCCAAACACCAGGCTCATTAAAGCAGAGAAGGGGCAAACCAAAAATAACCACACAAAAATGAAGATGAATGGAATGAGCACATCCCTGAGCATCGCTGCAACGCCGTGGGGCCGCTTCTTGGGGCTGAGCCCTGGCAAGGGATTGCCTGGGACCATCAGCCCCAACGCAGCCAACAGTCACTGGGGCGTGGGGGGGATGATGCCACATCCCCCCGTGTTGCTGCCAACCTACCTGTAGTAGCTTTCCCAGCACTTTGCCTTGGGGAAAAGCTGCATCAAGTGTTCCCCAGCTCCGCTCCTCTGAGGTAAGGCAGCTTCAGGGTGCTGGGAGGGTGTGAGGGGAGAGCATGGTGCCAAACTCTGGCACTCAAGGTGCTGCTCTGATGGAGGTGTGGGGGCTGCCTGTGTGGCTGGGGGTGGTTGGGGACAGCCTGGCAGCCAGGGCCAGCTGCATCCCTTCCCTGGACTCACTTCTCATGCAAAGGAGTCACTTGCTGTGCCCAGGGCCACCAAATCTTACCAAACCTCCCGAGGCATTTGCCCTGAGTGAGCAGTTGCAGCACACTCTGTGGCTGAAGCCTTCTGGGAGCATCCCCCTCAGTGAAGTCCTGCTGGGCCCTCTGTCAGCTGACATAGCTCAGAGGACAGACCCTGGTGCCTGTCTCCTGCCTGGTGCCAGCCATGGGGTTCCTGGCATGGGGAGGGAGGCTCCTGCAGTCTTGTGCCAAAAGGTTCCTTTAAGCACTGGAATATGCTCTGGCAAAGATAAAAATCTCACCTCTGGGTTTATTTTTGTTGCTGCTGTGGGTGAGTTGATACAGCTGCCAGCTAAGCTTTTTCCAACCCAGGTGCAGCTCCTTGGCCAAAAGCCTTTGTCAGGGCTGCTCCCAGCCCAGAGGTTTGGCCCTGCTGGGGGAGCAGAGCAGCTTTTCCCCACGCTGCTGCTCTGGAGCCTGGTGGGTGCCCCAGACCCTGGAACAGGGGCAGCTCTTGAAGAAGCATCTAAACGTAGGATGGTAGCGCTGGAGGGAGATGAAACTGGTGCCTTGTTCATATGTGCTCTCCAGAGCAGAGCCCAGCCTGGGATGGCTCAGATGGGTTTTGTGCATGAGAAAGAGTCACAGAATTGTTGAGGCTGGAAAAAGACCTTAAAACTCACTGAGTCCAAACATTATCCCAGCACTGCCACAGCACTGGGACTTACAGGACATTCTGGATAACAGCTGACTGTCTGTCTAGTTGACTTGCTCCTGTGGCCCCTCCAGTGCTTGGGCAGAGCTGTGTGTGGTGCTGAGCCCAAACATGGTGCTGAGTCAGGCACCAGCTCTTGTGGGCTCCTCTGTGGCATCTCAGCAGCATCCCAGCACCCCTGAATGGAGCTTTACCAGCTGCATATTTGTGCCTCAAAGGAAGAAGCCTCCATAGCTCCTCCCAGAGCCCTCAGACCACCACCATGACCACCTTCATCACCTCCAGTGCTGACCTGGTCCTCGTGCCCTAACCCTTCCTGGCTTACCAAAGCTGGTGCATCCCTGTGTCCAGGGAGAGCCTGGCTGATGGTTTGGGGTGGCAAAAGCAGCAGCAACCTTTGCAGCAAAGCAGGTCCTCTGGTGATTTCCTGCACCAGCAAGCACACAGGCCAGGAGTGCCCACACCAAGTGATGGTCTGGGGTGTGGTAAGTGTGGGCTGGTTATCTCACACGCAAAGTGATTCCCTTCACCAAGATGAGAGGCTCAGCTTCCTATGCCAGGTCAGTCCTGCAGGGAAAATGAAAGCAGCCTGTCAACACTGCCAGGAGCAGCTGCAGAGCCCTGCTTGTGGTGAGAGGTGCTGTGGGTCACCCCTGCCTGGAGCTGCCTCCACACATGCTCCCCTTGCAGCTGTAGACTTGCTTCTGGTCCAGCTTTTCAGCTCTTCCTGAATCCTCCTCATTTAGATTGGTTTGGGGCTTTTTTTTTTTCCCCCTCAAGCTTTTGTGAATGGAAAACTGCAGCTCTCTTAGCTCCTAACTGCCAGGAACATTGGGCAAGCAGTCAAAACGTTACTGGAGACCAGCTAGGAAATCCAGGTTTGCCAAGAAACCATCCTACCCCAGCCTTCTGTTACAGATAACAGCTACTCTGGCGATGAGAGAGGGCAAGCACAAGACACGCTTAGGAAGGGCTGTGTTCAGAGTGGCTGAGCCAGCTGCTGGATTGGTGGGATCTAGAGGTGGCTTTAGGGGTGTCTCTGGCTAATAGCCACAGTGTGTAAAAGCAAACATCACCTCATGACCTGAGGAGTGTCCTGAGCTGCTGCAGCCCCCAGTTTCAGGGCTGGTGTTGCCACAACTTCATCTATAACTTTGACAGAATAATTTAGAGGGTTGGCCAGGCTGCAGTTGAGAGCACAGGTCCAGCCACCACTCTTGGAAAGATATATGGTGAGAAGTGTGGAGCAAGTGCTGGGAGCCCAGAGGTGGCAAAGATGAAGGAAGAAAGGCTGTAGCAATGGTGACAACTTCAAAGAGTCTGTGATTCTGTGACTCAGAGCCAGGGTGTTTTCTTCTCAGAAGGCACAGGGAAGATGTTAGCAATGGAGGTGATCTCATTTCACAGGTATCAGTGACTGGCAGTAATGGCTGGGCTCAAACCCCACACACAGTCTCTGCACCAGCCTGGCGGGTTCCTCTGGGTCTCAAAAGAGTCGTTTGGAGGGCCATAGACAAAGAAACAGATGGCAAAAGCGGATCACACAGGGTGTGTGTGTACTCTAGCCACACTTCTGCGTGGCAGATTTGTTCACCTGCAGTCAGAAGAATGAGACAGTCAGGTCCCTTTTTCAATTACAAGCAAACAGTACATTTATCTCTCTCCAGAGCACATCCCTGAAGGCAAACAGGGCAGGGGCACATCAGCACAGGACCTGAGGGGAGCCACGTGAGAACAGCTGCAGTTGTGGGGCAGGTACACCATGGCCCTTCCAGGGCCTGCAACACCCCACACTCAGGCACCACATTTTCCCAACACCCATCCCATGTTTTAACAGACAAACACCTCTTTGGGTGGGATTACCTGAAGAAAACTGAGGGCTGGACTGTACATAGCACAGACCCAGGGTGCTGTCACCTTGCCAGAGCCCAGCATTGCCTGGGAGGGGGGAACAGGGTAGAAGCAAGAGGAGAAACAGCCTCCTCCCTCCTAGAGTGCCAAAGTGGAAGAAGTGCTCAGCTTATTCATCAGTGGGAGATAAAAGCTAAGGCAATTATCTAATTAGCTAATCAAGGGGCCCCTGTGAGAGCCCATGAAGGGAGGGATGCAGCAGCAGCAGCTGTATGTGATGACATACTCTAGGGACACCATGCAGGTTTGGGAAGATGTTCTCCAGTGACTTCACCTGATCCCACTGAGGCTCAGGGGCTGTTTCTCCTCATCTTGCTGTGCCTTTTCCCAGCACTGTCCTTCTGTTGCCCTGAAGTTTTTGCAGGGAGGATTGGATCAACACAGTTATGAAGCCATTACCTGTGACTTGGCTCAGGAGTATCTAGAGTAAACTGAAGAAGTACTGACTAGTATTGGATGTTTTAGCTGAGCTATTTATAGGTACTATTAACTCTCCCAGCAAAGCCTCTGGCCTGGCTCCCACAGCTCTACCCACTAGTCCAGCCCAGGGAGGGTCTGTAGGACAGCAGATGGGCCCCAGGGAACAGGGTGCTGGGAGAAAGGGGGGTTTTGGTCCCACTTTGCCAGGGCAGCTGGGAGCTTTGCTGGGTTTCAGAGGGAAGGATGGAGGAACTCCCTTGTAACCAGTGTTTCCTCAAGCCATCTGCCCAGACTCAGCTGTGCCACAGGCCCTCTGCCTGGGCACAGCCTGTCCTACAGCTCTGCCCCCAACCCTGCCAGTCCCTCAACACCCAGACAGGCTGTTTACTCAAGGAAAGGGCTGGTGAAACTGGTTCTCCTGCTTTTGTACATCCACATTTCCTCCCAAGAGGATGATGGGTGGTCAGGACCCCAGGAGGTGGATGAAAGGCTCTGGCAGATGGGGGATGTCTCCTGGCCTCACTCATGGCTGTGAGGTGTACAGCTGCTGTGTGGGGAGCTGACACATCTGCCCATGCCAGAAGGAACTGGTGCACCACAAGCACTGCTTCTACAGCAGGCAAAGCAGTGCTGGCTGCAGCTGCCTGTGCTCTGCTCACTGATGTCCATGGGGAGCAGAGCCAGCTTGGCCCCAATCTCCAGCCCTCTGGGGCTGGGCCCATCTTATGAGCAGGGCTGACTCTGGTCCTGCTGTCCTTTTTAAGTCAAAGTCCATAGAACATGGGTGGCTGAGGGCTCCTGCAGTTCCAGAATAACAGGGCTTCCCCAGGGTCTGCTTGGAATGAACACAGGTCCTCAAGAGACCAGATCCCTGAGGAGGGGCCACAGATCACAGGTGGAACCACAGGGCCACGTGTCCCTGTGATGGCCTGTCCCCACCTGCCTTGAGTGCGTTGTCACCCTCACAACATTCACCTGGGTCCATTGCTCTTGAGAAGCTGAGGGACAGACCTGGCACCATTACAAAGATAGCATGTGGCATGTGGCCCCAGCTGCACCCCAGTCTCCTACTGGGAGATGCTCCAGACTGGTTGCAGACCTAGGGCACTCCCATCCAGCCCTTCTTTCAGCAGCCCAGGAGACTCTGCTGTGCACCATGGCCATTGCTTGGTCCCAGCAAACTCTGTCCTTCACTGCCCTTGGGCTCACATGGACCAGGGCTGCTCCTGGCTGGGTTTGCCCCAGGCTGGTGGCAACAGGTTTGCCAAAAGGCTGAGCCTGGCAAAGAGAGACAGAATGGAGACAGACAGAGCAGCTCAGACAGTGCCACTGCCTGGGATGGGTGGATGGAGTCACTGCAAGCCAAGGGAAATCACTGCCTGTGGCTCAGAGGCAGTTACAGGATTATCATGTAATCTCTGGGATTATTCACAGAAAAGTGAGTGGCTGCAGCTGAGTTTGGAGGCAGGAGCTGGGGGTTGGGTGGGCTCTGGGAGCACAGTGCTGTGTGACCAGCAGGACTCAGCTGGTCAGTGCCTCTGTCCTGCATGGAGACACATCTTTCCACAGGGAAAGGTGCTTTGGGAAGGTCACCTGCAATGAGAGCTCCCCAGCATACATTTCCCTTCTGGCATCTCTGTGTTTGACTCAGCTGAGATAAGGCAGCTGGGAATTGAATCTTTCCACCAAGATGGTTCTTGTGATAGCCCTGGCAGCCTCTTACCAGGGACCTGAATCAGCAGGAAGCAGAGAGCAGGTCCCTGTGTCCACCAGCCCTCCCCATCCCAGAGCAGGGGGGCTGGGGCACTGTGGCTGGGCTGTGGTACCCTGTCTGCACTGCTGAGCCTCCAACATGTGCCCAGAGCAATGGGAGGCTCCTGGCAGAGCTGAGGGCTGCAGGACCTGAGTCCTTTCCACTACCCAGGCTCTTCTCAGGGTCCCCGTGCCTCCAGCAGCCCCCAGACCAGGAAGAGCTTGTAGCTGGGTCACACATGGGGGAGAGTTGGCCACAGTCTCAGCTGGGCCATGACTATGTCTTGTCCCTCTTGGTCTCTCCTGTCTGCCCTGGCAAAGCTCAGCAAGTGCTGCTGAGACTGGCCTGGCCAGAACACCCTCCTCCTCTGATGGGATTTTCCTTCTTGTTGTAATAAAACTTATTACCAAGGCACCTTCCACTCCATGAGTGCTTTCCAGGCACTGGCTACTGCAAAAATCAGTCTCATCTCTTACAGGTCTCACAGAGACTCATAATGGAAACACTCAGACTGGTGAGAGCAAAGAGGTCAGAGAAGTGTGAGCAGGTGTGTAACAGCACCAGGGCAGAGGGCACACCAAGGGTTAAGGAATGAGGAAGGAGTAACATGCCAAAGGTGAAGCAGCCACAAACACAGCTGCCAGGCAAAGAAGAGCACACACAGGCAGGAGTTTTGTGCAAGGCTGAGGGGGTCTGAGGCAAAGTAACGGGGAAAGGATTCCCAAACAGCTTCCACCTCCAAAGCACAGAAAGATAAGTGCAGGCTGGGTTTGCTGCTGGCAGTGAAGGAGCCCAGAGCCACAGCAGCCACGGGGAGGACTCAGAAACCAACTTGGAGCGATCCCACCTGGACACACAGGACTGGGAGCTACTGGGAGCTGCTGGGAGTGTGGATGTGAGAATGATAGCAGGTGAGCAGATCTTACTTAAAATAAAATCACTTTCCCCTTTCACAGACAAAAAGTTCCATTTAAATATAAGAAGAAGCTATTTCAGTGTTTCAGTGAGGGAGCCCTGTCCCAGGCTGCCCAGGGAGGCTGTGGACGCCCCTTCCTTGGAGCTCTTCAAGCCCCACCTGGACACATTTCTGTGTGACCTGATCTAGGTGGGAGCTGCTTCTGCAGGGGGTTGGACTGGATGAGCTCTAAAGGTCCCTTCCAACCCCACCATGCTGTGATTCTATGGTTGTATGGAGAGATTTTTTGCCATTTGCCATGCTCTCCTCTGCTTGGTGCAGTGCTCCTTTGGCTCCTCAAGACCTGATCCTTCCCAGGAGCAGGGAGCCCAGAGAGTGGGGGCAGGACCTAAAGGACTGTTGTGATCCCATCATGGCTGTGCCAGGTTGCTGGGCAACCAACCCCTCAGTCCTTCAGCCCCCCACTATTCTATCCTAATCTTGCTTTTCCCAGGGAAAGCTCTGATTACGTCTAAGCATTTCCAGGTTACACAGCTGGAGGTGGTGGCAGCCCGGGGACAGCTTTCTGAGCTCTCACTGCCTGGCATCGTTCCCAGCTGGCTGTGCCCAACCACTTTGCTCTGTGTTTGGGTTTGCAGGAGCCAGCACCACAATGTTGTCTAACAAGAAGCACTTTGCCAACACCATCGTCGGGGCACTGGTTGCCCTCTCCATCATTGCCCTTGTTCTCAGCCTGGTGCAGATTGAAGATGTCACTCTGCCACCCACAGTCAAGGTGAGCCCGAGGAAGGTCCCGAGCACCACTGCAGAGACCAGTTGCCTTGGGCAGGGGCTCAGAGACAGCAGCTGATGTTTGGGGTCAGGAGGTGAAGTGGGGTCACTAGGAACTGCCTTAGAGCAGCTGAGTGGGTGTTTTCTTCCCATTTCAAGACGTAAGCAGAAGAAATACATCCCAACCACCTAAGAGTCAGAGGGAGAAGCCTCCTCTGAAATTAGCCACCGTGTTCTGTTCTTGATGTTTTGAGATTACCTTGGGGCAGATGGGTGGGCATGGCCCTTGCCCCACTCCCTGCACCCTCCGAGGGCACCGCACCATGGGCATATCACCCCATACAGCCCTTGTCCCTCACAGCTCCCATGCAGCACCAACACCGTGGCTGCTCCCCATCCCTCACCTGCAGCTTGGCATCCCACCCTGCCTGCTGCAAGTGGGCTGCCAGGGTTTTAGGGTCAGGTGGAGGGCTTTAAGTTGCTCCTGGCCTGGGGCTGGCATAGCCCTGCTGGTCTGAGCCCACGCTGGGTGCACCCACAGACTGCTGAGGGTGGGATAGCTGCTGGCTCCAAGGTGGGGCCAGTGTAGACACAAAAGGTATGTGACCAAGAGAGAAAGTAAAAAGCATGAGGAAACAACTGAGAAAAATGTTTCTGTGAGCTGGCACTGCTGCACAGACCTCAGTGGGGGGATGAAAAAGCCCTTCAGTTGCAGTGAGAAATGTCTTGTGCTGAGGCCAGGCTCTGTCACTGCTCTGCTGCAGTGCAGGTCACTCTGCCTTACAGAGATGTCTTCTGGGGCATCCTCTGGCCTCACCACCCTGGCAGGGCCATGGTGGGGTCAGGGGCAGGCTTCTGCTTCTCCTGCCAGTGTGATGTCTTGGTTTTTCCTTCCAGTATGGGATGGTGTTTGATGCAGGCTCGTCCCACACCTCTCTGTTTGTCTACGAGTGGGATTCAGACAAAGAGAACGACACCGGCGTGGTCAGCCAGACCTTGTCCTGTGATGTCCAGGGTCAGTATCTCCCTGCATGTTCCTATGGTGGGTGGGATGACCCACGCTGAGCAGCCCTGTCCCCTGGGCTGGCACTGCTGCCGGGGCTGAGGGCAGGGTGCTCCCTGACTCCCCACTGCCTTCACTCATGGCTGGGGGCCCTCAGCATCATGTAGTACTCACATGCTTGGTGGGACTGAAGCACCTTGGTGTTGCTCTGGATTTTCATTCCTCCACCTTGAACTGCCCCAGCTGCCCAAGTTGCCATCCTGGCATCACCTACAGAGCTGGGGACACTTCTGAAAGCGTGGGAGACATGGGGAACATGTGGGAGAGGAACATAAGTGGGAGTAAATCATGCCTCAGGTGACATGAGGACCTGAAAGGCACCTTTTACTGCTAAGAGGTGACAGAGCTCACTGCTGTGTGCCCTCCTGCTCCCACACCCAGCTGTTACATGACCCTGTCCCAGCCTGACTCTCTTCCAGGCCACGGCATATCAAGCTATGCCAACGACCCCCTGAAAGCCGGTGATTCCCTAAGGGAGTGCCTGGATAAAGCCCTGAAGGTCGTTCCTGCTGCAAAACAGAGGGATGTCCCAGCTTATCTCGGAGCAACGGCAGGCATGAGGCTGCTGAGGTATCACTGTGGGGTGCAGGGTGACAGAGCAGGGACTGGGCTGCAAGAGGCCACTGCCAGGACAGTGTCCTGCACAGGGCCAGGCTGCCAGGAGCTGCCAGCTCTGATGCTGCTGTGAGCAAACCACTGGGGAGTGGGAAGAAGGTCCAGTCAGATCACAGGTGGCTGAGCTGTCGTAAGCAAGAGCCCTTGGGGCAGAGAGAATTCCCAGAGAGAGACCAACCCCCCATCCCAGGTTGGTGTTGCATGCCCAGTTCCAAGCAAGAAGTGCTTCCTGAAGCTCTTTGTCTCTCTTCATTATTCCTGAAGCACAAAGGGGGTTGAGATGCCACCAGGAGATGTGCCATCTGCCCAGATGGATGTGTGCTGGTGGGGGAGAGATGCTAAAGCAGTAGGTACCAGGTGCTGGGGGACCTGCTTTTACCTCTCACCAGCCTGTATTAGCTCTCTTCAAATGTCAACCTTCATTTCATGGTTCTTGGTTTTATGGCTGCAGATACTTGACATTATGTCTGTGCCCATGCAATCAGACCACTTACTTGGGAAGGAGTCAGGGCATAGCCTGATGGTTACTCGCTTCAGAGAGCGAGCACATGCCAGCAGCCCTGACACATCTTCCCCACTGAGGTCCGAAACCAGGCTGACACCTTCCTGAAAGACCCTCTTGAGCTCAGCAACCTGCTTTGGTGCAGTCCCTGAGGTTCAAAGCTGAGCTTTTGCAGCACTATCCCCTCTGACCTCCAGCACTATGGAGATACGTAGGTACAGGAGAGTGGTCTGGCAAAGCTCTGTGTGACTAGGATTCAGCTTCAGTGGAGAGAAGAGATTGCTGTTGCTCCTAGATTTGTGATGCCAAGCCCAGGCAGCTGGGATTTCCACTGCACCAGCAGCTTTGACAAGTTGTGTAGCAGGAAACATTCATTCACACAAACTGCTTGTTGCAAAAAACCCTGGAGAATATGGAACTGGGCAAATTCCAGTCTGTTTATCTGTGTTCCCTGATGAGCTGGGTATGTGTCCTGACCTTTGAGTCCTTCTCAGGGAACAGAATGGCTCAGCAGCAGATCAAATCCTGACTGAAGTCGCTAAGACCATGCAAGAGTACCCCATGGCTTTCAAAGGGGCTCGAATCCTTACAGGAGAGGAGGAGGGAGCTTATGGCTGGATCACCATCAACTACCTGCTGGAGTCCTTCACTAAGGTGGGAAAAGTGTGGGACACCCACTCCTTTGCTAACACAGTTTTACCTGATTTTTTCCTGAGCCTGCTCAGCACAGAAGGAACAGTTGGGGTTAACAACTTTCAGGAATGATCATGGGGAAGCAGCCAGTGCTCCTTTGGCTTGCCTGCAGTGAAAGAGGAGGGAGAGATGAAGAACAGGGGTGTCTCCTAGGGGCTAAGGGCAGATCTCCACATTGACACCAGGGACAATGAGGGGTGGGCTGTGTGCTCCTGATGGGCTTTGTCTCACTGCCCTGGGAAGGTCCCTCTCAGTGTGGTGCTGGGAAACTCCAGTCCTGGTACAATGTGTCAGTCAGAAATAAGCTTGCACCAAACCTCTTTCCTGCAGCCTCTCTGCTGGCACTGCCAGAGCTGAGGGGTGCTGGCACCATCGGGCCCCTGCACAGGCTGTTCCTTCCTCGTGCACCTCTGCAGCTCTGAAGAGGACAGATCCTCCAAACCAGGTCCCCTCCAGCTTTGGCTTGGGGAGCAGTGACTCAGAGTGAGGTGAGCCCACAGCACGTTGGCACATTGTGACCATCAGACTGTTCACTCTGTGTTCTGTGGCTCGAATGAATGTCCAGGCTGGTTGTGCAGGGAAGGCAGCAGGACCTCACACACACGGAAATACCCGACCTGCATACCTGTTGAATTTAGTAACAAAACCCTTTTGACTTCAGTGACATGAGAATGTCGCTCAGGGCAAGTAATCCCAGCCTTGTACTCCTCCTCTTCCTCTCCTGTCTTGCCTTGGCAGTATTCCCCCAAAGCACACACGTGGCTTCGTCCAGAGGCAGCCAACATCTTTGGGGCGCTGGATCTTGGAGGAGCATCCACTCAAATTAGCTTTATGCCTGAAGGTTCAGAGATCAACTGGAATGAAACATCCAAGCTGACCCTGTATGGGTATAACTACAACATCTACACACAGAGCTACCTCTGCTATGGGCAGAACGAGATGCTGAAGCGACTGGCCAAGGAATTAATTGCGGTGAGAGGGGAACTGGGGGGGGGGGGGGGAATTGGATTTTGCTCTTAAGATACCAGACACAGACTTGTAATGCTTGAAATAGGAACAGGCAATGCTCTTCCAGAGAGGCATCAGCAGGGACTGAGGGTACAGACTCTGTGGAGCACAGGTAGGCAGCTGTGGAGAGCTGCATGGGAAGCATCCGAAGGAGAAGCTCAGGAGAGATCTGGTTGTACACAACTGCCTCACACAGGGTGTAGAAAGGCAAGACTGGACTCTTCTCTGAGGTGAAAGGACAAGAGGCAATGGGCACAAGCTGGAACATGCAAGTTTCCAACTAGATGCAGGGGAAAATCTTTTTCCCATGAGATGGTCATATGTGAGAATATGACCTAGAAATGTTGTGGAGCCACCAACCTGGGAGATACTTCAAATCTGAGCAACACAAAAGGCTCTGACCAACAGAATCCAGCTGGTCATGCTCTAAGGAGGGGCTGGCACTGGGACTCTATAGCTCCCCCAAACCTCAACTACTCTCTGACTGCATGACCTGAGATAACTGAACCAGGAATCTTTCTCAGGCCATTTTTTGGAAGGTCAGAGGGGAAGAAGGAGTTCATGGAGCTGCATCTTGTCACAAGAAACAGCTTTGGTGAGCCAGAAGAGTTTGCCCATGATGCACAGCCAGGAAGGGCCCAGTGGCATCCATGGCTTGGGCTGGAGCTAGAGCTGGGCTGGACAGGGCTTTGCATGTCCCCAATCATGCTCCTGCTGACCATGGGAGAGATGGTTCTGGATTCCTGAAACTGGTCTGCCTCCATGAGAGAGGGAATGAGACAAAGCAGAGAGGGATTTAGTGTTGGGCTCAGACTGAGGCTGCAGACAGCTGCCAAGAGCATCTGCAGGAGGGTCTCTGTGCTGAGGGGGTGAGAGATGCCTGTGCCTGTGGCTTTGGGGGGATCCTGCTGCCTGGCATGCTGGCCAAGAGGGTTTGGAGGAGGCTGCAGCCTGTGATTTTGCTGTTCCCAGGAGTCACCCTACAGCACAGGAGTTGCTCACCCTTGCTACCCAAAAGGCTACAATGAAACCGTCTCGCTGTCTTCCTTCCGCACCAGCCCCTGCACCAACCTCAGCTACCCACGGCTGACCCTGAGCGACACCAACGTCACCCTGGAGGGCAGGGGCAATGCCAGCCAGTGCCTGGCTGCTGTCAAGAAGCTGTTCAACTTCTCAGCATGTGGCCAGAGGCAGGACTGCAGCTTCGACGGCTTCTACCAGCCCCCTCTCAGAGGACAGTTCACTGTAAGGCAAATCTCATCCACCCACCCCCACAACAGCATGTCCCCGGGTGCTGCAATGTCCCCGTGTGCCCATGGCACTGTCACCTCCCCACAGCAGAATGAGGGCAAGAAGCTCTCAAGCTACCCCTGCCCCAGCACACACCAGGGAGGGCTGCTGTCTGCTTTTCCAGCCAGCTCTCCAAATGGGACAATGGTAATAAAAGAGGTGATTAGTCAAATCCCAAGTGTTCACTAAGGCCAGGCTCAGCCAGCAGCCCTCAGGCCAGCAGAAACCTCCCCCCAACCCATTGTGTCTGCTGGGATATGGACAGTGATGCCCTGAGACCCTTGGGTGGGACATAAGAGGTGAGGGAGCCCTGGCCCAGGCTGCCCAGGGAGGGTGAGGAGGCTCCTTCTCTGGATATTGCCAAACCCACCTGGACACTTTCCTGTGTGACCTGATCTAGGTGGGAGCTGCTTCTGCAGGGCGTTGGACTGGATGAGCTCTAAAGGTCCCTTCCAACCCCCACCATTCTATGAGTCTATGATTGTATGAAACCTTATGGACAAACCCCACCTCCTGCTTCACAGGGGATGGGGGCAGATGCCTGCAGGGTTTCGCCTTGCTCAATGGCATTTTTGCCTCTTGCCTTTCAGGCCTTCTCTGCCTTTTACTATAACTTCAAGTTCCTCAACCTGACCGAGGGGCAGTCACTGGCCACTGTCAGAGAGACCATCGAGCGTTTCTGCACGAGAAGCTGGGAAGATGTATGTTCTCCACAACTGGGATGTCCAAGGGGTCCTGGGGCAGGGGGAGAGGACCGGGAGCCAGGGCTGTCCTGCACCAACCCTTGGGCACCTTCCTTGCTCATACAACACTGGGGAAGGGACAGGGGAAGGCAGCAAAATCTCCCTTCCAGCACAGGAGCTGGGTCTGTGGCATTGGAGAGTAGTGTGAGGACAGCAACTGCTGGCACCACTCTGGAGATGAATCAAATAGGGATGGGTAAGGCCAAGAGATGTGCTGGGACCACCATGGGGCAGAGAGCATGAGCCCCATGGATGAGGACGCTGTAATGGGACATG
Source organism: Urocolius indicus (assembly GCA_013401255.1). NCBI lineage: Eukaryota > Metazoa > Chordata > Aves > Coliiformes > Coliidae > Urocolius > Urocolius indicus. Next base: position 15,694 of record WBNH01003890.1, read on the forward strand.
AGGAGCTTCAGTATTTCAGTTTCAACACAGAGTGTAAACCCTTCTCAAAGGAGCTGCCCTGTGTGGACAGGTCCAAAACCCCTGCCTGGTGTCAGAAGTCTTTTTCTGCACTCTTTGCCTGTAGAGACATTGTCCCTCATGTAGCAGCTGTCAAGGCATTGTCCCTGCACTGAAATCTCCTGCAAATCACTTCTCTTCCTCCCAAACACATCTCCCCCCCAGCTGTCTTCTAGCTACCCTGAAGAGAAAACGGAGCGCCTGTCTAAATACTGCGCCAACGCCAATTACATCCTCACACTCCTCCTCGACGCCTACAAGTTCAACGAGACCAGCTGGAACAACATCTACTTCCAGATGAAGGTGGGCAGTAGACCCAGGCACAGGCAGGAGCTGGGGGAGCTGTGGCAGCTTCCCATGGTGGGGTGCTGGGAGCCACGGCCCAGAAAAGCCACGTGTCCCCATCCCAGCGCGGCACGGGGCGTGTGTTGCAGGAGGGGGGTTGAGGTCACCTAAAGAATCAGCCTCAAAGACATTAGCAAAAGGGATTTTAGTGTAAAAATGCAGTTTAACAGAGTTCAGTGCTCACTCTGTTACTCACTGCAGGGAAGGAACATGCAAAGGAAAATTGAGTTAGAATGATTCACACAGAGACCAGAGATGCAAAAGGCTGAGGGAGACCCACTGAACCATGAGGTTCAGAGCAGACCCCTTGGTTCTCTCCACCCCTGATGGAGCTCAGGTGTGACCAGCTCCCATCTTAGCCTCAGCCTTGGGCAACAATGGAATGAGCTGCATGGATTTCATCAGTATGCGCTCAGCACAGTTGGTCACTTACTGAGGATCTGTGTGAACAAGGGGCCCTTCCTTGGGCAGGGAAGGACCTCTGAGTGAGGAATCTCAAACTTTTGAGAGGTGTCCCTGCTCAGGGGGAGAGATGCCTGGCTGCGGTCCAGCTACGACTCAGGGAAAACTCAATTTGGGCTCATCAGCCATCCATCATCAGTAAAAGGTGTCTCTGCCTCAAGGAGCAACCTCAAGAGGCAAGAAGATGACCACCATGCAGCCACACTGCTGAGCAGGGAGGGCTCCCAGCAGGCTCACACAGGCTGTCATATTCATGGGATAAAGTAGTTGGCTCGTGGTCAAACTGCCCACAATAGGAGAGACACACACGAGACTACTTGTACCCACAACTATCTTTGTTTCCTGACAAATGGGTCTTGGAAAAACCACCCGCTATTCATGTGTTATTCGCATGGTTGGTGTTCCAGGCTCACTCCTATGAGTGCTCACTGGGTCACTCTGCTCCTCTGGGGATTCTCTGGAGGAGTTCTTGGCCTGGCCACAGCTCAGGCTTTTGCCTCCTTTCAAGCCTGTGCCAAATTCCTGCCACTTTGGTTATGGGGTCAAGCACATTGTCACACTATGGGGACAGCTACCACAACCTGTGTCCACTTCTGGTCTCCCCAGCTCCAGAGGGACAAGGAACTGCTGGAGAGAAGCCAGTGCAGGGCCACCAAGATGCTGAGGGGACTGGAGCATCTTCCTGATGAGGAAAGGCTGTGGGACTGACTGTTCAGTCTTGGGAAGGGAAGGTTGAGGGGGAGCTCATTGTTACAAATACCTAAATAGTGGGTNCCACCATTCTACCATTGTAAATGAAAATGAACCTGTTTGAGCTGTGCAGGAGTGGGTAGCCCTGCTCCTCAGAGCCTGGCTCCTGCAGAGCTCACTGCTGCTCCCCTCTCTCGGGCAGACGGGCAGTGCCGACGTCGGCTGGACGCTGGGGTACATGCTGAACCTCACCAACATGATCCCAGCAGAGGCTCCAGTGTGCTTCAAGGGGCACGCTCCTTCCCTGTGGATTGCAGCCATTGCCTTCATCATCCTCACCTTTGCCTTGGGATTTGTGGCCCTGCTCCTGCTCTTGTGGATGTAGGAGCCTGCCTGTGTTCTGGAGCCCGGCAGGGCCAGAGGTCTGGCAGCTTGAGGTAGGTCCAACAATGCTGAGCACATTAACCTCTGCAGCACTGAAGTCTTGCAGGTCTGGCCTCCCACGGGACTGCCTCAGCATGCAGAGGGGCACCACGTGAGGTTTCCAGAGGAGCTCCACTCCCGTGAAGAACCTACACACCACAGGACCCCCAGCCATGCCTACCAGCCTCCTTACCCCCACCATGCCCATTTCAGAAACAGCCTCCATTCCCATACTGGGCCTGGGGCTGTGGAGAGCCGCCCTGGCCCTGGAAGGGCTCCCTGAGTGTCAGACTGTGTGTGCACAGCTGCAGGCGCTTGCTGACAGGTTATCTGGTGCAATGCTGGATCTGACAACAGTTGCCAGGTCCATGCTGGGTCCTGAGGTCATGCAAGGCTCTGTGGCATCCCAGCTGGCTCTTCTGGGGGATCATCATCTGGTCTTGGGAGCAGAAAGCACATCGAGCATCCCAAGTCCAGCCCATGCCACCCCACCTCACTTCATCCCATCTTCTTCCTCTTCTGGGACAAAGGGACTGCTGATGCCTCCCTGCTGCAGCACAAGGCCTGGACACGGTGGCTGTCATGCTGAGACCCTCGGGCTGTATGTCCCTCAGCCCTGCACACGCAGCTCACCATGTCCTGCCCTCACCCTCCCCTCAGTTCTGCTCCTTTGGTGCCTGCCCTGGGGATGACTCACACACAGTGCCATCTGCCTCAGGCAGCCAGGGCCTGACCTTTGGTTGTCTCTGGAGGAAGCGGCCGTCCCGCAGCTCTCGTCATCCAAATAAACATCGTAAAAAGGCAGCGGATGGGGAATGGCTGTTACTTTGCCCTGGATCACGTACCGCTTTATTGCTTCCAATCTCCCAGATAAGAGCTTGTGATGACAACAGGGAGCCAGGGGAGTGTCCACATCATCCCAATGCTGCGGAAGATATCCCTGGAGACCTCACAGCATCACCCAGACCTCAGAGAGGAGATAGCAGGGCACGAGAACAGCCCCTTTCCTTCTGAGAGCCACCTCTCCCATTCTCTGGCTGCCTCTGAGACTCCCCAAAAATGGAAGGAGAGCCCAAGGAGCTGCCTCTGACTATTCCCAGCAGCATTCCCAAATTGCCCTGTACTCTACAAAGGGAGGGTGAGATGCCCAGGCACAAGGTGCAGCCAGGCCAGAGAGGAACCTGCTGCAGAAAACCAGGGGACTGCTGACACTTCCCACCTCACAGGGCTTCCCAGTCCTGGAGTCCTCTCTGGTGTTTGACCACAGACATGGCCATGCACCACAGACTCTTGTGCTGGCATGGGGCAGAAAGCACCCACCACCCAAAGAGTATCTCTCTAGGGTCTAACCAGCCCCACAATGATTCTGCTGCCTCCCTCTTCCCTGACCTGAGGGTCCCACTATTTCCAGCCACCCCCCACCACTATGGTCCCCACATTCCCAGCACTGAGCCCCTGCCCCACACAACCCTGCCCTCCCTACTAGAGCATCTCCAAGCAGTACCAAGGGGAAAAGAAAACAAAACAGGAGAGAGCTATAGGGAGGATTTTATACAGCCTGGGCTGCTTCCAGCTCATCTGGCCAGGACACAGGTGCCCCACATCACCACTTCCCAGCTCCAGGGCCCTGGGGGTGATGCCCTGGTCTGCAGCTCCTTGCAGAAGTGCAGCAGGACAGCAGCCTCTGGAGCCAGTACTGCTACAGGCTCTCGTAACCAGAGTTTTTCTGGCAGTATGTGACTGTGAGCTGGAAGAAGATGAGGATGAACATGACAGCCAGTAAAACGGTGGCTGCTACCCAGCTGCTTCTCTGGAGAGTCTCTGAGGGAATCATGTTGGTGAGATTGACCATATAGCCCAGTGTCCAGCCCACATCTGCATCAGAGACCTGTGCAGAGGAGAAAGAGGGTTGTGAAAGGCTACAAAGTACCATGCAAGCCAGACAGCTAAACACTCTCACTGTTGCACCCCAGGTCCTACTCCAGAGCCACTGCACACCTTGGGCTGCAGACAGGAGTGAGACAAGCTGCAGGACAGCATAAATGACCCAGGGCAAACGTCCCAGCAGGTAACTCAAGAGCTGCCCTGTGCATGGCAGTGGCTGCGCTGCCCCATTGTCTCCTGCTCCCTGACCTGGGCATGGCAGAGGCAGTGACAGGGTGGGCAGGAGTCCTTGCCTGGCACAAAGTGTGGGAGCTGGGGGCTGTTGGGCACCTCCCTACCTGCCTGACGAAGCGGATGTTAGGCCACGTTGTGTGGTTGAACCTGTAGCCTTGCAGGAGAAGGGTGAGGGTGTAGGAGTTGGCTGCACAGGCGTCACAGAGGTGAGTCTTGTTCATGGTGGGGAACTCCTTCTGCAGCTCTGGAGGTGGAAGAACAGGGGAGCTGCCAGCTCGGAGCAGCACTCGCTGCACTCACTCTGCAGGGAAAAGCCCCACAAGGCAGGGGAGAGCAAAGACCCCGGAGGCTACAGCGTGGTCCCTCAGCTCTCTCCCTGTCCAGAGACCTTTATGGCCCTCACAGCTCCCTCCTGCTCAGTAGAGGATGGGATGTGGCTGCCCAGAATCCAAGTGTAACATGGGCAGGGGCTGGCATCTCCCAGGCAGGATCTCACCTCGTCCCAGCTGCTGTTGCAGAATTGCTCAATGGTGGCATTGACTGAGCTCAGGGACTGTCCTCTGGTCAGGTTCAGAAAGTGAAGGTTGTGGTAAAACCCTGAGAAGGCCTGCAGGTGTTTCAGACCAAAGGCAGAAGGTTGGTGAAGCACCCAAGAAACTACCACCCCCTCCCCATCACCCCAGATTGCTGTGCAGGGGCCACTTCTCGGCACTGCAGGGTGATGCCTGCTGAGCTGCTGGGAGTGGGCCTGGGGCTGCTCCCCACACACACAGAGGTTGGTGCTGTGACAAGAGGCCTGAGCCTGACATGCTGCTGAGCACCTGCAGGTCTCACAGCAGGAGCATCCCACCTCCCAGAGCTGCCACTACTCACACTTTTCCCCCTACAGCACTTTCCCGAGGCCAAGGGCTGCACCTGGTGCCTCAAAACCCCACAAGCTGTCAGACAAGCCCTGAGGCTGCTGCATCCACTGAGCTGTCTCAGATCTGCTTCCCGGGGCCAGCCCGTCCCGTTTCCCTCAGATGCCAGGTCCTGCAAGAGGCCACGGATGTGCTGCAGCGAGCTCTGTGCCACCCATGGCTTGGGGCAGATGGGGACACATTCACCCATTCCCCAGGCCCAGGGAATTCTCTGGACTTCCTTGGCAATACCCAGATGTCTCAGTCATAGCCCAAAACTGCTGTGTTTTGTCCCAAACAGACACCAGAATGAAAACTGCTGACACAAACGCAGTTTTGAAACACATACAGAAAAGCCAGCAGAAACACTGCGATGCTGAGGGACGTCTGCAGAGCTTTTTAGGAAGCTCAGTGGGAACAAGAAGCTGCACATGATGAAAGAAGCTATGAAGAGCTATTGTGGGAAGAAGAGCCAAGGAGGCAGATGCACAGGAGAAGGAGCAAACTCTGCACATCCAGCATCCTGAGCTTCACATCCAGCATCCCAAGCTGCAAACTCACACACAACCGCTGTCTGCAAGAGTGATCTGGCTCCAGGAACCAGGCCAACGGTGGTGACAAATTCCTTATCCACCTCTGGATCATCCAATTACTGCAGGGCTCCCTGATGTGCAAACTACCCCCTTCCATCAGGCCATCCCCCTTTGCCCCAGTACAGGCTGAAAGACTCTGATCACTAACAGGGCTGTGAGAGTCTGTGAGGGTGATCCAGGAGGGAGGGAGAGAGGGAAACCTTCACCCAGCACACTCACCAGCCACGGTGCAGACCTGCACCTGTGAGACGATGCCAGTGCTGTTCTCCTTGTCCGCAGGCCAGCAGTAGACGTAGAGTGCCGTGTGTGTGGAGCCAGCATCAAATACCAGACCGAACTGGGGAGGCACAGGGGGACCACAGGGTCACGGCACACTCGGCTGCACCAAGTGCCACAGGAGTTTCTGAGAGCCCCTGCTTTCACTTCCCATGTGTGAACACAAACAGCACAGTTCTGCATATCCAGCCTGCCTTTAGCAGCCTCACTCTTCTTCAGCCCCCCTCTGATTCAGCCATTCAAGCTCAAAAAAGGTAAGGTGTGCAGGTGAGCTGCAGAGCAGGGAGGCATCCAGGCATGTCCAANCGGTGCAGACCTGCACCTGTGAGACGATGCCAGTGCTGTTCTCCTTGTCCGCAGGCCAGCAGTAGACGTAGAGTGCCGTGTGTGTGGAGCCAGCATCAAATACCAGACCGAACTGGGGAGGCACAGGGGGACCACAGGGTCACGGCACACTCGGCTGCACCAAGTGCCACAGGAGTTTCTGAGAGCCCCTGCTTTCACTTCCCATGTGTGAACACAAACAGCACAGTTCTGCATATCCAGCCTGCCTTTAGCAGCCTCACTCTTCTTCAGCCCCCCTCTGATTCAGCTATTCAAGCTCAAAAAAGGGAAGGTGTGCAGGTGAGCTGCAGAACAGGGAGGCATCCAGGCATGTCCAAAGGGCTCAGGCTGCCAAAGCCGCTCCCAGACCTTCAGGGGGGGCAAATCTCACAAACCTTAACTCTATTTAACAGCCTGCACAAGTTTAGCAGAAAGCAACAGGACATAAGAGATGTAAACCCAGAAGACAGAGGACGTCCCAGCAGAAGGGCTGCTCTTCTCTCCCCCTTCCTCAACGGGGAGCCAGGACTGTGGTCCAAGGGGATGACTGATCTGGCCAGTGCTACCCTGATTAGGTTAAGCCCAGAAAAAGCTCGGCTGGTGATGGGGAAGACTTGCAAGCAGGGAGGAAGGTAGGGCCAGTGGAAGGATGAAAGGTGGGAAGGGGCTGGTGGCCATTCCCGAGCTGCCCTGAGCCTAACCGGGCACACACCTTGTTTCTCACAGGAAGGGCAGCATCCTTGGCCAGGGTCAGGATCAGGAGGAAGGCGGCTACCCCTAGCACGGCGGCCAAGCCCCAGCCCAGGGCCTCGAGCAGGGACACTGCCCACGGGGCACATGGAACCCACACACGGGGCACACGGAACCCACACAGAGGGCACATGGGACACTGCCCACCGGGCACACGGGACCCCACACATGGGCACATGGGACCCCACACATGGGCACACGGGACACTGCCCACCGGGCACACGAGACCCCATACATGGGCACACAGGACACTGCCCACGGGGCACACGGGACCCCCCACATGGGGCACATGGGACCCTGCACACAGGGCATACGGGACCCCGCACACGGAGCACACGGGACCCTCACACGTGGGCACACGGGACCCCACACAGAGGGCACACGGAACACTGCCCACGGGGCACACGGGACCCCCCACATGGGGCACATGGGACCCTGCACACAGGGCATACGGGACCCCGCACACGGAGCACAGGGGACCCCGCACACAGGGCACACGGGACCCTGCACAGGGGGCACATGGGACCCTGCAGACGGGGCACAGGGGACCCTGCACACAGGGCATAAGGGACCTTGCACAGGGGGCACACAGGACCCCGCACACGGGGATGGGTCGCTGGCCGTAGGGGCGGGTCTCTGGCTGCAGGACACACTGGACCCTGCCATGGGTATGGGTCCTTGCCCACGGGGATGTGTCTCTGGCCAGGGGAATGGTCTCCACCTGCCAGGTCCCTCTGTTTTCTGGGCTGTGCCCCTCTACCAGCCCATCTGTGCCTCGATGGGCAGCGCGGGGGGAGCAGGGCCAGGTGTCAGCAGGATGCAGGGCAGCAGCCCCTGCCCTGTATTTACCTTGCAGCGTGTTCATGCAGCGTTCCAGAGCTCAGGGTCGCTGGGGCTCCCAGACCTTGGCCACTGCCATGGTCCTGGGGCAGAGGCACAGGTCGGGCTCTGTGAGCCGTGTGGGACTGAGCCCTCGCCGGGCACTCGCACCGCCCTGCGGACCTGCTCCCCAGCAGTGAGGTGGTTAACGCCAGACGGTGTTTGCATCACAGCTCTGCCTCTGGACAAGCCTCTCCTGGGCAGGTTGCTGGTCTGGAGCCAAGGGGAGGGCCACGCTGGCCCTGGCAGCCTTTGTCCCAGGAGCAGTCTCCGCACTCTAGGTACGTGCTGACACCGGGAGCAGCCGCAGCGGCGCGGGTGAGCGGGCAGCGGGCGCACCGGGGTGCCCGTCTGGTGCAGCTGGGCTCGGGGTGAGTGGGCTCAGCACTGGGTGCTGGGGATAACAAACACACTCCCCGGGATGTAGGGGCAGCAGGGAGAGGGCTGGGGTGTGAATGAACACGTTTTGGGGCATGAGGGGACATGAAAAGGGGATGGAAGTGGCACAGAGGGGACATGGAGGTGGCGTGGAGAGTACTGCTGAGCCCCAGTGCTGGTGGGAGAGATGGGAGACAGGAGACGGTTCTGCTTGGCAAAGATGCTCCTGGCGTGCACGTTCACCCTCTCACAGCCTTTAGAGCTCTGTTGACGTTCAAGTCCCAGATGGGAGCAGAGGGGAAGTCAGCTTCCCACTTCCCTGAGCAACAGTTTAGACCCAGCAGTGCCCTTGAGCCTTCCCTCCCGAATGCCAAGGCCCCTGTGCCCCTCCTGAGGGACATTGCAAGGTGAGGGGTGTCCCAAGGGCTCTGTGGAGCACTGTGTGCCTGGGCACACACAGACATGAAGGGCCCACGGCCGTGCTCTTCCCACACGTTGGACTGGACGAGCATTGCTGCTTGTGGCACCGGGCAGCAGCTTCTTCACCTCTGGAGGCATCACCACCACCTTCCCATCCCTGCTGCTCAACTGAACCTCCTTCCTTGGCAGCAAGTACCGGTGCTGGTCAGCCCTGAAGTGTCCTGGAAAGGCTGAGCAGATGGATGAGCTTCTCATACACCTCTTGGCTTCTTTCCCACTTTGCTGGGCCCCCTCCCCATGCCCTGCTCTCCCCCTGGGCCCCACTGGCTCTCTGCTGCCTGCAGATGTTGGCTCCTGCCCAGTCAAAATGGAAATCAGTCCCTACCAGGGCAACTGGAGCCCATTTCCCACATACAGGACAGGGCAATTTATCACTGGTTGGTATCATCCCATCACACAGTTCCTGGGACTGAGTTCCCCAGGTGTGGGCTGAGCTGGGGACTTTTGCATTGCTGTGTTACCTGGAGCAAGGGAACCACATCCCAGTGACAGAGTTCTATCTGGACAAAGCCTATCAGGCCTGATAGGGCTGGTGATGTGAAACACAGGCATTTATTAGCTGCTTCTCTGTGATTGCTGCTGGCAGTAGCCACCATACAGGCGAGGGCTCCTGGTTGTGGGATAAGGTCTGATAAGGGTTTCCTGCAGTCCTGCATCCCGTGACATCACGACACATCTCAGTCACGCAGGACATTGGTCATCTGTGTTTGTCACAGGAGATGCTGGTGGTTCTAAAACAGGAACCAGCTTCTCCTTTGACCTTGCCAAAAGTCTTTCCTCTCCCATTCCAGCCGCTACCCTGGCCTGGCACAAAGGGCACTTCTCTGTGTTTTTATGCACTCGCAGGAGCCAAGTGACAGCACCAAGGTGCCACCCCAAAGCACTGGCTGGGCTGAACCACTTCTCCAGGCTCTTGTCCAGGTCTCTTGAGGCAGATTCAGCCGGAGGCTGGCTTGCAGCCCACGGCTGTGGTCGGCTGTCAGCCTAGCTCCCCACGGGCACGCTGCTCGCACAGCCGCTGGCACGGAGCAGCACGGTGCCAGAGGGAGAGCTGTGGGTTTGTCAATGCACATCTGGAGCAGCTGTTGCAGGAACCAGACCCTTGGGCTTTGCTTCTGCACGGCTGTTTCTGACTGGTGCCTCAGGGCTGATCTGCCAGGGGCTGAGCTCTGGTGGGAGGAGCGGGAGGCACCGGGACTGCTCTGTCCCCAAGGGCTCCTCCATGCCCCACTGCCCTTGCCTGACCGTGCCACTCTGTTTCTGCCAGCATACCAGCGTGGCTTTGTGTGCCCAGATCAGCAATATCTTTCTGCATCTGCCCCTGGGGCTGCAGGAGAGGCTTGGGAGGGGGGATCACCTGCAGGCAAGGACACCATCTCTGCATGTCTGTGGCAGTGCCAAGAGCTGAGGAGAGCTGGACCCTCTCAGGCACCCTTTGGGCCTGTTGGGCAACAGATGGAACCTGATGGTCCCAAGTCTTATGTGATGGGGATTCTTTCTGGGACCCCTGCTAGCCACTGCCATGCTGCTCAGTGATGCTGCTGGGAAGGGAGATGCTGACCTGTCACTCGGGGGGTAGTTTGATCAGGGAAGAGGGCTGGGCTCCAGGCTGTGTAGAGAGAGAGACCTAAGGACTGCAGCTGAGAAGACAGGGCTGGAAAAGCCATGATAAAATTCCTTCAAGGATTGGATGCTTAGAAGGAAAGGGTGCCAAGAGCCCCCCCATAAGAGCAGCCACACACTAGAGGATGGCTTCAAGCCAGTCTTGATGAGTCCCATATCATTTGCATTTCAAAACTGGCCTTGCAAATGCAGAAGTGTTGGGGCTGTTCTTGCAGGTTGGAGGAGGAATGGACCACAAAGCCAAGGCCATTGCAGGTCTCCTGGCCATCACCTGTGTCTTCAGCTTCATTGCCTTCCTTCTGAACGTTGTGTACGTGAGGGATGTGCTTCTGCCTCCCCCAAGTAAGGTAGGCTCCTGGGGAGGAGTGCAGCTGCCTCGTGGGACAGGGTTTTCCCTGGCTTCCAGGCAGACTGTGCTGTCTGTCCCCAAGGCAGGGACAAGCTCCCACGCAGGCCAGGCAGGTCTGGCAGAGTTTGGCCCCTGCCACTGGCCCAACAGCACATGCAGCCTTTCCATGGCAGAGCATCTTCTGCTCAAAGGGCTTGTGGCAGCCTCCTCCCCGAGAGCCGGTGGCTGCAGTGCCACAGAGCTTTCCCTGCTCAAGTGACACTTAGGCCACTCGAGTCTCCCCTTCTCCTGGAGCTCCCTTTGCTCTGCACCCCCTCAGAGCCTGTGTCCCCTGTGCCTCCCCAGTTCGGTCTGGTGTTTGATGCTGGCTCCACACACACGGCACTCTATGTCTACCGCTGGCCTGCGGACAAGGAGAACGGCACCGGCATCGTCTCACAGGTGGAGGCCTGCACCGTGGCTGGTGAGTGTGCTGGGTGAGGGTTTGCCCCTGCCCCTGCCCCTGCCCCTGCTCCTGCCCCTGCCTGCTCAGGGACACTGGCACTGCCCAGCCAGGCTACTTGCCAGAGTGGCTGCCACAGTGCCAAGCTGAGCTGTTTGGTCCAGGCCAGGAGTGGTAAATGGTAAATGCTCCAAAGGGCAATTATTTATTGGGCTTTTATAAACACACACAGGAGTGCTTGTTCCTCTTGCAAAGGTGCTGTCAGGCTTTGGCACAAGGACTGGTCTCTGAAGAAGAAATGACCAGGTTAACCAGTGGAAGGAAGTGGGGTCAGATGAATGGTGTGTGGAGCTGAGCTGGGACTGGCAAAAGCCACCAAGTCAAGGCAGAGGTGCACAGGCAGGGGGTGAGAGGGCTCAGAGACCATCTTGACCACAAGCCCAGGCTCTGTAGGGGTGGTGTGGCAGTTATTGGTTAACTGCAGAGGTCTGGCAGAGGGTAAAGTGTAAGGGAGAGGCTGTATGGGCTAACAGCAGTAACGGTGTGCAAAGCTCAGGGGAAGGTAAATACTGATATTTCCACCCCAGAACCTGTCCCTGCCCACCACAGGACCATGCTGGATGCTCAGATATGATGCCAGCTGCTAAAAATAGAAACTCAAACAAGCCTGTGCAGAGGGCAACTCCTGGAGCATATCGGCTCCAAACACCCTTGCAGCAGGATGCAGGAGAGCCTGCTCCTTCCCCAGGGAAATGAGGAACTGCTCTGTTTGTCCAGCGAGTCCCTGTGGCTGCCTTCAGGCTATTTGGCCTCCCAGGGATTAAGCCATGCCCAGCATCACAAAACACACTGCAGGCTTCCCCTCCAGAGCAGCAGCTCCTGCAGTGCCATGGCTGTGACACACATGCTGCTGAGGCAAGGGCAACTCTAAGCACTGCCCTTCCAGGGACACTCAGCAAGGAAAAGACTAGGAAACTCCCCCGGGGCTTGCTGAGTGGATGTGTCCCCATCTGCCCCATCCCACGGGTGGCACGGAGCTCGCTGCAGCACATCCGTGGCCTCTTGCAGGACCCGGCATCTCCAGCTATGCAGACAACCCAGCTGGGGCTGGGGCCAGCCTGAAGCCCTGCCTGGACAAGGCCCTGGAGCTGATCCCCGCAGAGCAGCAGCGGGACACCCCCATCTACCTGGGGGCCACGGCGGGCATGCGGCTGCTGAGGTAGCGGCACAGCCGTAGAGCCGGGGCAGGGGCTGGCCAGGGCTGGGGGGCTGCTGGCTGCCAGGCCGTGGCCAGAGGCTGAGCAGCCTCATCTGCAGCTCTGGGGTGGCTGAAGGAGCCACCAGCCCTGCCCACGGGAGCCCCGCGCCCGGAGCTCCCCAGCCACAGCCTGCTCCAGCACGGCTGGGTGTTTGTCCCTTCCCTGGGCAGGGAGCAGAACAGCACTGAGGCCCAGCAGATCTTTGCCGAGATCGCCAAGACCATCGGCGAGTACCCGCTGGCCTTCCGCGGGGCTCAGATCCTGACGGGCAATGAGGAGGGCTCCTTCGGCTGGATCACCGTCAACTACCTGCTGCAGACGCTCGTCAAGGTGTGGCTGGGGGTGAGGGCTGGGGGTGGGCAGCGTGCAGAGCCCTGGCTCAGCCATACACAGCTCGCTTTGTTCCCCGAGGAGAGACAACTGGAGTTTCAGGGCGCTCCTGGTCACCCAAACTGATGTCCCCAGGGGCTGTGAAGTGCCGAGTCAGCTCCGGTGTCGGGACTAAGGGAGCCCAGGAAGGGTCTTTGTGTGTGGCCCAGCCTGGCCCTGAGCTCTCCCCTTAGGTAGGGGTGGGTTTTGGTACGCCAGGGACGCAGCGATGTCAGTCCCCAGATGACAGTGTTCCTCTTTCTGTCTGTGCCAGTGTCTGATCCCAGCCCATGTGCAGCAGCCAAGGGGTCAGCCAGACCTCAGTGCTCCCTGGAGGTCTCTGTGGGTGGAGGAGGACGTGGCNCCCCCCATTCCAAGATTTAGGACCCATCAGTCATCTAGTTCACATCACAAAGAAACAGACAACAGTGTTGAGATACAGAGAACAGTCTCGAGCTCAGCCGGCTGGTTCACACTACATGGACACGGATAACGACACAAGTTCTTTGTCTTTATTGCTTGGGCTCTATTCCTGCACAAACAGCATCGCTGTTCCTTACACTGTGGCGCGGGGCCAGTTTTCCTTTGCAGAGAAATGGGAACATCCCCAAGACACCGAGGTGCTGGGAGCCCTGGACCTGGGAGGAGCCTCGACACAAATCACCTTCCAGCCCGGAGCGGCCGTAGAGGACCAGAACAGCTCGGTGTCGCTGCGGCTGTACGGCAGCGACTACGGGCTGTACACGCACAGCTACCTGTGCTACGGGCGGCTGCAGGCGCTGCGGATGCTGCTGGCCGCTCTGCTGCAGGTACCGCAGCCCCCGCCGCCCGCCAGCTGCTCGGCCCCGGGCCCGGCCGGGCGGGAGCCGCGTTGGGCTCGGGCTCGGGCTCGGGCTCGGGTTTGGGCTCGGGTCGCATCCCGCCGCCGCTCGGAGCCATCCCCGAGGCCGAGCCCCGCTGCCGCTGTGCGCAGGGCGGAGCGGCCGGCCGGGAGATCTCTCACCCCTGCTACCCCCGGGGCTACCGGCAGAACGTGAGCGCGGCGGAGCTCCACGGCAGCCCCTGCGTGCCCGGCACCGCCGCCGCTGCCCAGGACGTGCCGCTGACGGGCACCGGGGAGCCGGCCGCGTGCCGCGCCGCCGTCCGCCGCCTCTTCGACTTCAGCTGCGGCTCCGACGGCGCGTGCGGCTTCAACGGCGTCCGGCAGCCGCCCGTGCGGGGCCGCTTCTTGGTGAGGAGCTGGGGACGGCCCCTGGGGAGACGGGGACCTCGGAGCCGGTCCCAGCCGCGCGCCCGTGTTGTGCTTGGGACGTGTGCTCTGCCTGCCCGAGGGAAACGGGACGGGCTGGCCCCGGGAAGCAGATCTGAGACAGCTCAGTGGATGCAGCAGCCTCGGGGCTTGTCTGCTGGATCCAAGGCTTTCTTACAGTGCAGAAAGCTGGGAGTTGCATGGGACTCTGTCATCATTGAAGAGCACCCCCTCCCCACCCCCCGAGTCCTTTTCTGGGTTAAGGAGTTGTAGTTTTTATCCTCTTTCCTTACCTCATAGGCCTTTGCTGGCTTCTACTACACCTTCCAGTTCCTGAACCTGACTAGCCAGCAGTCTCTGAACGATGTCAACTCCACGATTGAGAACTTCTGCAACAAGACCTGGACAGAGGTGAGAGCCCTGCAAAGGGCAGCAAGGAGCCCTGTGCTTGTCCTGTCCCAACTCTCTGCCCAGGAACACACACTTTTCCCTGGGCTGGGGAGGGTTTCTCAGCCTTTTCCATTCCCTGTTGCCCTGTGTCCCCTGCCCGTCCTGCAGCTGGTGCAGAGCTTCCCTGAGGAGCTGGGCTACCTGCACACCTACTGCGCCGTGGCCACCTACATCCTGACCCTGCTGGTTGATGGCTACAAGTTCAACGAGGACACGTGGGGCAACATCCACTTCAGCCAAAAGGTAAAGGCCCTGCAGGGCAGTGGGAGAGGGCGGATGGACACCCCTTTGTCCCCATGTCCCTGAGGACACGTTCAGGAGCAGCATCCCTGGAGTCTCCTCCACCAGAAACATGTCCCTGTGTCCTGGCTGTTCCCCAGTGATCCCAGCACGGCTTGGCTCCTGCCTGCCCCCCAAACCTCTGGTGCCAGCCTGTTTCTCACTTTGGTGTGGACATAAGCTCGTTAGAGAGGTGCAGAGCAGGATTTGGCCACTTTGGTCTGTGCTGTTGGGTACAATCGATTGGAGCATCAGGGAGGGGTGATGTGGCCCCAAGACCCATCTAAACCAGAGCATGATCAAATTGAAAGGATCAGTTCCAAACCCATGTGCAGCTCACAGAGGCACTTCTGGGCCAGAGCAGTCGTGTTCAGCCCTGGGGAAGGTGGGAGCTGGTGCTGGTGAGGTCAGATTCTCCACAGCCAAGTCCACACATGAGATCACAGCTGGGACAGCTGGTGGCAGAGACACCCATTGTCCCTTGTGCCAAAGAGAAGTGTGCCTGGCCGAAGCACCTTTGGGTGATCTCCTGTGCTCTCTCACCTCAGGCAGCAAACACAGACATCGGCTGGACACTGGGCTTCATGCTG
Source organism: Urocolius indicus (assembly GCA_013401255.1). Taxonomy (NCBI): domain Eukaryota; kingdom Metazoa; phylum Chordata; class Aves; order Coliiformes; family Coliidae; genus Urocolius; species Urocolius indicus. The sequence continues at coordinate 30,978 of WBNH01003890.1, forward strand.
AACCTCACCAACATGATCCCTGCAGAGGGTGTGCAACACGTAAAGGGACACGAGCCCGGGCTGTGGGCAGGAGCTGTCTCCTTCATTGTCCTGGCCATGGTGTTAGGGATGGTGCTCATTTTCCTCCAGTATTTCTGGAAAACCAAGTAGCTCCCAGCCTCCTGTCCACTGAAGCAGGCAGGGAGGTGGTGCAAAAGGAAAGGGGAGGAGAATGAAGGCATTAGACTCATCTCCATTGCTCAGGAGGCCTAACTGGGTCATCTCTGTAAATATGCCAAAGACGGCAACAAGGATGTCTTGAGCTCTCTAAGTACATCCAAGAGGAAAAGACTCCTGTCTGCAGACAAAAACCCACCTTTTTAATCTGGCAGACCAAAGCTGGCTGAGAGCTGGTGGCTAGATGAAGCCAGATTAATTCCAACTAGAAATAAAACTCTTTTTATTTATCAAATGTAAAAGTCACTAACCAGCCTGGCAGAGCTTCCTTGGCAGGTCCAGTCCCACTGGGCAGCTCTCCTGCCAGTGTGGGAGGCAGCTGGGGATGGGGGGCAGTGGTGGCCACCTAAACTCTGAGGGGTGACCTTGTCTGTAACCTGCCCTGTGCCAGATGTGCAAGATTTCTGTAGTACGACAGAGATTCTTCCCAAAGACACTGTCAGCTGTCTTTAAAAATATTTACTGGCATATTTCAGCAGAAAAATGCAAGTGGAAGTTGATTTAAGAGTTGCCAACTCTGGCTCAGGGTTTATTTTATATTCAGGTTACGTAGCCCAGCTTTGTCAGACACCAAATCCATAGCAGTTCCCACCTCCAGGCACTTGGGTGCTTTATGTAGCTCAGCACAGCTCAGATGAAGGAGCCAGAGAGTCATTTCAGCCCTTTCAGCTCCAGCCCAGCCAGCCCTCTGCCCAGCCCCTCCAAGGCTCTGCCAAAGCCCAGGGCTGATCTGAGCAGAGCTACCCTCTCTCTCTGCTGGAAGACCCCTCCCCATGCAACATGAAGCAGTAACATTCAGGCAGTAATTTCAGGGCTTACAAAAAGAACCAAAGGCATCTGGGCTGAGGAATGGTCACAGCCCTTTGGCTATGGCAGATTGTGGGGTATTTGCTGTAGAAGATGACACAGAGTGGTCCTGATCCAAGGTGTTGCCCCATTCACCCCACTACAAACTGGTTACAGAAGCCTTTCAAAAGAGCAGATCTCTTTCTGGTGGAGATAAGGATATGTGGCTGGAGAGCCAGGTATCAGGGCTCTGCCTCCTGCCCAGAGTGCTCTGCTGAGCTTCAGCGGAGTGAGGCTCAGCCTTCCTGAACGTGAGCAAGGAGGGAGACGGGGTGAAGCCCTCCATCCAGAGGAACCTCTTCCCACCCAGCAATCTGAGCCCCTGAGGTCTGACCTGCTACACAGCCATATCCCACAGCCAAACACCTCATCCCTCTCCCTTCTGTCTGCCCTGCACAGGCAAGTCTCTGGAAGTGTAAGCACAAAGGTAAAACTGCCAGGTCTGAGGGCAGGCTGTAGAAAATGCTGTTGACTGCTGGAACCGACCCTGTGGGATCTGTGAGCAGGGGACATCTCCTGTCCAAGTTCAGCAGAGCTCTGGCTGTGCTGGCTGCAGCCCAAATGAGCTGGGACTCGTGTCTTCCACCCCTGGGAGACAGTGCAGGAGGCAGGAAAAGGCTGCTGTCGGCTATGGGAAGGCAGCACCACAACCTGCCTGTGTTGCAAAGCATTTGGGGAAGATGCCAGTCTTGCCATCACAGCGTCCTTCCAGCCAGTCCTCGTTCACTGGGAAGACATAAAGGAGCAGGGTGAGCCCAGACCCACATAAGTGGGGTGTTAGTGAGTGTCTATGGCTGGAATATTTATGGTTCTGGGCAAAACCCAAGCACAAGCCACTCTCCTGAGAGGGAGAGCCCGACAGAGCACCAGAGAGGCCACCAATTCCCAGTTCCTCCCTGTGGCAGGCTCCAAAACCTGCCCCAGTACAAGCCTGCAGACAGGACCAGAGAGCTACCTTCAGAGAGAATGTCCAGCACATCTCCCTTGCTGAAGGCCAGGTCCCCCGGCCCCTGGGCAGGGTAGGAGTGCTGAGCCAGCATCTGGTAGAGGACAGGTCTGCCCAATGGGGAGTCTGAGTCCTGCAGGAGAAAGTCAGCACAGGGCTTGCAAGGCAAAACACAGATTTCCACCCAGCACAGCAGAAGCTTGTCACAGCCCACATACCTGGCAGCAGAGCGTCAGCGTGCCATCTGTCAGCTGCTGCCACATCTTCCCCAGATCCTCCTCCCCTGATATTGCACCCAGCTCATTGCCATCCGCATGCCTATAGCTGCAAGGGTTCATAAACACTGCTCAAGTCACCTCACTTCAAGCCAAATGTTGAGGCAAGCCCAGCCCTCTACCATCCTCAGGCTCCAAAGTCTCCCCTGTAAGCATCCCTGAGCTCATCACCTTGCACGGTGACATGGGACCACGCTGCATGCTCAGTGGGCAGAAAGGGCACTGCTGGGGAGTGACACTGTCACCTCCTCACACACTTACTCGAGGGAAAGATCCTAAACTCTCCTGACCACACTGACTGTGTGTCCCCAGGGCTGTCAGGCAGGGCCACCTCACTCCAGGACCCATGCACACTTACACCCAATTCTCAGGCAGCTCTGCATCCAGCCTGGTGTATCTCAAAGGCTGAGATGAGCAGGAGGAGACACAATATACAGCAGCTGCACTGAGCTTTTCCTTCTGTTCCCCCACTTCTCAGCCATGGTTCCCAGTTCCTTGGGAAAAACCCTTTGGGCCTCCAAAGCCCATGGAGCACACTCTCATCTCCAAACCAAGAGCCAGGGTAACATCAGTCCTGCAGAGGCAGCTGCATGCCCGCACCTTTGCCAAGTCTCTGCTGGAGCCCCTACACCCCCAAATCAGCTGCGCCCCGCAGACCAGGGGCTGGTGGGTGCCGTTACCCGTGCGGCCGTACCTGAGGCGCCCACGCTGTGCCTGTGCCCGGAGCTGCTGCTCCAGCAACTCCCGCAGCCCCGCCACGCTGGGCACTGCTCCGGCCCGCAGCAGCACGCAGCACTCGCAGCGCACCCGCAGCACCGCCGGCCGCTCCGTACCCACACTCGCACCAGGAGCTGCCACACCGCGCCTCGCTGGCACCTGCGGGGACACGCGGCACACAGGACACCCCGGTTACTCAGGGCTGGGACAAGGGGATGCAGACACAAGCACCCGACTGTAGAGTGGTGTCAAAATGCAGGTCTGAGTGTCAGAGGAGGAAGGTGATCAGGGGACAGAGGTGCTGAGGGGACTGGAGCATCTTCCTGCTGAGGAAAGGCTGTGGGACCTGGGGCTGTTCAGCCTGGAGAAGAGACTGAGGGGGGAGCTCATTAATAGTCACAAATATCTCACTGGTGGGTGTCAGGAGGTTGGGGCAGCACTTTTTCCTGTTGTACCCAGTGACAGGACAAGGGGTGATGGGATGAAGATGAAACACAAACAGTTCCATTGAAACATGAGGAGAAACTGAGTGTTTCAGTGAGGGAGCCCTGGCCCAGGCTGCCCAGGGAGGGTGTGGAGGCTTCTTCCTTCGAGCTCTTCAAGACCCACCTGGACACGTTCCTGTGTGACCTGATCTAGGTGGGAGCTGCTTCTGCAGGGGGTTGGACTGGATGAGCTCTAAAGGTCCCTTCCAACCCCATCATTCTGTGATTCTAAGCACCAGTTCACATGTTCCTCTCATGGCTCAGGATGCCCATTTCTGGCACAGGGATCTTCCCACTCCCAAACCTGGATGTGCAGAGCCACAGTTCCTCCAATAAGCTGCCGAGTCCCTGTGTTCTGCTGCCTTGTCTGAAGTGCAGCTGACACAAAATAGCTCCAAAAGCCTGACAAAGGTGGGTGGTAAAGGCAGAGGGAGCAGAGCTGATCTGCAGCTGCCACTGCCCGAGTGGTGCTCTGCCTGAGTGGGCACAGGAACAGCTCTGTGCCATCCCACGTGGCGCTGGGCAATGCCATGGAGGCACATCACAGCACACCATCCCCAAAGATCAGCAATGTGAATGAACTGTGGATCTCAGGCACTGGCAGAGGCAGAAAATACCACCCAGGAGGAGGGGGAAGGGACAGCAGATAGGACAGTTCTCTTGCAAAATGGGCTGTAAAGGGCATCCCTGAGAACACTGCTGTGTCTGGAGTTCTTGGCTTCTCAGAGGGTGGCAAAAGGGCACTGCCCTGGAAAGCCCCAGCCCCAATTGGGCAGCCTCACTTGGGAGTGGTGGAGGAAGGGCCACATTGGAGCCTGTCTTTGGAATGGGAAAATGGGCAGAGGTTTTTTCCAGCTCAAGAATTCTGGAAGATCTGTCCAGGAACCTGACTTTTTCACAGCCTTGATCTCTTGAGGCTGCAGCAGCTTCAGCTGGTGATACACTTACCCTGAAGTCCATCTGGGCATCAGCATCATTTGCAGAGGCAGTTTCTCCCCCAGGAGATTCTGCAGAACAAAAGAAGAGCAGAGGAGCAGCACCTGTAGTCATCAGAGGCCTCCAGCAGCTGCTGGCACAGGCTGCCAGGGCTGCAGGGGGCAACCAGCACCCCCAAGGTGCTACACATGCTGAGGCCCCTGGCCTGGGGGGCTACCTGGCTTCTGCTTCACCTGCAGCCGGCTGGGAGGCACCTGGGCAGGAGGGAGGGGAATCCCATTGCTGATCTTCTGCAACAGAACAACATCAGAATGGAGTGAACAGAAGACACCAGAGACTGCACCAGGCTGATGTGTACGACAGTGTGCAAGCCAGTCATAAATTCCTGAGTGTAACCCTAGAGAGAGCCCCAGGGTGACCAGTTCATTAACTGACTGGATGAGGTGGAGCTCAGGTGATGGTCTCTGCAGCAATCCTGGGGAGCAGGAGTGAGGAGAGGTCTGGTAGGACCCTCCCTTCAGCCCCTGCCCCTTGGTGGGTTGGTGCTAGAGCAAAGAGAGGCTGCTCATGTGGTGCTGAGACTCTCTCCATCATCTGCTAGCTCACCCAGCCAAACGTGGGATGGTCACAGGGAGATATCCATGGAGCAAATGCCCAACTGTGTGCCATGGCCAGGGGTTTACTTGGAGAAAAAAAAAATCACATCAAAACAATCCTTTGCTTCAAAAATCTCTCACAGGAAACAAGGGTCTGGGTCAGACCTTGCTGCACTGGGTTCAGATGGAAAAAGACTGGGATCATGTGTGGGTAGATATTACTGTCTCATGGCAAGAGTTTAACCTGCTCTCACTTTGCTGGTGAAGGACAACATGTGAGCACTCCTCAAGCTGCTTCCACACTACAGCTGGTGGCTGCAGATACCACAGCAGCAGGCTGGATAAGCACAACCTCAAGCCCTCAAACCCATCTCTGTGTTCCAGTGGCTCAACACAGTGGGTGCCACAGCTGTGGCAGCTGCTCATCTTTGTGTGCTCCATCAGCCCACAGCAGATAACAGATAACAATGCCAGACCAGCCCATGATCCCAGTCACTGTGCCTTTGCTGTGTGTCCAGGCCCCACGTTTTTCCTGTGAAGGGATCCAACATATACACACACACACACACATTTTTCCTGCTCTGAGTCCTCTGCTGCTCATGTTCAGGAGCACTTGGTCTCCAGTCAAAGGGTCTCAGTGTGTCACGCTGTTTCTCTTACACAGTTGTGCCATCCTGGGATAATCTTACAAATACACATCCCAAACCTATCTCTTGGCCCCTCCCTCCCCCCTGGTTGGGAGGTTGGCAGCTCACCTGTTTATCCATCCTCGAGGCAGGCTGCAGGAGAGAGCTCGGAATGCGCAGCTTCTGTGGGACAGAGGGCAGAGCTGTGAGAGCAGGGGCAGCCACAGCCTCAGCCCATTCAGCTCCCTCTGTCCCCTGCCCCTTTCCCCTGCCCCTGCCAGCCACCACTGCCTGCTCTCCCTGCTGCCATCCCAGCATGCCCAGTGAAAAGAGCTTCTGAACTCTTCCTCTGCTCTACGGTGCTGTAAGTGGCTCCTCAAGGGACATGCTCAGAGGGTTGCAGCCAGCTCTTGTTCACAGGCAAGGCTGTGGTCTCTGCTGGGAAGCCCATCCCTTGTCCTTACCTGTCCATCATGGATGGCTGTAGCCCATCCATCTGCTCCTCTGGCCAGCACAAAGACCAGGCTGCTGGCTGTGACTGGCAGCTCCGAGTCCTCGGGGCAGTAATGGGACACAACTCGATAGTAGCCTGACTCACTGTCTCTGGAAAGAAAGAAAGAAAATAAAGGAAAGAAAGGAAGGAAGGAAGGAAGGAAGGAAGGAAGGAAGGAAGGAAGGAAGGAAGGAAGGAAGGAAGGAAGGAAGCATCTTTAGCAAGCCTGGAGCTCTGTGGCTGGATGGGTTTCATCCAGAACACTGCACTGACCCAAGCTGGCACATGCTCAGAGTGTTGGGAAGTGATGATTTCCATTGCTGTTCTTTGTTTCAAGTGGGAAAAACGGGAGCATGGAAAATACTGATGTCCCAAATGCAACTGCCCCATTCCCATTGTACTGGCAAATGTTCCCCAGATCAAAACAAATATTCAGCTCAGCCCTGGAGTGCTGCTGGTAGAATATGAAGACAAAAAAATGACTTTTGTGTCTTTTGAACCAAGGCAGAGTTTGGCTCAGCACGGCACAGGGGTGAGGAGCTGGAAGCCTTGTCCTGGGAACTAAGATGGAACAGCTGAGTATCCTCTGCCACAGACCTAGGCAGAGCCCACAGCCTCTCCCTCTTTCCATTCCCTAGCCATGGCATGATCCATGCCAGTCCCATGAGACTATTGAACCAGCTCCTGCAAACTGCCCTGAGACTACTGCATGAGAGACATCACTGAACTGCAGCGGCTTTTGCCTTTGCGTGTTTGTCTTTCACTCCACCTTTGGTGAGAAGTGGGTATAAACCCCACAGAGTCTTCAGACAAAGACATCAGAGAACAAAGCATGACCTTCTGAACAGAAATAGTGAGGGGAGAGTTAGACCCAGGTGGGACTGAACACTTACCGCAGAGCCTCAGCACTGGGTTCATAAAAGCCCTGTTTCTGTGGGAGGAACAACAGCATCTATTTATAACAGAACCTTACACACCTTCATTACTGTCCCTCTGGATTCCACACCGTGGTGTTTTGTCTTTACTTTTGACTGTGTTTGTTGCACCACAGCACCTAGCAGAAGTCTGCTGCTCCACACCTTCCTAGGATGTTCCTTCTATTTCTCTTCCTCCCTCTTTGTCCCATCAGCAGATAAGTCACAAAATCTTTTCCTCTACCTTTTGTTCAAAGAAACTCTTATTGCAGGGCAAAGCAGCCATGCTTATGCTGACAAATTCACTACAGTGCTGGGCAAATGTGTCTTGAGCATAGCAAAGTTGCCACTGCTGTTTTGACACGACAAAGAGACAAAGGGGCAAAGAGACCCACATTGCTGAGCCCCTTCCAGTCTCTATGTGGCTTTGAATGGCCCCCTGGATCTTACCCTGATGCTGTTAGGATCTGAGGCCCTACCTGGAGCTCCATGGCAGCCCCCATTGCTCCTTTCACAGCTATGTCCTGCTCACCTGAGGCCTGAGAGGCTCAAAGCCAATGTACTCATCATTGGGAATGATGGACGAGATCACCTGTTGGAGGACAAAGTAATGACTGAATCCATCCAGCTTGGACGAAGAGACTCAAGCTTCAGGCAAGGTTATCTACTCAGAACCATTTCCTTCTGACATCCTAAGGCCCAGCACAAAGCAGAGCCACATGCACAGTGGAAAAAGCAGAGATGCATTCCCAAAGCAGCTTCAAGCACTTGTGTCCCTGTTTTTTTTCAGTCTTTCCAAGGATTCTTTAAATGTCTGTGAATGAATTACTTTCCTTTATTTGTGCTGGAGCTCTCTGGCTCTGTGGCACTTCTGCTGACTGCACTGGTCACAGAAAGGATCAGAGAAATTCTCTGTGGACTTGTGTTAAGGGGATGTGACAAAACATTTGTCTCACAGGACTCTGCCTGTCCCCTGGGACTGCAGCTGCGGGTCAGAGCACGCTGGAAGGATGTGCTCCTCTTCACAATGTCATGGTCAGCAAAGGGACAGCCAAGTGACCAAGACTGGGGGAGTTTTTTAGCAGCAAAGTGCATTTTTGACAGAAGAGGTGGCAAATCTAAGGAATTTCAGCTTCTGTGCCCCAGATGCCTTTCCTGGCTCCAAGCTCTGACAATCCTGCTCTCAGGTCTCCAGCAGCACAGGGAGCAGTGCAGTGGCCAGCTCCACAGTAATAATTGTCTCTGATGATGTCAGAAGGTGGGATTTGAATCTGTTTGCTGTTAAACTTAATGATTGCATGCCTGTTACCTTGGGTTTACCCAGGAAATCTTTTGACTCCAGCTGTTCAACTTCCTTCTTTCGTGGCCTGAAGAACTCCCCAAGAGGAACCTGCATGGGCTCTAGAAACAGACGGTCCTGTGGCAGGGAAAGCAGACAAGGAAAAGCCATCAAGGAACTTTAAATGAAACCTGAGAGCACTGAAAAGTAAATATGGTTAGTTTCCCTATGTGTGCAAGATCAGCTTCAGGAAGACATTGAGGCATAAATTATGGTTGTGAACTTGAAAAGGTCACATGTGCAAAGAGCTCAGCAGCCACTGCCCAGCGCTGAGTCAAAGGCTCTGTTGGCAGGGGATGGGTGGGAAGGGAGGGCAGTGCAGGAAGGTTTATGAAACACATCCTTTAAGCAGTTCTTCCATTTAACTTCAAATGTTTTATCTCCTCTAACCACTGAGTACCATGGTGATAGCAACTGCAAGTGACACACTAATGTAAAGCACAAACAGGACGCAAGAAGAGATCAGATTAAGGAAAAGGGATCATCTGTTAGAAAGGATACAAGGTAAGGAAATATGGAGGTAGCAAAATAATGAAACCTACAGGAAGAGTGAATCAAAGGTCTGCAAGATGTCCCTAGTCATAGAAGACAAGGACAGGAAACTATTATATAGAAGCCATCATGGGAACACTTTTACACTCCACTTAGCTCTAAAAGTGATTGTCATTAATTGTTACTGAGGCCAAAGGGGCTCTTTTGAGCAGGAAGACTCCCCTAAATCTGCACTTGCAGGGATTCTGCACCCGAGCACTGCATAAGGCAACGGGTTTTACAGTGCAAGTACAAACAGAACTAAGCTCCTGAACAGCAGGGAGTGGCAAGAAGCCTCCCCAGCCTGAGAAGTTATCCCATAACTCTCCACTGTGGTGTTTGTGTGCTGTGAAGCACCTGAGGGGAATAGAGTTACTTGATTAGCCAAAGCACTGGTTTGGTAAAAGGTCACATGCAAATGGCTTAGATTGCCTCGTCAGAGAAGGTGGGTAGACAAGAAAGCCTACACATACAACAATTAGCACATTCTGATCTCATATTTCTTAACTAAAGCCCAATGCACGTGCCCAGGAACTCACAGAGGGGTCTTACCTGCACCCGCTCCAGGGCCAGGTTCAGGATTGCTGTTCTTCCTTCAGGTCTCCACACAACAGCCTCATCCAGGGTGGCTCTGGCCTCATCCCACTGCTGCAGGCGGGTCTGTGCAGCCGCCGTGCTGTACAGCACCTGCAGCAGCAGCAGCCAGGGAGCAGCACTCAGCGGGCTGAGGCCATGCAGACACCCAGCACTCAGCCAAGAAACAGGGACCAGGCACTAAACAGCACAGCAGCAGCACCAATCTACTCTCCACTAGCTACCAGAAAGGCATTCTGAGCAACATGGCTGAAATAAACATCATAAGTCAAGTGGAAAGGGATAAAAGCTGGTACTTCCAGGCTAGCTCCTGGCTGTGCTGGAGCTGCCAGCTTTGTCCAAGGCAAGGGAAGGCATGGGGAACGCCACAGGAAGACTCTGGTAGCACACAAGTTTCAATCATACCCTTCTTGTGTCTGAAAGGCCAGGAAGGGGTTTCTTGGGTTTCTTTTCTGCATGCAACTAGGTGGTATTTTTTGCTGTGCTGAGTAACTCTGTCTACCTTTCACTGCAAAGGAACTGAACTGAGACAATTTCACAGTGTTGTGGGCTGCGAATGTGCAAATTGTCAGCTGTAACTTGCTACCCTTTAGCAGCATGTCAGTATGTTCAGTGGTGAAGTGGCAAAGTGTAGGAGTATTACAGACTGGGTGTTGGCAAGCCTTGATCTATATTCTGAATCAGGAGTGGGAGATCTCTTCTTGTCACTGGCCAACAATCACTGTATGGAAGAGCTGTGTGGCCTAACAGACTCACTGTCAGGGAGCCTGCTATCTCCTATGACAGGGTTAATGGCTTGCAGATTGCTTCGTGGTATCTGGATGCAGCCAGTGCTTGGGACAGAGGTGCAGCTACCAGGATGCTTTCTCTTCACTCCCTAATCATGACAGTAGAAGACTGCTGTTTAGGGGCAGGGAGTGGCAATCTGAGCACCTGCAGCAATTGCAGACATGCTCCCTCCTGGGAAAGTCAAGGCAGCAGCTCTCACTCCGCTCACACGGCCTTGCAAGCCCTTCAAACCATGCACCGTTATCTCCCTAGAGAAGATCAGATGCAGCATTTGAGAGGCCGTGTGTGGGGAAAGCTGATGTTTGGCAAGAGGATTATGTTTGTGTGTGTTGAAAAGTGAGCTGCAGGTAGGTGCAAGGGTGAGATAGAGTCCAACTGGGATGCAGATTCTGAGTCTGGAGTGCCAGCACAGTGAGAGCGTATGTCCTGGCAATGCCCAGAGCTTAAAAGGCTGTGTATTCACCCCAAAAAGGGCACCAATGTCCTGCAGCCCTGCACCTTTCAAAGGGAAACTATTGTTTCTAAGTATGTGTGAGCTGAGAGAAGGCAGCACTGTAGCAAAGAAACTGTTAAAAACAAAGAATTTTGGGTAATACCACAGATGCCAAGGATGGCTTCCTCCTGCCAGGTTTAGAATGCATGAAAACTGAGACTGACTGACAGGCTCTGGGCTTGACTGGAGTTACACAACGACTCCTCACTCCTGAGGAAGTAAACAACTAAATACTCTCCTGTGTCTGCTTTTCAGTCTGTGTGTGTGCACTCAGGACAGAAAACAAACCGAACCCTCCAAGTAAAGTGCAGTTTCCAAGAGTCTTTTACACCTCAGATATCACAGATACTTACAATCAATCCAGACTTAGGTCTGTGTTGAAGACAGGTTGGCTCTGTGTCAGTGCTGCAGGGTGAAGTGTTACTGCAGCAAAACACAGCTTGCAGCCCAGGGTGCACATGGACACACAGAGGTATTGTTAAGACCAGCTGCTACATAAGACCAATTTTCTTCCCCTCTGGCTATATCTATTTCAGCTTTCAGAGCTGAAGAGATCACAAAACTTATGTGCTCACTTACACATATGCACAGATCAGCTAAAAAACTGGTTTACTTTCCAAAGTGCCTGATTTGCTAAACTCGGTGACAGTCTTATGACTCTTTCTCCTCTAAAACAGAAAGTGCGAGCAGAGAATTTCAACTGCTGTAGTGCACTGTCTTGAAAAGCTCTTAGGTTACTAACACCTACTGCTGAAGACCTGGTGAACACCTCCAAGAGAAGGGAAAGATTACTAAGACCAGTGGGCTCTTACCTCCCACGCATGAAGTATGTGCCTCAGCCCCAGCTGCTTGTAATCAATGAAGGGATTTTTTCTGAGGTGACTGAAGGCCATTTGATAGTCAGAGAGAGCTTCTTCATACCTACAATGAAGAGATGGCAGTAAAAACATAAGGCTATAAAGCTGAAGACGCACGTATTCTTCTCTGCAGCCTGGCTGAGGAGAGCTGCACCAGTGATGTGTGTGTCATCTTGTGACCACAGAAAATTCCCTGTCCTCTCCTTGTTGGGAGTCCTCAGAGATTACCTGCACTGGTTTTGAGACCTGGAACAGTTGTGATTCCAAAGAGAAGGAAACATAAAGAGTAAATATTAACAAAGGTTGTGAGCTTCTGCTGGCAGCTTTGTTCCTGTAGCTATCTGAGAGGAGAGGCAAGAGCTGGGAAACCCCTTTTGATCTTGTCTCAGATAAGGGAGACAAGGCTTGCTGACCCGTGACACAGTTTGCAAGGCCAAGCTGCACCTCATGAACTGTTGCAGATTGCAGGAGGAAGTGAATTTTTAGAATCCTGGAGTCATTTAGGTTGAAGAATAAAATGTGACTAAAAGGAGAAAAGTGAAGACTGAAAGGGACACAATCCCCACTTACATTTCCAGCTGCATGTGGACAAATCCCCTCTGAAAGAAGCCAACAGCTAGAGAACCGTCCTTCAATATGGTTTTATCAAATGCCTAAGGAAAGAAACACACCCCAAGGATCAGTTAGAATCTCTTCTGCCAGTGCCTGTCTGCATGCAGCCAAACGGCCACATCCAAGCTGCACTTGCACTGGCCACAGGAGCCATCCCTGGGCTCTTGACCAGCTCCTTTGTACTGACAAGCACTGGGCTGTGGTCCAGGCTGAGGGGCAGGAGGCAGCTCCAAATCACCTTTCATGGCTCTGCATGAGCCAAGCTTCAGGGTTTTTTCCTTCCTTGGAAAATGGACTGGGCATAAATGAGCTACCCTTGTCACCTAGCATGTTGTGATAGGAAAACTGTGTTGCTTGGAGCAGTTTGCCCTGACCGTGAGAACAGTGAGACCAGACAGGCTGGGGAAGGCTGTTTGAAGCCTCCTATGGTGATGAGTGTGTGAGAGTGCAAGGGAGAATGGTGAAGGGCCTCACACTTGTAAGTCAATATTTCTGGTCCAGTCTCACAGCTAAATACAGGCAATAACAAAGCTGGTGGCAGCTTGTGGCTGAAGATTTGAAATAATGCTGTGTGGGGAGAAAACTGAGATGCTCCTTCACTTATCACTGCAAAGAGATGGTACACAGGCAGCAAATCAGGCCTGAAACCCTGAAATGGCACTGCAGGAGTGAAAATACACTGCAGGAGGTCACCCGTGCCTCTGAGCAAGGTGGCAATTAGCTTCTCCTGCGACTCCAAGAGCACCCTGTGCCATAAAAGACAAAAGCGACCAACCATTGACCTATGAGGAAATGCAGCTGAGCTTCTCCCTACACACAGTTCCTATTCATCGGGGCTGGAAAGTCTCTCCCGCCCATCACCGTGCTGTGCTCCCTGTTGCCTCTGATCCCAAGTGCCCTGCCCAGGGAATTCCTGGCTCTGCCGGGTCTCTGGGCACCGCCTGGACCCTTTTTTGTGCTATTTCAGAAATGGCCTGAGACGCATTGTCTCTTTGGGCAGCGGCACAGACCTGCCCAGCCCGGCGCTTTCCCTCGACCCGTCGGTGCGGGACCGCGCTGCGGGGCTCCTCCCGCCCCCGCCAGCCTCGCACCCGCGGGATAAGAAACGCTGGGATGTCATTAGTTAAAGAGCTCCAGCGTTATTCCCTCAAAGCCCGGAGCGGGGGGTTAAGCGGTGCGGCCCCGTCCAAGCCCCCCGGGGACCCCTCACCCGCAGCGCCTCCGCGGGCCGGCCCGCCCGCAGCTGCAGGCAGCCCACGTTGAACCAGATCCTGGACGGCGGCTCGGGGATGCTGGCGAAGATGTCCAGAGCTCTGTCCCAGTCCTCGCCGTCGGCTGCCAACACGCCCTGGTGCCAGAGCTTGACCAGCTCCCGGTACGCCATGGCAGCGGCTCCCGACGGCACCGCACCGACACCGCACCGACACCGCTCTGCTCCGCACCGGCGGGTACGGCCCCGGGGCGGGGAGCGAGCTCACAAGGAAGTCCGTCCGTCCGTCTGTCTGTCTGTCTGTCCCTGCCAGGCGGTGGCGAGCGGGCGGGGGCAGCCGGCGGGGCAGCATCGTCCAGGTAAAGGCGCGGCCGCAGCCGTGAGCCGAGCGGGAACTGAGGGTGCAGCTGGGTACAGAGATCACCTGTAAGACGGTGTAAGAAACGGTGATGCTGTTTTTTTGCACGAACGGCATCCAAGCAATTAAGACAAAGAGCTTTTGTCGTTGTCCGTGTCTTTATGATGTTAACTAACTGGCTGATCTCTGTTGTCCGCATCTCAGGATTGTTCTTTGTAGCTCAAGACTGACGTCTGCATCTTTTTAATGTTAACGAGGCAAACGATGGGTCCTAAATCTTGGGACTGTGGGGGAATGGGTGACAATTCACAAGAGGGTGACAATGGGTGACAATTCACAAGAACCAGACACCCCCTGAGGGGATTTTGTAGGCGCCTCGGGAAGATGGAAATCTTGGAGTATCTGATCAATGGGGAAACAAGGGAGGGACCTTGCGGCCGGGATAGGGAATAAAAAGCCGAATCTTGTACCTGTCAGGTGTGCTGCCAGCTAGGACACCCGCTCTTGCAAGAACGCTTCATAAAAGTGCTTCACTGCAGAGTCTGACCCGAGTCTTTTGCGGCAGAACTTGTTTTGTTTCCTACAGACGGTATCGCAGAGTCGTTGCGGTTGGAAAAGACCTTTAAGATCATCGAGTCCAGCCGCAGCAGGACCCGGACGTGAAGAAACTTTGTGGTTAGAAGGTATCAGCCAACTCTGCAGAGGGGACCGAGGTCTATGTGTCGTTCAGTGAACTACGTCAGAAATCACTCGCACAGGTCGCAAGGACCAAGCAAAACATGTGTGCTGATGTCTGAACTACAGCGACACCGGGCTAGAACGTTGTGGGGTCGGCCCCTGCACCCAGCTCTGCGCGGACACGAAACCGAACCCCAGCTGAGCTCCGTGTGAGAGCTGGTTCCCGGCACATGGGCACCAACCCAGCTGCGGACAAGGGGATGCTGGCTCTCTTTAGCCTATGGCAGACTGAAAAGCCACCCGAAGGCAGCCCCTGGCAATGCAGTGCAGTGCACAGCCAGGACTGGCGAGGCCCATAATGCTGGTTTGGTTTTGGTTTTCTAACGGTGTAGTGGGTCTGGGATGGTAGTGATTTTCCACAGCAGCTCTTGCAGTGCTGTGCTTGTTGTTGATATCAATATTATGACTACCACTTGCATAACATCAAGGCTGTCCCTCCAGCATTCCTTCCCCCACCTTCACCAACAGCGGTGGGTGGGCATGATCTTGGGAGAGACCATGGCTGGGACAGCTGAGCCAGGCTGACCAAGGAGATATTCCATACCANCTTGCACGCGCGCGGCTTTGCTATCTCTATATTAAACTGCTTTTATCTTAACCCACAAGACATTTGTCTTATTTTCTTCCCTTCTCTGGCTTGCTGAGGAGGTGGGTGATCAAGTGGCGTGGTGGGTGCCTGGCATCTAGCCAGGGTCAAACTACCACAAACGGCCACGGTGGTGTGGTGTGGTTGGTTTTTTTTTGCGTGTTAACTGCAGTAAATACGGTAACCATGCGCGTGCAGCCGCACTCTGGGATATACGGTAAAAGCCTCCTCTCCGGGCGCAGCCCCTCAGGTTTCGTTACTGTCGCAGCGCCTCGGTGCTCCCGCAAAAAGAGACCGGTGCGGGCGCGGGGCTGAGCGCGGGCTGTTCCGCGGGAGCGACAGGGAATAATTTCAGCGGCGGACGGGCCTGGCCCCGCGGGCGCTTCCGGGTCGGCGGCAGGTGAGTGGCGGGAGGCGGCGGCCGCGCCGGGCTCGTTCCGCTCCGCTCCGGGGCTGCGGCTCCGCGGAGGCGCCGTCCCGCAGCCCCAGGCCGGAGGAGGCCCGGCGGGACTCAAGAGCCTTTGGAAGCCCGAGAGGAGCGGCGTGGGGAGGCGGCGGGGCCGCTGCGGGTGTACGCGCTGCGCTGCGCCGCTGCAATAAAGCCACGAAGCGTGACTCGGGCTCGGAGCGCGGCGAGCGGCGGCTCTGAGGGGTCCCGGCGGGGCAGCTCCTCAGCGCTTGGTGCCCGGAACGGCGTCTGGGCTTGGGCAGAAGGCGCTGCCGCTCGCCCTCCCGCCGGCTGAGCCCGCGGATGGGGAGCTACGGTGGGAGCCGGGCCGCTGCCCGCGGGCCGCTGCCCGGGGGCCGCTGCCGGCTGCCCGGGGGCCGCTGCCCGGGGGCCGGCTGCCCGCGGGAGGCTTCGGGTGTTGATGCGGCTGAGGTCACGGAGGGCTCCCGGGAACAGGCGGTGTTGAAGGTAGTGACGGTCCACGTGTCACCAGCGTACGTAGGCACGTGGGTTACAGGTGATCGGAGTGGATTAATTAGGAGTTATCAATGGCAAGCCAAAGGAATCTGTGGCAGATCCCGTTACAGGCAGCGGCAGCGTTGTGCTTTCAAGCAGCTTGGTTGAGCTCTGTCACAGAGTTGGTAAATAGGGAAGGAAGCCGACGGGCCAGAAGTGCCACAAATGCTCTGCACACCTGTGGAAAGATTCAGTGTGCTTTAGGAAAACGAAANGCAGTAAATACGGTAACCATGCGCGTGCAGCCGCACTCTGGGATATACGGTAAAAGCCTCCTCTCCGGGCGCAGCCCCTCAGGTTTCGTTACTGTCGCAGCGCCTCGGTGCTCCCGCAAAAAGAGACCGGTGCGGGCGCGGGGCTGAGCGCGGGCTGTTCCGCGGGAGCGACAGGGAATAATTTCAGCGGCGGACGGGCCTGGCCCCGCGGGCGCTTCCGGGTCGGCGGCAGGTGAGTGGCGGGAGGCGGCGGCCGCGCCGGGCTCGTTCCGCTCCGCTCCGGGGCTGCGGCTCCGCGGAGGCGCCGTCCCGCAGCCCCAGGCCGGAGGAGGCCCGGCGGGACTCAAGAGCCTTTGGAAGCCCGAGAGGAGCGGCGTGGGGAGGCGGCGGGGCCGCTGCGGGTGTACGCGCTGCGCTGCGCCGCTGCAATAAAGCCACGAAGCGTGACTCGGGCTCGGAGCGCGGCGAGCGGCGGCTCTGAGGGGTCCCGGCGGGGCAGCTCCTCAGCGCTTGGTGCCCGGAACGGCGTCTGGGCTTGGGCAGAAGGCGCTGCCGCTCGCCCTCCCGCCGGCTGAGCCCGCGGATGGGGAGCTACGGTGGGAGCCGGGCCGCTGCCCGCGGGCCGCTGCCCGGGGGCCGCTGCCGGGGGGCCGCTTCCCTCTGCCCGGGGGCCGCTTCCCTCCGGGAGGCTTCNATGGGGAGCTACGGTGGGAGCCGGGCCGCTGCCCGCGGGCCGCTGCCCGGGGGCCGCTGCCGGCTGCCCGGGGGCCGCTGCTCGGGGGCCGGCTGCCCGCGGGAGGCTTCGGGTGTTGATGCGGCTGAGGTCACGGAGGGCTCCCGGGAACAGGCGGTGTTGAAGGTAGTGACGGTCCACGTGTCACCAGCGTACGTAGGCACGTGGGTTACAGGTGATCGGAGTGGATTAATTAGGAGTTATCAATGGCAAGCCAAAGGAATCTGTGGCAGATCCCGTTACAGGCAGCGGCAGCGTTGTGCTTTCAAGCAGCTTGGTTGAGCTCTGTCACAGAGTTGGTAAATAGGGAAGGAAGCCGACGGGCCAGAAGTGCCACAAATGCTCTGCACACCTGTGGAAAGATTCAGTGTGCTTTAGGAAAACGAAACCGAGTTTGACAATCTGATGTCAGTAGCAGAAATAAAATGAGCAGGTGGAGCTTTGTGAATCGTTAGATCCTACACAAACAATGAACATGGGCATGGAAGGCTGAACGAGATGTGCTTGAAAGAGATTCACCCACACTCCCGGTGTTCCTTCTTGAGAGGCATTTGGAGATCTGATTTAGTCAACTGGTGATGGAGTTAGTGTTGCAGTCTTGAAATTCCCAGAGGAGTTTAACTCTAGGGTGACCTGGCAGCTTAATTGAACAAACCTGGTGATGTAAAGCAGCAAGGCAAGATTGAAGAATGACCTTAGGAACAAATCCTGCATCTTAATTGTGAGACATAAATGAGTGAGCTATTTCTAGTCAGCCCTTCCCCTTACCAGTTCTTTGTTCTAATAGTAACACTCCTTTAAATTATCTAAAAGAAGTCTTGTAACCTTTGCTGTTAAAGTGTACTGATGACAGACAGGTGAGGTGATAGTTCTGTAGCCTGGTCTGACCTGCCTGCTCAGATGGTTCCAAGTGGGAGAAGGATCTTAATAGAACAAAAAAGGCCGTGTGAGGTCTAGAAACCATAGTAGCTTCCCACCACAAATGCAGGGATGGCAGTGAGTGACCTGCAGGAATGATGCCATTTGAACTTCACTGTTGTGGGAAGAGTTGGTTTGATTGGTGTCTTTTTAGAAAAGGGGTGGAAAAAAACAAAGAATCAATTTGGAGTGATAATGTGTCTGCACATGCTGTGGTTAGAATGGGCTGCCAAAACATCATCTCCAGTTACAGCAGCTCTCAAGGAAGATACAAAAATACTGGAGAGTTCAGAGGAGGCCACAAAAATGCTCTGGTTCTGGAAAAACAAGCTGTGTAATGGACTTAGTGAACTCAGTTTATTCAGGCACATCCAAGAGAAGAGGGTTAAGTGACTCAGCCGCTCTGTGGAAATCCATGCCTATGGGAAAGTTATCTGATAGCTGAGTGTTTTCAGCCTTTCCAACAAAAGCATAATGAGATCCAGTAACTGAAAGTCAAAGCTACACAAATTCTTTTAAATATGACACAATTTCCTAGCAGTGATGGAGGTTAATTATAGGAATAGTTTACAGGAGAGGTCAAAGGCTTGGCGTTATTTGGAGCTCTGAAGATGAAACAATAACAACTGTGAAGATGGGCTTAAACCTGATATCTTGGGCAACTCGGCTGGGGGGAAGCAGTGATGTTATCAGAGAGTCACCTTCTGGGCTTTTGTAGTTCTGAAGCTGCTTTCCTGCAGAAACAGCAGGAATTTTATTTTAGTGTTGCTTAAAGGGATGTGGTTTAAATTGAGAGAAATTTAAGCAAACTTATGCTTTTGGATGTGACGTATTCCAGGTGGTCCTGCTCTGCCAGGGGGGTTGGTCTGGATGGTCTTTCAAGGTCCCTTCCAACCCTTAAGATACTGTGATTGTTTGAAAGGGAAATTCCACATGCTGTTCTTAGAGTTAGATTAAGGCAGGGTGTTTCCTCCTCCTCTGTTCTTCAAATCATCAATTTGGCCACAGAGAGCGATCACTGAGTTGGGCAAACAGATGTGCTATCCTAGTCCAGAGAATCCCCTCCCTTATTTACCATGTCTTCCCCATATATTTGCAGTTCGGGACAAATTTGGTGCCAGGAAGGGATTTCCAGCAAAGTCTAATTTGTTAAGGCATCATACGCCCTTTCCACCATCAGCAAGAGCATAGTTTTCATGCTGGGACTTTGTGCTGGCCCTGACTTAGTCTTATCAGGTTCTGGTAAAGAGATGTAGGGAGACATTTGGAATCAACAGTAGTGTTCTCCTGGACAAAGTTTTACTAATTTAATTCAAAAGGTAGTTACTGAGTTTGTGTAACACAGCAGTGCCTTTAGAATGAGAACTGGGGGTATTTTGTGTAGGTCTCTGAGGATGCTTGATGCAGTCACAGCCTCCTTTGGGCAGCTCCACATTGTGATCCTGTACTTTGGATGAAGGAGTGGCCATAGGAGAACTGGGCAGTGTGTGAGAGGAACAGAAGTAACTTAACAGAAATAGGAGGTATGCTAAGTACGATTTCACATTTTCATCTTTTAATTGAATTGATTTATAATAAACTAATACAGTGTGGGAAGAACTCTGGTAGATGTCAGTGATAAAAGCCTGACATTGTGGGAAGAATGGAAGAGGGGAGTGTGTATGTGTGAGAGAAGGGAGAGAAACTCCAGTTAGATTTTTACAGAAGAGACATCTGGAAAGCTTTTTTTCCTTGAAGTCAGGTTTCTGTTGTGAATCCTCGTGGAGGTTTGGTATTGCAATGTGACTGAATAGCATTGGGCCTGGAAAGTGAGAGTCCAGCTGAGATCAGGAGTAGGATGTCTTTTCCCAGCCGTGCTACCTACCTGCTGGGTGATTAGGGGGAAGAATGCTTTATGACCTACAGGTAAAAATCAAGCAAGAAAACCCTGCTTATGTAATTAACAGCTGCTTCTGTCCCAGCTTTGCTGCCTGCTTGGAGTGATAGTCCTTGGTGTCGGCTCTAAGTAAATAGCCCTGCCTGAGGGTTGGGGCAGTTACTATTAAAGACACTTCTAGAGAAGAAAAAAATATATCACATGTTACTAATTCCTGTAGAATAATCCTCTTTGCAGTGTCTTCTGCAAGAGAGAGGTGGACAGTGAAGCTATAGAAAGCTCAGGTGTTTAGAAATCTGATCAGACCAGCAGCAGGTAAAAATCCTCCAACTTCTGTCTCATCACCTATAAAACATGAGTCTTGTTCCTTCTCTGACCAATATAACCCACTGGCACACAGCTGTGCCTCGTCTGCACTTAAAATTGCTACACTATATCTGGAAGGAGAAGGAAATTGCGGATAAAGAAAAAGTAGATGTAAAGAGTAGACGAGGTAAAGAAGGTTCTGATTCATGTTGTATAGACATTTGAACAGCAACAGTAGTAAATCAGTTTTGAAACGTGCAAGAAGTGATTAGGTGACATCTGACTCCTGGGCATTTAACTGTGTGCTACCAAGCTCAGCATTGCTGTGATTCTTGTTATACTTTACAGGCCAGGGCAGAGAGGAGCCTCCTGCTCTACATGTATTCCATGCATTTAAATAAATTCTTCTTTATGATTCTCCCAGCTCTGCCAAGGATATGGTGACACTTGTGAAGTGTAAATGTGTAACTATTGTGATTTTAGGCTGTTATTTTATGATTAAAGTGATGCTGTGTTTTCCTATTTTATGGCTAGCTATACCCACACAATGTGCTTTATTCTTGGCTGTTGCTCATCTTGCCTTCAGAAAGCAGAATGCTTTATGAGGGGTTACCCCTATAGCTCTGCAGGTAACTGTGGTTCAGTGACTAATTTCAGGTGGTTTTTTTCCTCTTACATTTTTCATTCTCTGCTGAAACTTTCTGTTCTATGATTCAAAAGGCCCCTTATGCTGATTTTTGATTTTCACACAAATTCATTGAGCCTTGTTTGAGTTCACATTCTTGGAAGGGGTTTTTTCCTCACAACAACCAGGACACTGTCTGCTGCTGATCTTTTTTTTTAATAAGCTGATATGTAAGGGGAAAAGTTGTCTGGAACATAGCAGTGCTGTGAGAGGTGTTTAAAAATGTATGAGAGAGCACAGCAGGAACTTTGCATTGCTTGGGAAATACCTGGTGTATAAAACTGCTCCTGGTGGGTTTTAGGTTATACAGTTGCCTGCACGTTTTTGGAGAATGTTCCTTGGGGACTAAAATCTCCCCCTGTTACAAACTAAAGGGAAATGGATTTGGCTTTTTGAGACAGGGAGTTTGATTTTGCTTTGCAGGATGAATAGCTGCTGTTCCAGACTGTGCAAAGCAGGTTTTTATGAGCCATGTAGTTGAAAGCATTATTGTTTGGGTTTTGTTTTGTAAACAATGGTTGTGATTCGGATGGATGGCAGTGGAGATTTCCTGATGATGTGTTTATTCGTGCAGGTAACCTGTATGAATTAGGACAATGTTTTGAAACATTGATGTGGTGTTCTTGTTAGTCTTTTGTGCCTCTCAGCCAGCACTGTCATAGGAATTTCTCTCTCCCTCACTTCCTAAACTCCTGAGAGCAGTCTGGTTGCAACCAGATCCAGTCTCAGCCCCCGACTGTAAAGAAGAGTTGAGACTCTCAGTTCTGGCCCACAGTCAGTTAAGCTGGACTTCCTCTTATAAGAGCAGTCCTGAGCCAAGAAATCCCCATGTTGTTATACCCTGACAATCCAAGTTCCTCTCCTGTTGTGTGAGGTCTCAGTCCAACAGTAACATTTGAGTCTGGGGTCTCGTTCCTTCCAGCCGTGTGACTTATCTCAGCAGTCGGTTTCTGTCCTGATGTGCTCATGCAGATTTACAGTGCTATTACCTGCACTTGGCTGTCCTCAGTGTCCCATCTTATGTTAATTTCCAGTAGGACAATTGCCCCCTCCCACCCCACCCATTCTTCTAGCTTAACTTCTTGATTAGTAAAACGTGTCCCCCAGTGTTTTATCACCCTGAAGTGTGTGGCCTCGGGCCTTAACACTGACATGGTTGTTCAGCATTCAAGAGTTTCAGTTCATCTTGGTTTTGCACCATTAGTTCTAGTATTTTACAATCAAGTTATTTTCATTCCCAGCAATGACCATACCATTACACTAAAGGAGTAAAAATGTTGGCAGCTATGTAAGGCTGGTTCAAGAAAACACTTGATGCCTGCCAATCTCTGTCTTTCCAAGACAGAATTTAACAAGGTGCTTAAGCTAGGATCAGTGAAGCTTCGGTCTTGTGTTCACAAGTGTACAAAAAGTATTAACAGGCCTCTTTGCTTCCTTGCAGCTCTGTGGTAACAGTGGAATTCCCCAGACATTGGCCAACAGATAACACCTTCACCAGCCTTCAGGGGTGAGTTGCTGTGGCTCTGGCCCTGGGTCTGTTCAATGGCATCTGGCACGATGGGGCTAACTCCACATTTGGCAGGATGGGGGCAGTACAGCTTAAGGAATTCCTACCCTGTTCTAGTTTGTCTCAGCGAAAGAATCATTTTCAGCTTTGATTACTTTGTTGAGCTTAGGTTTTTGAGGAACAATGGCATGGGGTCCCTTGGTGCAGCATAGGGTGGGAGGATGAGGGCAGCAGCTGCATAGGCTGCCGTGGCTATTCTGACCTCACACTGGTAGATCTTTGAGTAGAACAGTCTTCTTTGGATAACTTGATACTGAGATTATTAAAATTAATGTCCTGAGATCAGCATCATCTTTTACTGTGTGCACTTTGTTTCTGAAAGTTATGCAAGCATTTTTTCATTTGTAGGATGTGTTATTAGCTTTGTGTACACACGTGAAAGGGAACTTGACCATAAACCCACGTATCAGTTGTACAAACCATACATCACTGTAGTTTGTGTGACCACTCTTGGATGAAGACATCCTTTCAAAGCAGCAATATTTTATGGTACAGCAGTGTATTAGGGAAAAGATTTACAAGTGTTTCATTTTGATTTTTGAACTTCATAATATTCCCTTGTGTTTGTAAATATTGATTTAATTGCATCCTGTGTTGAAAAGTTACACAGCAGTTCCTTGCAGATAAAGTAGCTTCTGTAGAATTCAGTTTACCTAAAAAAGTTGTACTGGGTTAAGTGCCTTGCAACCCCATTGGATTCCATATCCTTTCTTCTCTCAGAATGGGAGAACTGTCACGTTTCCCTTTAGTGCTGCCCATGGAGATGTTTAGCAATGAGAGCTTGCATAATACAAGGAACTATAAAATGTCTGTACAGGAGCAGTCACCCATTAGCTTGTATCATCTGTTTTCTCTTTTTGTTAAAATGGCATCAAAGCTTGGTGTTTAATGGGAAATTTCTGGATAGTCTCACTTTGGGTTTTTCTAGTCTCCCTCGTATGTGTTGTGAACTGCAGCATCGTTAGAGGGCACTCTTGAACAACACGTCAAACAGCAGCCACCGCGTACTCTTCAGAGAAAAGTCCCGATGCAAACGGCATTTGCCACCCCACAGCAGAAAGCATGAAGCTTGAGATGGATTATGCTGTAGTCTTCACTGTCTTACGATGCAAGGCAGGTTTAACTACACTGCTGGCTGATTTAACACTTGTGCTGGAACACAGAAACAATCTTGTCGATAATTCACCATCGTTTTCCAACTGTGGATTAATTAATTAAACTTGCTTTTCTCATAGCCTTTATCCCATAAACTGCCTTGACTCTAGATGTACAGAACCTTTTTTTTTTCTGTATAGTAGCTATCTATTAAAACAGAATAAATCTTTTAAAAACAACAAATTCCTTCAGAAACTCTTGGATTTTAATTCCAGCCCTTGCATCAGTTCCTTCTGTACCTTTGACAAATAGCTTATGCCTTCTTTCACTTCCCTTCTGTAATAAAAGGGAGGATTTTTACCTTGGGAGAATTAATCAATGTATATAAATGTGCTGTGACATCTGAAGTGTTCAGAATTAAAAAAAAACAAACCCAAACTAGAATATTGAACAAAGCAGGAGTCGGGGAAGTCACATTTAAGGCCGTGATTATGGCTCAACTGCTTTGGTGCTGCTTCTGTTCTGGCATGTTTATAGAGCCAGATCATTTGCATTACTTAGGGCTTTTCTTGATGTTTTTTTTGTTTGTTGGTTTGTTGTTGTTGTTGGGGTTTTTTTTTCGTCCAAGGAGAAGCATTCTTTATATGCAGGAGTCAGATTGTCTGTAAACATAAACATGATCTTAACTTTGTCCAAAACATACCTGGTTTTGTGTTTAGAAGAGCACACCAAACCGGTGTAACTTGAAACGCTTTTCTGAGCAATTATCACTGAATCATACCCACGCTGGGTAGGATTGAAGTGCATGTTTCCTGTGCAGGATATGTTGCCTACATAGCATCAACCTCAGCTCTAACATACTGCTTCACTTAGCCTTTCAGTTCCCACTTGTCAGAAGTCAACAGCTCTCAAAGAGGGGAGAAGAGGTGCTGTGTGGGGCTGTGATTTGAATAAGGTCACAGAACAGGACAGTAACAGCTTTGAACACAAACCAGTCCTCTGGCTGATGGATCCATCTCCTTACTGGGAAGTATCAGAGGGCTGGAGCCCTTCTCCTGAGGCTGAGACAGTTGGGGTTGTTCAGCCTGGATAAGGAAAGACTCTGTCCTAATTGTTCTTGCACGTAGTCTGAGTGTTATAAAAACACGAGAGTAATCTAGGAGCTAGTGACATCTGCAGACCATGCTGAAAATGAACTCCAGTGTGTTTGCATGAAACACTTTCTTCCAGTGTTGACTAGCATTTCCTACAGGTATTTTCTTATGGAACATTTCTGTGGAAATGAAAGTTTATGACTTTTTCATTCTTTGAGGACCAGTTGGAGTCACATGGGGACGTGTCTGCATGGGTTAGCCAACGCCATCTTCATGGCATGATGTATGAAATGTAATTAATTGATGCTGGTGTCATCTTCACTTCAGCTCTGAAATCAGCTCCAGCTACTATCTGATTTTTATTTAGAAATACTTTTGCCTTTCTTGGCCCCATCTGTGGTTACAATCAGTGTTGTACTTAAAATGTGCTGCCAGGTTCTCCTTATGTTTTGCTGTGCAGCAGCAGCAGCTTGTGTTTTTGGGATCTGGAGACCCAGTGTGTGTTTCTGGGCAGTGTTTTGAGGATGGCATTGTGACTGTAGTTTCTTGAGCACTTCCCTGCTGCTAGCCTACTTCTTGACTGACATTTCTGATACAGCTTATTGTGTTGGCATCAGAAGACATTGGGAGTCAAATTGCTGTCTGATACTGGAGAGTGTTTACTGCTTAAACTGGGGTAAAAAGGTGCTACCAACAGAATTTAAAGGAAAAAATAGAGCATGTGTTTATAAAAACACAGGATAGGAACATAATGGGGGAAAGCACAAATTTAGGCCAGTTTTCTATGTAATGCACTAATGTAAATGGAAAAAGCACCTATTCTTTTATTTTCAGTAGGAGCAGTGTAGCTGAGAGCCTGGTGGTGCTGGCTGGTTGGCTGACATGTCATGGGTTAAGTGCCAAAAAGTAAATATTTTTAAGCAAAGCAAATGCAAAACTTTGGGGATATACTTAAAACACAAAAGGAAACAAACAAAAAAGAACAAAACTGAAGAAACCCTTTTGTGTATAGTGTCCAGAGCAATTTCAGAATGCTCTTATTCCATGCCTAAATAAATGAGTGTTTCAGCCAAAGAGAAATCTTGCCTGTTGATTTATTACACCAATTTAGATATAAGCCCTCTGTGCAGGGTTTTCAGTTTAACAGAACAGCTTTCTTTTCCCTTTCAGATTTAATCCACATGTTGTTGTATCAACAGAGCCTTTGTCTCTGCTCATTTATGAGTTATCCTTTTTTATTTAAAAACTAAAAAAGTGAAAACACATGGGTTTTTAACATTGGCTAATACAGGGAGTGGTGACCATCAAATAGTGACTCTGATTTGTAGGTAACTTCAAAGCAGTGCTGCAAAAGAGTGAAAAATGGACCTTTCAGCTCTCCCAGTCACAGTGGAAAGCCCAACAAGGACAGGAGGAGGCAGCAGTATCATTAGCCAGGATTTCCTAGGTCTTTCCTCCAGCTTGTACAGTGATGCTAAACATGTTCTTTTTAGTTAACTCTAATTTCCTTCTGTTTTTTAAAAGAGGGTTTTATCCAGAGGTGTATGTAATTCACATTTCCTTCCTTCCTGCTGCCCTCCCCTGCAGAGAAGGATTTCTTTCTTGACCCCTTCTGTTTCCCAAATGGAGCGGATTTACTCTCAGGAAACTCATGAATTTGGTTTTATTTCTGTGCTTGGTTTTGTGAGAACATTTATTTGAGTATCAGTGCTTACTTGATACCTTCATGAGGCTTCAGAAGTGCATGTTAGAGCTGCTCAATAAAATGGTTCACTACATCATTTGACTACAACCTTTACCTGGACCTTATCACAAAACTAACTCCTGGAGCATTGTGAATTAGTTCTGAAGATTCACTTCAGTGCATCCTGAGCAGGTAGCTTGGTGAAAGGCAGAACAGTAGCAGTACCTGTCTTTGGTGCTAGCCTGCTTTCTTCCAGCTTGAGTTAGATTCCTTGCTCTCACTGCAGTCTCCCTTAATTCTCTTTCAGATATCAGTACAGAAGATCCCACCTCGAGTGTCAGTAACATTCTTTGCAGTGGTGTGATTTTTTTTTTAAAAAAGCTAAGAAAAAAGTGTCTTCAAGCAGAAGGAATTTGTCTGGCACTTAAAAAATGTGGCATGATCCTGTTCTAGTTCTCAAAGTTGTAGAAGGGGGTAAGAAAGGATCTACCTTGGAAGCTGTAGTAGTCAATGATGGGGAAAAGTGGGCTGTATCCTTGCTGCTTGAAGCAGGCAGCAGACATGGCAATGATGGGATAGCTCTGGGGAAAGAACAGTCTTGCTGTATCAGGCAGATCTCTTGGTCCACCATACTCTTGAAGAAATAACACACAGTCCTCAGCAGCATGTGTGTGGACACGAGGAGCTGATGGTATCTTTTCATAGAAGTTAAACTGATGGCTTTTTCATTGGACAGGTAAGCCAGGCTATGAGTGTAAGCCTGTGCTGAAAGAAGCAGACTGTTCATGTTTAAGGCAGCTTAGATATTATCAGATCCTCTGGTTAACCCTGTAAGCTTGTCTTGCACAAGAAGAAAAAATCCATCCCTCTGAACATGGCTGTGGAATGCAGACTTACAGGAGTGTGGTGGGGAAGTTGTGATTGTGTTCCTGCAGACTGGCCTTTTGTCACTGCCTGCATTTTTCTGATGAGCTGAGGATACCTTTCCAACGTAGGATAAAACATGGATCTTGGGAAGATTATCCTTTCCAAGCCCTCTCAATCTCCTGCTTTCAAGCCTTCATTCTACCAAGTTCAGTTCTCCAAACTTTGGTACTAATGGACGTTTAGACTAGGTTTGTTTCCCTTTTCAGTGTATCCTTGTTCTTAATGGCAGCTAGCCATTATTGCTTCTCAGAACAGCTTAGAACTTCAATCTCACCAGAGAAGTGGTGAATCAAAGGGCTATTTGGCTAGCAAGAACCCTTTCTTTATGTGTGGATTTTGCAGGGCACTGTACTATCTTGTCCCTTTATCTAAAATCTCCTTGGGCAACCTCATCCAGCTTTGAAGTTGGTCATCCTTTGAGCAGCTGATTGGACTAAAAACCTCCAGAGGTTCCTCCCAAACGTATTCTGTGATTCTGTTTTCTGGAAGAATTCTGGCCAAGATGGCTTCTTTTGACTTTGTTTAGATCTCTATGCTCAACAGCTTTCATCATGTTCCCATCATCAGCAGTTCTTTAAACTGAAGTGATGTGTAAACATCAGGAACAGTTTCTAAACTGCAACGTGAGTTTCCCTCCTTCATAGTTTAGACAGATTTTTATGCTGCCATATTCAGATGATCTGAAAGGACAATTTTCTTATATTGCTGTTTAATAAGAGATAATAACTTGGGGGTTGTGTCCTCAGGCACAAACATTTTACCATGGGGCAATACAAAGGATACATTTCTGAAAGTTAATCATTCTTGTTTTTGGGGCAGCTTCATTCTTTTGCACTCTTTGTTGGAAAGCTGCAGAAGGAAAGACAGAGAACAAAACCTTGTGATGTTATTTGGGATTTAGAAGACTGTATTATTGCTGCCTTTTCAAGTTAAGAAAAATACATTGTTTTAATGGATATTGGTGTATACTTTAGTTCATTCTTAACTTTATGCTGTATTTTGTTTAAAATGTAAGCAGTTAAGCTACTTTGGATCGCGATGGACTTACCAATGTGTCCTACTAGTTCAGAAACTGTGTGCTTGACAAGTGAATGCTGACAGTTTGTTGGCTCGCTTTGGATTTACAATTTTATTCTGAGGGCAGAACAGGATGGTGGGACAATTAAACTATACATTTGGTATACATAACTCCATCTATCACATGTGTACTCCAAACTGAAGTTGACTAATCTTGTAGTTCATACTTGCTGTATATTCAGACTTTAACCTCTCTGCTGGGGTTGCCAACGTGGTGCCAATTAGTGGGACCATGATGTGGACGCTAAGGAGTATAACTCACTTCACATGGGTTACGAAACGGTTAGCAGATGTTAAGCTAATGGTTCTTGGCTACTACCAGCCTGACTTGTATTTCAACCCAGAGGTGAAAGAATTTCTTTCTCTCCCATTACGATTTCCCTTGGGCCATATTATCCTGAGCGTGGAGAATTCCTTCAACTTACTCTGGAAGATGATCTAAACATTTCCCCTCCCCTTTAAACCTGTTCTCACGGTGCCTTGTATGTTCCTTTATTTTTATGCTAATTTGCCTTCTTTTGATATTTGTTTTTCTGCTGGTAGGCTTTATTATGGATGGTAAATGAAAACATAAACACTTTAAACATGAACCTGGAATTCTTAACAGGAGAAGTCTGTGCTGAGTAGCTAGTGTGGTTCACATACTGCACCTACAGCTACACCTCAAAGAAGTGACAAGAAGTCTATCCTAGGATTATTGTAACTACTTTGAGTAACAGAGCCTGTAGAAAGTGGTGGGTCTGGCTTTCTTTTCATTGCTGGGTATTGTACTCAAACGCCGTGAAAGGTTGTTTTTCCTAGGGATGAGTCAATAGTGTACTGGACAACTAACTGAGATTCTGTGCTGCCTTTGGTGTGATTTAGAGCAGTAAGCAGTAGTTGTTACTCAAGACAACTTAAAATATGGTATGAAATACAGTGTAATAACTGGCAAACTGCCATCACTTCCCTTTATTTCCTATCATACCTGTCACTTGATAAGAGGATGTTTGTCTATGTAAGCTTAGCAGCTTTAGGAACAGAGGTGTACGTGTGCTCAGCTGAACGAACAACAGCACTTAAATACTCATGCCTAAATCTCCTTTTGCAATGTCATGTATCTGACATGTTTAACCAGGATGTGGAATATTAAGGCTGCTAATTTTTTTTGTTCTCCTACCAGTAACTTTGTCTTGCCTTCTGTGAGGATTTAGCCTTTGACCTAAAAATGCCATCTGGAACATAATGTCTGGCACTCAGTTTTTCAGCAAGTTTTTCACCTTGCTCATTTGATACTTTGGTACAAGGCAGTATTATTAGCATAACAGGTGTTTGAACAACACAATCATACTTCATGAGAAGTTTTCTGTTATAGCTTATTTTCATACTGACATGCTATTTTGAGGTATCAAACGCCATCAGTATTAACATGAACAGCAACAGGAAGAGCTGGGTGAGGGTTAAATAACTTGTAGTTCTAAAGAAAAAAAGTTTGATTCAGTGATGCCTTTGATGCTGAACCTCCACAAAGAGCAAGTCTGTTTCTGTCTCATGGATTCATCTTTCCTGATGCTTATGAGTTTACAAAGGACAACATAACAGAAGTAATGCAGTTATTCTATATGAGCTTAAATAACAGCTACCTTTCTTGAGGAATATTTAATACCTTTCACATGTTCTATAGAATGAACAGGGAAATCTCCACACGTAAACTGAGAAATAAGAGGTGCAGGTTATCAAGTGTCAGGTTCAGGGTGACAGGAAACAAGTCCAATAGCAGTTTGTAACTACATTTGCTCTTCTCTTTCTTGGTGTCTAAGTAAGTTCAGTCCAGTAGATGCAGCCTTTCTCTAATGATTTCACTGTCTTTCTTCCCCGCTGGACTTCCATGTAGGTCCATGTAATTACTCTTTTTTGGGATTTTTTTTTCCCTTTTGAGAGATGGAAGTGTTGGTCCATTCCCAGGAGTGTAGATCCAGGGACATTGAAATTCTAATGAATACGGGGTGAAAAAGAAAAGAAAATAAATTGTCTTGTTCATGTAAGTTTCTGTAATATACACAAGTTAACTTCAAACTCAAGACACCAAGAAATTTCCCTCTTCCCCCTGAGGTTGCTGGGTTAATTAGTATTATTTTTGTTTCTTTGTCTATAGTGATTAGTAGAGAATACACTCGGGCTTTTTGCTGTCATAAATATCTGGAGCCCTTTTTGTTGGCAAATAATAGCAGAACAGCTTTAGAAGTCCAAAAGAAACTAAAGTACTTGATGCAGGAATTAATTTATTAGATAATCATTCAAGCAACACTTCCCAGCTTTTCTTGAACATAGCTGTTTTGTTTTATCACTAAATCTTATACCCACATTGTTCACTTTGTCACTGAAACTTTTCATTGCATGACAGGCAGTTTTTTTCCCCTTAGATGAGCATTGACAAAACATGAAAAAAGGAAAGAAATCATACCAAATGTGTTTGCAGTTCTAGACAGACTCTGAAATCTTAAGAAATAAGGTGAATCATAGAATCATTTTAGTTGGAAAAGTCTTTTAAGATCATGGAGTCCAACCACTAACCTCACACTGCCAAGCCCATCACTAACATACATCCCTCAGTACCTCAGCTCCATGGCTTTGCAATGTCTCCAAGGATGGGGACTCTACCACCTTCCTGGGCAGCTTGTGCCAGTGCTTAACAAACTTCTTGGTGAAAAAGTTCTTCCTAAGATGACCTAGAGAGTTTGGGTTTTGTGTGAGACTGATGAACAGAATAATAGGGAGTATGTAGCTTCAAAGTAGGAAACACAATGGAATAAAACTGGTACCTCAGTCCTCTTCGGCATCAAGAATGACACCTTTGGGAAACATCTGGTTAGGGAATATGGAGAGAGGAAGACGCTTTTGCGTTTTTCCTGGTAACTGTGCAGAATTTTGTTCAAGATTTTATTGTCAGTGGCCCTCTAAGTGGGAACACAAATGAACTTTTACAGATCCTTGCAGAAGTAACCCAGCCAAACACTTCAGTGAAGCAATGCTGCATTTCAAAAGGGAAAGTACATCAGAATGAGGACGTATGTAGAAGAGAAACTGAAAGGAGCAATGACAAGGGTGAAGTGTTGGTAGGTAGTGTGAAGATTATTTAAAAGCACTCTACTGCAAAACAAATGCCCCAGCTCTATCAAGATGAAAGTTATGATGTGAAACAGCAGGGAAGGAAGGCTGGGGAGTCAGAGGCACTCTTCCAAAAGCTGAAGTCATGACCAAGTGAAAAAGACAGCAAAGAACAAACATTTTGAAGTGTAAAAATCCTAGAGGAACAGCTTTCAGAAAGTCTAAAAAGTAATGGTTCTTTTCCAAATATGTTGGGAATAAGAAGATTGTCTAAAAGTTTGCAAAAACTTTTAGAGTGTGAAAGAATTACTTGCGTCGTGGTTTCTTTACCAGAATCTAGCTCAAACCCAGCTATTAATGGAGGAATTTAAGAACACAGTGAGCAATAGCTGGCTGCAGGGACTAGAATATTAAAGCCCAGGAGGGATTAAAGGGAGAAACTGTTCAATTATTAACACTTGTGTGCAACCTTTCAATTAAAACCTCCTCAGCCCTATTAGAGAACGGAGAGAGCTGATGGGATGCCAACTTGCAAGAGAGTTCCAGGGAGCTTGGGGAACAGCAAACAGAGATCTGGCTTTGTGTTGTGCAGTGTTGTCAAAAGAATAATATAGATTAGAATTCGTTGGCACATGATTTCCTATGAATATGGGGGAGTCAACTTGTCTTTTGTAAAAGGAAGTTACACTTGATAAATCTTCAAAGACTTTGAAAGGCTCAACAAGTATCTAGATTAAGGTGTTCCCACGTGCATGGTATCCTCAGACTTTAAGTCAGACGTTGTTGCTGCAGCTTCTTAAGCAACTGATCTTTCTGGGGATAAGAGGGAATGGTCTTTAGTAAACAAGTGGCTGGTTAAATGGTAAGAAAATGTGTAGCAGGACATCTGTTGTTATAACAGGAGAGTAGTTACCATTTGAGCTATATAGGAGTCTAGTGCTGTTTAACACTCTCACAGATGATATGAGGAAGGCAATGGAGAAATAACAAGATCTGAGTGATTTAGAAGTACTTTGGTATAGCCAACTGTAAAGCTGCAAAAGCACCTACCTTTTGGTACTGTGTGACTGTAAAATAAACTATCAGGTTAAACTCTGTGTTAGTAACTGTAGAGTAAGTTAAGAAAACAGAGCTGTGTCTGTTTGCAGCTATGGCTAAAGGAGGCACTGCCTCTCCCAATACCAGATTATGGAACAGCTCTCACATGAGGAATGTCTGGGCTTAAGAAAAGATGCCTGAGTGGGACAGAGGATGGTAAATATCATTCCCCATTTCTTTTCCATTCCCAAACAAAAAAATAGGTACTTCAAATGGAAGTAGGAAACCCAAAATAAGCAGAGAGAAATACAGCTTTGCCTGGTGAATGCATTATGGTAGCTGCTGCAACAAGGCTCTGGTGCTGAAAGCTTGTGTGAAAGTGGCTGGGTATATCCTTGGAGAAAAGGTCTACAAAGTCTATTTCATACCAGTACAGAAGATCTGGCACATGGAAATCTTAAGCTACAATTTGTTGCAGGCTTGGTGAATGTTGCTCCTGAGTTCTCTCACCTAGGCCACTGATCACAGTCTGAGACATGATACGGACTAGATACGGGTACAGTCTTGCTTGGAAAGGCTTGTGTCTTACTCTGTTTAACTTTGTTTTGCTCTTTCTGTACTTGTCTGTTGCAGCTACTTCTTCTTCTCTCAGATGCTCCTCCTACAAAAGAAATGAAAACACTTTTTTCTTCTTGTTTTTGTTGTTGGGGGTGGGGTTTTTGTGTAGTACATTGAGCTGTCATATGCAACTGAAGTTTATTGTGTTTGCCTACAGAGTTCTTGGACAGAAAATGGAGCTGCTGCTGCTTAAGCATTTCCATATGTGTTTAGCCATATTGTTCAACTATATTATTCACCTAATGTAACTTGTAAAAATAAACAACTTTAAAGTATTATTATTTTCTGTGTTGATAAAGAGTTAATGAAAGCAGAAAATGTTCCAGACCACTGTCTGTCCCTACTGTGGATGGTAAGAGGGCTATGTCATGCCTTGATAGTTTTCAAGCAACCTACAGCTTCATCTCTATAAACTTGACGGCCAATTAGTTGATCCCTCCAGGAGACTTAGCTGAATACAGTCCTCCTGACATTTGAACACAGCAGAATACTTGAACATTAGCAAGATTTCCATTTATAAGAGAGTTGTTTGTTAAAAGTAGAGTGAACAATCCAGACTCTGCCAAGTACATGCTAGGCTTTCACAGGCCTGCTGGCCTCAGACATAATGTGTTGTCTTATTTTTTTTGATTTAGGGCAGAGTTGCAAAGTTGGTGTGTTGACAGAGACATAAGGCAGTGTATATATCCCATCTGTATGAACTCAGCTTTCTATATGCTGTCTTGCACAGATGGTATGCTTTTGTACATTTTATTTCACACTTTATGCTGAACAAGCTAGGTTTGAAGAGATGTCCTATATTAACTTAGTCACTTGTAAACTCAAAAGAACTTGTTGGTGAAGGTGGCAGGAAAGAGCAGTGGTCTCTGTTGCTGTAGGAGCTCCATGTCTCCCCACCTTCCTACTGAGCAAGTAAAACTCTCTCACCTCTTTTGATAGTTGAACTATATGTCACTGTAGGAAGAAGTTAATGAGAGTCCTGACGTGGAGAGTGTTATCCTCCTATCTTCTGCTTGAAAAGATGCTTATATGGGAATGAAAATTGTGACAGTTGCTCTAATTTTGTCTGTTTTCTAGTTCCCAGCTTTTCTGTCAGTAGAAGTGAATGAAGTAGTGGGATCAGGTTTGAGGAGGCCTATATTGAGGCAAAGCCTGTAGTCTTTATGACCAAGAAGAAACTAGTTCTACAATCCTGCACTGGGAAGAAACTTATGTTGCTGTAGGAGCTTCTTGATTGTTCCTGGCTAAAATTGGTCAATATCTCCTTAATGTGACCATGAGAAGTGCAGAAAGCAGGATAGAGGCAAGGAAAACTACTCTTGGAAGAAATGATGATTAGAGTGATGTTTTCCTCTCTTATATAACATGGTCTACCACTGTTTGCATTTTAACTACTTTTAAAAGATATCTACTGTTTGCATACAGACTTCTTTTACTGCTTGAGGATTATTTTTGAAAGATAGTGTTCTTTCAGAATACCTGTGAAAGTCTCCTATGCCCTTTTTGTCTGTTGCTGGGTCTAATAGGGACTTCTGATAGTTATTTCCATTACTTACTGAAATACTTTGTGTTTAGTTCTCTTCCAGACTGCCTTCATTTATCAAGAGCAGTTTGCTTTTTATTTTTGACATTCTGTATGCTGGTGGCCACTCCTAGCTTGGTATATTTTGCAAATTTAATAATCATGTCTTCATTTTTCCAATGTGGGTATTTTCACTCCAACAATAGCTGTGTGATGAGCAGTTTTGGCAATCCGCCCTAACTCATGTTCCTTGTTGGTTTGGGGCATTGCTGCCACCTCCCTTTCTCCCCTGTTCCAGTGCTTGTTCTTAGCCTTACCTGCAGTTTGCCAGAATTGTCATTGGAAGGGAAGCTCAAGACTGAGGGGGGATCTTATTAACATTTACAAATATCTAAAAGGTGAGTGTCAGGAGGTTGGGGCATCCCTTTTTTCTATGGTATCTAGCAACAGGACATGAGTGATGGGATGAAGCTAGAACACAAAAAGTTCCACTTAAATATAAGAAAAAACTATTTTACTGTGAGGGTGAGGGAGCCCTGGCACAGGTTGCCCAGAGAGGTTGTGGAGGCTCCTTCCTTGGAGGAAACCAGACACTATATTTTTGACTGAAATGAGGTAAGAACGCTCCCAAACCTCTGTATCTGAGAGGGACTGAGTGTATATACCTGCTCTAACTCTGTACCCTGCAGAGCTCATAGGCCCAGGATTTATATAGTTAGTGAAGAGAAGTTTCTAGAGCACGAGTCTGATTATCTTAAAATGAATGATCTCCTAGAAGTGAGGTGTCTTGAAAACAGGACTAGCTGTAGGAGGCACAGATGGTGACACAGAACCTGCAGCTAGTATCACAGAAACATGAGAGAACTAGAGGAGAATATAAGGCAACATGCCCTGCAAAAAAAACCAGGAGCCTGGCTAAAAATGAATAAATCTATTCCTGTGTTGCTACTGAGTAATCAACATGAAATTGCTTTCAGGAACAAAATTACCTCTTTCTCCTTTTCCAGTTTGCTGTGGTTTCCATTTCCTATATGGTTGTTACACCACTTGTCAATGAGCTGTTGAGGTTTTACTATGGACAGGCTGAACTGTCTGCCACATTTATAAAGAAATAGTTTAAGAAATGTATCAAAAAATATGTATATATTTGTCAGAACCCCCCCCAGGCAGAACAGTGTGCAAAGCAAAATACGCTCATTTTTCATCTGCCATCTCCCATCTGTGCTCACACCAAACCCTTCAGAGACACAGTTGAATAATAATACTGTACAGCAAGAGCTAGACAGGATTCCTGGTGACTTTGTTGCCCTGAGGAAGGGGTGGAAGTCTGTGGAGTACAAGAGGAGGCTGAAAACGTGGCAATTACAATCTCTTTCAGCTGACTAAGCACACGTTATCTTTGAGGCAGAATTTTGCCGAGACTGTTCAGTAAATACATACACAGTGGATCTGTTTTAATGAGTGTGGCTTTTGAACTGAAGGAGACATCCTTCCCTGTCACCAGTGAAAGTGTCAGTGTGACTTTCAAGAACTGAACATACCTGCCTTGTGAAAATGATGGCTGAGGTTCTCAGCATTTGTGAAGCTGAGGTCCAAAAGTTGTTTTCTTGAGGGCTTTGAACCTTGCCAAAAGGAACAGAATAAGGAAGTGTATGCTACTGTTCATAAGAAATTTGTACCTACTGGTCCTCCTATGGCCAGAAAAAAGCTGGCAGGTATCCAAGTGCCATTGAACCATCTATAGAGGGAAATTGTGTCTTGCTTGTGGCAAACGGCTATCTCAGTCTGCTAAAACAGACACCCAAATCTCCCTCTCTGAACTCCATGTTGCTGAAGATTAAGTTCATTCTTAGAACAAGGCCTGTCTGTAGTTTCTTATTCACACAGGCTTGTCAATGTTTATCCCTTGCTACTCAGCGTTACTGGGTGCATCATACATATGTTAATGTAGCTTTGCTGAGGGAGCATCAGAAGGTAACCTGCTTATCTCACAGTCCACTCCTCTGCCAAATTCCCTGAAGAGCCCTTGACCAAATAGCTGTGAGAGGTTAAAAGGATACAGTTCCCCAAAGTCCTTCCCAGGCACATGCTCTCATTGTTCTTGTAATTGGAAAGGATTTAAATGACAATCCATGCTGGTGGCATGCTCACAGCTCTCCTATTCATTTGATGTTTATTACCTCCTTTAGAAGCAGCATTAAATTTAAAGGCATGTACCCCATTATATGTCTTTGTACTTGAGGCTGAATTCTCCTTTTCCATAGTTTTGGGCAGTAAGTTGAAAATAACTCTAAAATGGTATACAGGGGCTCAGCAGATTTATTTGACAAGCCTTACTCTTGTTTTTGATGACCTAGACAACTTTATTGACAAATATTACAATCAATGTGTGATGACTCTACTATCTTACTGATAACACAATTCATCTCATTATCTCATTAACTAGTTCTGTAATTAGTATAAAGAGAGTGAGATCTGAACATTGCTCATGAATGTCATGAGCTGTATGCTTAGGACACCTCCCCCCCCCATTTTGTGAGTGACTGATGTTTAATTCTGCTTCATTACAGCAGTGGATTACTTTGGTATGTTTGCATCTGGTTATATTTCTGGAAGCATAAGGACAAAATAAATTGCTCTGTGTTTTCAGCTGACATAATGTTCAAATGAAAATAAAGGAAACTTCCCTAAAGTCTTGTATTCATAAAATCTAATCTTTCAGCATTCTGAAAGATCTGTTGATCAAAAGCTTGTTCCTCTGAAAAATGGACAACATTCAGTAGCCTGTCCGTTCTCAACATTTAACTACATTTTGGGGACCGTTTTTTCTTTATTTTCAGATGCTTTTTGGCTACTGTGACAATTCAGTGAGCTGGTGTTTTGACACTGAGGATCCCACCTGCTGCCCACTTTATAAACTTATTATTAGTGAAATAAATCTCTTCTAATACCAGAACAATCTTTTCTAATACCAGAGTGTCAAAAATAACAGTGGAAAGGTTCAGATCAAATCTAAGGGATTACTTTTTCATGCAACTTTTTCAGGTGAGTTATGGAAAGCTCGATGAAGGGTGTGTTGAGTGCTAAAGCTCTTGTGCATTGCAAACAAACAAATTGGGGGTGAGAGGGGAAACACATTAAAGACTTTTACAAACACAGCCTCCATCTCTGCCTCAGATCCACTGTGCAGCACGTTTTCAGAAGCTGGAAGAGTGTCGGGAAAATACCACTTCACACTTGCTGCCTTTAAATAGTATTCCTTTGGCATGTGCTGTTGTCCACCTTTAGGTACAGGACATAGCTGGGTGATCTTTTGATCTGATTGTGCTCCAGAGTTTGGAAAGCAGAAATGCACTTCTGTGTCCTGAAGTGCCTTGAAGGTTCATTAACCCAGCCAGGAGCTGACAGGAAGGACAGGTAACTTTTGGGGGCATTGCAAGAGAAAAGATGACATAATAAAAAAACTCCAAAGAGATGTCAAAACACGGATCAAAGAGAGTCTGAAACATTTGCTCTAGTCAGGGAGATGGTCCTACCAACCATAGTGTTAAATAAGCAGTAAAATATTGCAGACTTACATGAACCCTTGGTCTAAAGAGAGCCTTGTTATATGCAGTACTGGTGTAAAGCTGCGCTAGAGTGCTTACAGCAGCTTGGAGTAATGAGATGAGGTTAGTATCTCTTGAGTCCTGTTTAACATGATAGCTGCACGTGAGTCCTCTGGCCAACTTACTCAGCTCCATCATTTTCTGAGGTGCTACATGGAGATGCCACTACATTCAACGCATAAAGATGCCCTGCGAGGGCACAGTTCATTCTTACAAGAGGTAAAGGATCTTTTAATCCAAAAGAGTGTGTTTACAGTGAGCTAGTCCCTTGATTAAACAGTTTATCTGTTTGCTAAGCTCCTGTTTATTTGAGTGTTGTGACCTGTCAACTGGTGAAAGGGAAGCTCTGGCTTTTGGGCTTTCCCACAGCTGCATCTGAAACAGCTGCTCTGATTTGTATGTGCAAGTGGTAGGTACACACAGACCTGATCACACGCTGATAGGTGCTGAAATTGTTTCTGTACTTGTTACTGTTGTGGGAACCCTCCACCAGGAAAAACTGCTGTCACTTCTGCTGTGCTTCAGTGAACTCAAGTGAACTGGAAAGGACAAGGCAAATACAGAAAAGCAGTTTGGCCAACCAGCCATTTTCAGTGCTTCCACTGGTGCCATCTGTCCTTGGAAAAAGAGTCCTTTCTCCCCCATATGTGTCTTCAAATGTTCTGTTCCTCTGACTTTTTTTTTTCCTTTTAATCAAGTTCAGACCTCTTGTTTTTCCCCAAAAGCTTTATTCTGTGTCTCAATTTTCTGCTCCTCAGTGTCCCTGGTGAATTCAGCCTTACAAAATCTGTGGACATAAATTGACCCATCATTAATACAAAAATAAAATAACAATGAAGAGACACTCCCAGATCCCTTTCAGTCTTTGATGTAGTCTGTCTGAAGACCATAACCCTGCTAGTGAGGGACTTGGGGCTTGTGTGGGGCAGCACTTAATGGTTACACCACAGATCCAGTGGTGAGGTCATGGTCTTCTCTTCACAGAAATCGGATCTGGAAATTGTCTTGCTAACACGTTTAATCCATTTCCTTGCTATTGTCTGATTCTTTCCTGCAGTACATTTGTTGGTGGCATGCCCAGTCTCTCACAGAATACCCACGCAAAGGCGCTTCCACTGTTTCCCTGGGGAATAATTCCATAGATTGATTCTCACTCTTCAAGACTCCTCTTTTTTTCTCCCCAAATACTCAGCCTATCTTTTGCTCTTGTGTAATTTCATTGCTCTACTGGATGCCTGTTGATGCAGTCCTTGGTATTGCACATAAACTCTGCTTGTATCTTTCAGATTGAGCCTCCTACTGCCTTGGTTGTGCTTGAGTGTTCCTTCCACCCTGTCTCCTAAGCCTGTGTACAAGAGTTCCTCCATCCTGATAGTGTTGGTTCAGGTGTTTTGTGCAGCAACCAATATTTTCCTGGTAAGGTGCCAGACTTTCAGAAGATGCATTACCATGTAGGACAGTTAACTCCACTGCTGCTATTGCTTTTCTCTAGTGAGACCTTACCTGCAGGAGGTGGAGCTGTGCAATGACGTTACCTGTCTTTTGCTTGCAAGTACTGGTGTTGTCTGTCACACACTCAAATACTGGTGACATGCAGCCTTCAGGAAAAGGGAACTTTCTTCTCTTTTGAGGCCGAGACTCCTGTTAGTCCACATGCAGTAGGGATTAAATTTTATGAAAAGTAAGTCAGGAGGGTTCCTAACTTTGCTTCTGCTTGGCCATAAGCGCAGAGAGAGGGAATTAATAGGATGGAAGCTCTCCAGCCAACATGCTGCTGAAAATGATTGCTCTTTTCTGTCTGTGATTTGGCTGATGTAGCTGTCACGTTGCCACCACTATGGATGACACACAAAACAGAAAAAGTGGGTTTTTTTTACCTTTCAAGTACCCTCTGTTTCTTAAAACAATCATCCAAACTACTGTTAATTCCTACTGGAAGAAGTTATGTTAAAAATTGGTAAAGATCATCAATATATTTTTAAAGCCCTTTACTTGATGGCAGGACAATGCTATTTACTGCACAGGCAGGACAATTTCTAGTCCTACACATGTAGGACATGTTGAATTTAAGACACAGATTGTTCTGTCAAACAAAGAAAAGTTGAGATGTGTACAGCAGTAGGATTTTGAGCTGGAGCTTGAGTAAATATTCCAAGATTCACATGAAAATGGTGAGAGTTGGTAATTGTAAACAGTGTGGTTTAGAGTTAACTTTAGATGAAGTTGTGCTGATCAGATTTCAGTCATGTTGCAAAGTTCTGTCATTCTCCTAAGGATGGGTTTGTAAATACTTTTCTCGGGGTATCAGTTTCACTCACTGGGCACAGTGATTGTCTAATGTTGGTATTTTTGGAAAGGCATCATATGTGAGATTCTTCCCAAGTCTGGAAGTAGTTTTTAATAATGATCCCAGCACAAAGCCCTTAAAGGAAAAAAAAAGCATTCAGCATTCCTAGAGACTGGAAAAAGGAGTTGATGCAGTTTTTAGTAACAGACTAGGAGTGAGATCCAGAAAAGTCCATTCTTGGCTGAGATACGTTTGTGTTAACCGAAGAGCTTTCAGAGAACACTCTGGGAAGTCATTTCAGGATACATAAAAGTTGTAGCCTGGAAGGGGTCTACATACATGTGGTTTTAGCAGGGGCAAAAATCCTGCTTTCTGTGAGCTCATGTGGAAGAGAACATCATGTTCTCTTTAGGAGAGGAGCTCTTGAAGCACAGCTGCTCCACAGCACCGCAGTGCTCGGTGAGAGTGCTCACATCTGGAAAGAGATCCCTTTTCTTTTTTGAATTAAGCTGTGGTCTAAACTCACTCACATCAGTGTTTGTACAGTATTGTACTTACAGTTAGTCTATGTGGGCGGCTCTAAACTGTTGCTGTACCTGACCACCAGCTCAATACTTTTTACTTTTGCAGCCTGTCCTTTGGAGTGTGCTTGGCCTAAAAACTCCTCCTCTTGAACAGGGTACAGATTTCTGATGAGTAGGCACCAGCACTTTTAAGCCCTGGTGTGAGAAACATGCTAAGGGGGAAAACTTGACCTGGCAGAAGACAAGTAGCAAACTCCTGCCCTTTTCCACGTGTGTGGCAGTAGCTGCTGTGACTAACAAGCATTCTGCTCCCTTGCAGTTTTTCTTACTTGATTCAAGTTGAATGTAAGCTTGGGGAGTGAATGTGTGAGCATATGCACACTTGTGTTACGTACTTGGAGAGGAGGGAGGCAGTCTGGTACCTCAAACTGAACCAAGTTGATTCCTTGGATATTCTTCTGTAATATGCCTGAGGGACTTGATTTACTGCTGGCCTTGGCAATGTTAGATTAAGAGCAGGACTTGATCTTAACCAAAGGATGAATAATAGGATCAGTCACCACATAATTCTATTCTTTGCCTTTTGCTAAAGTTTTTACCCTTGCTTTTCAGTAACCTGGATGGTTTGATTTTCCCGTCATTATCACAAGGGCAGACACCCACTAGAAACCCCTTCCTCTGACTGAAGGTATTCATGTGGAAGCAGGGTAGCTCTGTGCCAGCTACACGAGTCTCAAGAATTTGATGGGATTCTTGAGAAGTGAATGCATGGTTTACTGGGACCTGCACTTGTACAGGGGACAGCTTCCCAAAACTGGGCTTACAGTCTCATTGCTTTAAATGGAATCCAGGCTGGTTGGTTGCTTCATGCTGCTTTAAAATGTCCTGCAGGCAAAGCTTTTTCTTTTGTTCTGGGAATTGCTGTTACACCATCCTTACAGGGCAGGTGCACTCTTACTTGCATTAATTATTATTTGTGTTGTTAGTTTTAGGTAGCAAGGAAAGAGTGAGAACTAACATAAGAGCAATCCCTTACTTGTGGTGATGTCTGGGAAGCGTGTTTGCTGCTGGCTTCCGTGTCTGTTTTTCCTGGTTTTCTTTTTCTTGAATTTTATTCCTAATTACTTTCTTTCCATTCATTAACGTGACCTTGAGTAGGTTCTTAGTCATGTTTTATTTAGCAATGCCTCTATGTTTTTGAAAAAATTAGATAAGAATTACACATTGTGGCTCCTCGGTGCAAACTGGATCTTGAAAGATCTTGTAATTACTTTACAAATTGATTTTTTTTTTGGTGAACCTCTGTGATCCCAGACGTGCAGAGCTGTTTTGAACCTTCTCTGCCATAACTGAATTTAATCAAGTGCAGCTTGCTAAATGCCATCACATGATAAACTGCCGTAGTAAAGTTTGTCATGAACCATGAGAAGCTATCAGCAGGCAGGATAAATGCACTAACATTTGGTTCGAAGTACACTAGAAATTAATTTAACACAGCATTCCTAGTGAAGCACAGAGGATGATAAAAATACTCCCAGCTGCCAACCAAGTCTCCTGAATTTCTTTTGAAAACTGTCTTGACTCTTGTACTTGCTTCCACAGCACTCTAAAAAGAAATCTGTGCTCAAAACCAAAAAGTAATGCTGCAGATAATCAAAATGAAGATAAACTGCTAAAGTATATGTCTCCACGTAGAACAGAATGATTGACCATGTACTTCACTGCTACCACAGTGCATAGAATTGCTCTATGTTGTGTGTCACATTTATTAAATGAAGGTGTAATTGTCTCTGGATTGGAAAATAAAAGTGGGGATGTGAAATTTCAGTGATGTACAAGTATGCTAGGACTTGTTGCAGGGAGGAAGGTGATAAGCTAAGTTTGGGAGGAGTTATTATGAGTGTGCCAGTATGTCAAGTAGAGAATTTAAATAATCTTTATAAAGATTGCAAAAATGGCCTAAAAAGAGGAGTCATTTAGTTACAGTAAAAAGGCTCTGCTCTTAAGCAAGAGTTGCCATGTTTTCATATCAGGAGGTGATTGACAAGCCAGGAGTTGTACAGACTTCACCGACTTTCATCTACTCAATGATCTACTCTAGCCTTCAATGTCCTGAATGGGACAACTGCATGCAGGTGTCTGTACAACACATGGAAAATGCCCTCTCTGCTGATGGGTCGTGGTGATGCCTCTGTGTGGAATGCTGTGCCCAGGTGGAGATGATGCATTTCTGCCAATTAGAGACCGAGAACTGAATAATCTGCAGGTTCATAACATGAGATCTGAGAGGTGGAAGAGGAGTGATTCACTCTTGCCAAGGGACGGTGTAATAACACTGGTTAGCTCTGTGGGAGCTGAAAGAAAAGTCATCTGTTGTCCCTGTACACTTGGAACAGAAATAATGAAAGACTGGAATGGAGTCTGTTGGAGGGTTAGTGAGTATCAGTGGTTTAAGGATGGGTTTAGATAAGTATCTGTTGAAAGTGAAGGAGCTACCGTTGATTCTGCCTGAAGGCATAAAAGACCAAACCAGCTTTTAAGGGCCCTTCCAGCTCTGTTCTTCTTGGTTCCCTAATACAGCTAAAGTGTTTTTATACCCTCCATTGTTGTCATCACAAGTGCAACTGACTGAGAATGTACCAGTGCTGCAGGCAAATTAAGTGACCTTTGGTGTACTCAGTACAAGCTCATTGCCAAAAATTTTCCAACCTTTTCCAGCATGAGGAAAATAAAGATGACAAAGCAAGCAGTTGTATCTGTATTCCATTTTCAGTTTGGTTGAACTTGGATTCATTAGAATTTGAGCATTTAAAGGATGTGGAAAGAAGGGTATTGTCCACTCAACCATCTGGAAGGGAATATGAAAGGTCCCTGGAGATGTTGCATTGTGCAATAGCTGAAGCTCATGACTTACCTTCAAGAGCTTTAGATAGAAAACATGTGGAGGGTGAAAGGCAAAATGTAAACAGTAAGCATGAAAGAAATAACAAAGCTGGCCTGAGTACAGTGTGCTGTTCTGACTGCAAGGTCCAGACAGTGAGGATTGTGTTATTCAAACAGGAAACTGAAGGAATGTTTCTCCAGTGCCTATCTTTCCAAATTCTGGAAGCTGAGTGTTATCAGCTAATTGTTAGACTGGGCTGATAATGAGGAGACATTTGTCCTCTAGCTGCAGTGTTTTCATTCCTATGACAGTTAGTAA
The DNA here is from genome assembly GCA_013401255.1 of Urocolius indicus. Lineage (NCBI taxonomy): Eukaryota > Metazoa > Chordata > Aves > Coliiformes > Coliidae > Urocolius > Urocolius indicus. The sequence continues at coordinate 75,162 of WBNH01003890.1, forward strand.
GAACCATAAACAATATGTAGTTGTGTTCCTTCAACAGTCCTATGTCATGAGCAACCAGCATCACCTCCTGCCCACTCTCCTCTGTGGTGCAGTAGGGCTGGATGAATCATTGGTTTAGTTTCTATTGAAACCTGAAAGAGGCAACCAGTACTGCAGCCCTCAGAAAGGGTATCTACCTAGCACTTGAGCTGGTGAATCTCCTCAAAGTCAGATGTGACATTAGAAGGTCAACAAAGACAGCAATGCTAGATGCCCAAATGATGGAGTTTTACCTGTCATTTGAGTCATGCAGAGAAATAGGAGCTTTAGGCTCATTTCATTCCCCTCCCCCCCAAAGATTTCTTAATCATACCTTTCTGTTGAATAGAGACTCAGAAGAGTGAAAACAGATTTGTTGATTTGGCTGGTTTGCCCCCAAAGCAGCTTTTGACAGAAGCATTCTTCATCCAGTAAGAAGTTTGTTCATTGTTGGTCTGTTGAAGTTTTATGGGTGTCCGGGCACTGGATGATGAGTGATGCACCAACGGCTCAGGAATGCCATGGTTCTAAAATATATGTTGTATCAACGTTGCTACACTTTGATGCCTTTGTGCTGTATATAGCATGAATTTTGCATTCCACCTACTCTTGTTCTGTGCCAGTTTTTCCCCTGTTCTGCCCCCTTCCTTGAATTTGTGACAATGCTGCAGTAGGAGTGTTCCCCACAGAGAGCTGAAGGCCACTTGCTTCATCTTGTAATAGAGTTGGATGAGAGCTGGTGTGTTGGAGATACCTGATATCTGCTAAGCCTTTCATGAAGACAGTGAGTGAAGGAGAGGTCTGCACTGAGACAGAGGATGCTCTGACCCAGGAGGAGCAGGGAGGAATAGCGAGGCTGTGGCACTACCCTGCAGTGTACCTTCTGCCGTGGGATGGAGTCACCAAAGAGATATCTGTTTCTCCCATTGAGTGAGACTGTGGAATGACATGTTAATGCTTGTTTCAATCTCCTAAAACTTACTGCCCTGCCCAGCAGGGTTTGTGGTATCATAATAGGACATTATGGACTTGCCCCTGAACTGCTGTGCACCTGGTAGGGAGCTGAGGGCTCCAGGTCTTCCTCTTCCTAGACCAGGGAGCGATAGTCCAGGTCCTCTGGTCAGTGGAGCACATCCTCACTCACAGAGCCAGGTCCCTGCTCCCTTCCCAGGTGTGGGGCTGGATTTCTCTCCCTCTGTAGGGATGTTCCATAGCCACTGCCCTGGCTGCTGTCAGACTGCATCCTTTTCAGCTGCTGTGCTTTGCCTAGTGAAAGATATACAGAACTGTGGCTAATTTGAATATCTGAAGTTTCTGCTGTGGTGATAAGCATGTGCTAGAAGATGTGGCTATTACTGATTAAAAGTGCTTCTGCTCTGAAAGTTTTTAGCTGTTTATGTTGAAATTTTTGAAGGAGTCTGCTTGCTTTTGAAGACAGTAAAGCCAATGGTGATTGTTAGCAGTGATGAACCTTTCTCATGATCTCAGGCGTGATCTCACTGGCCCACCGTGGGTGCTGTAGTCCTTTTGTCTATCAGAGTAAGGCAGTACGTGTACTCCCAATCTGAGAGAGGACCATACAGTTGTGAGTTTCCCCACTTCTTGCTCATACTTTCTTTATCATGGGCAGTGAGTCATTTAACCCTTATTAATGCATTTGGTAAAGGGGCTATTCTTGTACACAGCAGGGTCACTTCAGGACAGTGAATTGTCCGTATGAAAAGCCAATCAAAACTCAAAATCAATTTTCACGACTCAGAAAGATGTATTCAAACCCTGTTACAGCAGATTACAATCTGTTAATAACTTTAAAGACATGATAAAAACCACAGTGCATTGCATGGCAAACATTGTTTTTCTGATCCTTTTCTTATAATTTGACACTGGCAAAATGTGTAACTGGAAATAGGCCAAATGAATTGTCAGTTGTTTTGCTTTTGAAGATGATGTGAATGTAAAAGAGTGATGTTCTTTCTTCCTGATGACTTACTCTTACTTGTTTTATTAACATACATTCTGTCTTAGAAGTGATTTCTCCTTTCTCCTTGGGAAAAAAATTCCATCACTGAAATACTTAAATTGGATGCTGCAGTGATTGTCCTTTAATGCCACACTGCTATTGGCTTTGTTTATCCTTTTGTCTGAGCCTTTGGAATGATGTCAACATACCCTCAGTGCCTTCAGGTCTCCACAGGACCTGATGTTTGGATAGTTGGGGAAAAACTCCTTAGCAGAGATTTCAGAGTTGACCATTTGACTTAGATGCAGGAATGAGCACCTGGAGGTACAAGGAGATGATTTCTTGGAGGGGGATTTCTTTCTGAGGGGAGGCTTCCTGGTGAAGAATACAGTTCCTAGTGCCCCAACTTTGAGGGACATTTACAACACCAAGAGTGAGCCTGAAACCTGCAGGGGTTACAAACAGGAGTACTTAATGGGCAACTAAAGTCATAGTTGCAAAATAACCTTTCAACACTGAATAATAATCACATGTGGTTCCTGAGGCTTCAGTGAGGAAAGAAATCAACGCTCCCTGTGGTCTTTATAGCCCCTCTCTTACCAATGTATTTTCTTTGCCCACTCTCCAGTCCTGACAAGTGTCATCTGTTGCAGCATGGCAGAGAAGTTGGAGACTTTGGGGTTATTTCAGGCAAAGGCTGTGTGCAGGCATGCACAATGCTAATGGCATTGTGAATGGCCTGCCAGGATGCTTTTATGGGGATAGCCTGGTCTGTGCTTGCTGCAGCAGTGCTGGGCAGTGGGCAGCCCATCAGGAAAGCAAGTCCAAGGGTGAGATGGACCCCATTTTTTAAGTTTTTTGAGAGTCTCCATGTGCTTATGCTGACATCTTGCAGACTGTGACCCACTGAATCTATGAGATGGTGCAGTCTCTATTATCTGTGGACATCTTGTATCTTTAATCTGTATTTTATGAGCAGCAGAGAAGATCTGTAAAAGAATAAATTGCATCCTCTGAACCCAAGTACGGATAGCTGCATGCTGGTATCACAGCAAGATGTGTTTATTGTCACCTCCTTTATTCTTTTTTAGTGTTCTGAATATTAATTTTCTGCCAGTAAAACAAAGCCTGAGTTGCATTTCAGGCAGCCACTGTGCCCAGAACAGCTCTAACACCAAACTGAACAATCCCAGCTGAGAAGAGGCTACACAAAGGAGACATGGCCTGATAACTGCTGGGCTAACACAACAGAAAGAGGAGTTTCTCTTGAGTCTACTTACGATGGACTTGTTGGTACAGGATCACACTGAGCCAGGGTGAGTGAGTAACCTACTGTTACTGTTGGGAGGTTAATAATTACTTTTGAATCAACCACTGGAGCTTCTGCCGTGAGGGATGTCAGTGCAACCTTCACCATCTCCTCTCCATCTTTAAACCCACAATTATCCTCTTTGTCTTACATGGCTTAAGTTTTGCTGCCTTTCCTTAACTGGCTCAGGTAACATGCCTGCAAGTCTGTTGACTGTTTTGTTCTCAGAGTTGGACAAAATGGAGATGAGCTGCCAGGTGTTTTTTCTTTAGCTGATAATGCTTCATTCTGCCCATCCACTAACCCCATGTGGTAAATATGGGGAGTCAAAAAAGTGACCTCTGGAGGTTATCCTTGCCCCATCTTCTCAAGGCTGGACCAATTTCACTGATACCAGGTTCCTCAGGGTTTTGTCTCCCCTTGTATTTGTAAGGATGGAGATACCTCAGCCTCTCCTGGCATCAGTTGCAATGGTTGACAACTATTGGGAATTTTTTTCCCTCTGATATCTAATCAAAATTTTGCTGAAACATGAGTCTATTGCTCTTCATCTTTGTACAAGCTTCATCTTGAGAGCACTCTGGGAAGAGAAGCAGTTGAGATTTTTCAAGCAGAAAGGTAAAAACAGGAAAAAACGTGGCTCTTGTCTATTCCCTGTATGCACCTGGATCCTCTGATGGGTGCAAAGGGAGCTAAATATGGTAGCACAATTTATTTGCATCTGCCACCAGCAGGAGAATGCTTATCAGCAAAAGCATTTTAATTTCCTTATTCTGTTCAGGTCTGCAGCTCACCAAAAAGTTTGAAGGGAGTGGTGGGGAGCTAGAGGCTTGTTACAGGATGAGTGATGACAGGCTAACTGGACCCTGGAAAACTTCATTGTTCTCCGCTGACTGGATTTCTATAGTACATGCAGGGACCCTTCTTGTAGAAGCCAAGAGCAGGGGTTACCCTACACCTGTGGTTCTGATCTCTGTTGCAGTGAGGGAGAGGATGTATCTACTTCAGCCTCTAGTTTCTGATTAGGTGTCCTTCAGGTGGGGTTTTCCCACTGCAAGACAGTATATGGTTATGCTGCTTCTTAGGGAGTATCTTGGTGTCAGGGCTGTGCGTGGTACAAGAGCAGATGGGGTCTCATATTCAGACAAGAGAGCAATGAAGGAAAGAGACAACCTATATTGTGCATTAGCACTTCTTACTGAGTCAGTTATTCTTCAGACAATAACTACCCTGCCTGCCACATCTTATCAGCATGTCATCTAACAGATCTGATGTACAGGAGGCAAATACCAATAGTGTAATGTTTTCAGGCTTCCTTTAAAGATTTCAACCCAATGGTGTTTCTTGTAGGGGAGTTCCTGCCAGACAGGTGGATGAAAATGCCTTCTAAACGTTCCCTGAAGCCACTTGGTCAAAGCCCCATCTTGGAAGTGTGCAGTTACATTAGTCCATTAGTAGAGTAGTCATTTAATGTGGTGAGTCTGATAGAAGAGGTGTAGAAAATGATTAGTACTGTATATTAGAAGTTTTCTGTGTCTTGTAATCACACTGCCAAGCATTCTTATTTTATCAGGTAGTTACTATTGTTCCTGGCAAACTGTGGCTGGTGAAATGCAGAGCTTGGCTGGTTGTGCAAAGGGAGCCCTTCTTAGGAAGCAGGGACTCCTGCAGCATGAGCAACTGATGAATACCGGTTTGCAAGGACTCGTAAAATGATTCGGGGTTGGTTGGAGAAATAAGAAATAAGAGACTCGAATGAGTTACAGATGTGCATTGTAGGTTTTAAACTGGGAATCCTAAAACCACTTGCCTAAGTTGAACCACATTAAGGGCTTGAGAAACACCAGGTCCATGGGAATCCTTTGCTGCTTGGCATTGTGTCCACAAGCCTCTGTTTTTCAGGCTAGACACCACATTTGTAACTGGAGACTGTTTGGATTCCAAGCACATTTTTTTCATTTTGTTTTAAGCTAAATTAAAAAAAAAAAAAAAACAACCAAAAAACTGCAGCCAGGAGAATATTTGGCTTTTGTTTCTTCACCAGCTGTTTTTGTTCTCGGAAACTCATTTTAGCTCCTGGTGTGTTTCTTCAATTTGTAGCTTATGAATTGCAGGAGCAGATGATGCGCTGCTGAGTGCATTCTCTGTACGGAGCCGTGTGAGAATCCAGCCCTTGTGCGTTACTGAGGGCGGGAGAACCGTTTGTGATCTATTCCTAGAAAGAAGGAGCTTTTGGGTGAAGGTCGCTAGACAGGATCTTGTGGTGGAGAAGCTGGCTGGTTTCAAGAAATCTTGCTTTGTAAGAAGGCTTTAATGAGCTCATTTCATATCTTGAAGTTTTGCCTTTCATATGGAGTGGTGGGAAGTGCCTGCTGCTCTGGAGCGGATTGCCACACAGAGCAAAGGCTGTGAAAGATGTAGATGTGGAGCTCTGATTTACACCTTCTCTTTCTGGTTTGGGAAAGCTGCTCGGCTCTGCTAACCCTGGGTCCTGGCTGGAGAGCTACTGCCCTTGCTCACAACGTGGTTCCTGGATGTGTGACCCTGGCCTGGCCTGCCAGCATCCCCACCCTGGACGGTCTCCGCCTGTATCACCAGCCCTTCTCCTCCGGGCCGGGGTCCTCCAGGGTTTCAGCATTTCCTGTGATCTCCTGTTGCTGAGCTTTGGCAAAGTGACCATGTCACTGGGGTGGGGGCCACACTTGCCTTTTCACAGCTATAAACCCAGAAGTCTGGTTGCATATTTGTTGAGATGCTTCTTATCTCAACTATTGTTTTACCTTTCCTGCTTGTTCCCCTAACAACTGCTTTTGATCCAGCTCCGTAGTGACTAACCCATCATCCACCCAGGCACGAAGGCATTCACGGCCAGCCAGGAAAACAATCCTGTTATCTCCCAGTTATAGCTAATGGCATCAATATTCTTCATTTGTCTGGTGTAAGAATGAGAAATAAAAAGACTGTGTTTGGACCTCCAATGGTGTGAGTGCCCGGTTTGTCAGCCAAAGTCCTTTCTGAATCCATTTTCTTTACAGTTTCTTGTCTTTGATGTCAGCCACGTGTGTTTTCTCCGTAGCTTTGGTTTGTTGAAGCGTGTGGTGCTTTATCGTGTGTTTAATTTTAAGCACAGTGAGAGTGCTTCTGTGCTCAAGCTTGTTCACAGATGTGTTTTTTGTCTCAGGAGTGGTGTGTGTGTGTGTGACTGAGGAGCCAGAGATTGTGGCTTAATTCTAGCAAGGAGTCTAGCTGAGTTTTCACTCTGAAGCATTATGCTTTAAAGACATTACTTTTCTGGACAATTAATTTATAGCATGGCATGATAAAAAACATTATTTAAATGTCAGATTGCAAGTAGCCTGAATTGAGGAAATGCTGGAGTGAAGTGAAGGATGCCAGCACAACACCAACACACCACAATGTGGGTGTGAATTATGACAGTCTTTAATTACATGACCACACACCAACTTTTTTTTTTCCCCCAACTGTTGCCTTTCACAGTGTTGAAGATGAATGTGCTCTGGAGTGTGGAGCTAGGAAAGCTCTTGTCTGTCAAAGCTCTGCCTCACTTGTTACCATAACCAGAGGGTGTAGACGCAGCCGAGCAGTGTGTGGCAGGAGAAAAGGAAATACTGCATTCCTACAGAGACTCGCCTTGTATTCGTATTTCCTCCATAGAGGTCTCAGACAGAGTCTTGAAGCTAAGCACATTCAGAGCAGTTGTTCTGAATTTCAGTTGTCTCTGAAAGGAAAAGGTGTTGGGACTTGGGGAATAGAGTAAAGGTAGAGTTGGGGGAATGGGGTTAGTGAAGGAAAGCCATGATGAGGGACTCCTCTTTCGGGAGAAAAGAGCCAAATAAGTAGGTTTTAACCTGTAGAATGTGATCAGTGGATAGAGGAGGAGGTTTGAAGTGCACAAAGTGCCTCCTTCCACTGTATTATCTATAACGTTCTTCTCTGCCTAAAATCTCTCATAACTTTTCTCACTGTGCTAGCTGGGGCAGTTTCATAAAAGTCACTTGATGACAAACCTAGAGCAACACAGCCGTAACAGTATTACTTGTGTGGTCAGCTTGAATGCTTAAAACCCCCTTAGGTATAACACAATCATTGTTGTGGCCTCTAGTCTTGGTACTGGTGTGTCTTTTGGTGTATCACCCTCTATTTTAAAGGAGATGATGCTGGGGAAGGTGGTGTTTTGCAGAACTGTAGTTGTTCATCTGATTTTGTTCCTCACAGAAAACTCCAAGTGAACATACTGGCTGTATTTTCAATATAAAGTATTATTTTTTTTTTATCCTAATAATGGTCCCAACCCCACGCCTACTCCTGTATGTGCAGGGTGGGAGCACTGAAAGCCCAGTGTGCTGAGCAGGGCAGTGCTGGTGGTGCGCTGCTGGTGGGATAAGCCGTAGGCCAGGCGTTCATCAAGCTGTAGATGTGTTCAGCCTGGAGATTCCTCCTCTACGTAGGCTGGGATGTGGAAGAAGTCTGGAGCAGCTCTCTTTGAAGATCAGTCTAACCCAAGCAAAGTCTTTACATCAGGATGTTTTAGTCCCAAATTCCTATGAGGGCTGAGCTCTCCCAGGAGAATCCACTACTGATTTCTGTCTCACTTCTGATGTTTCCTCTAGAATTACAGTTAACACAGCCCTGTAATTACCATTCCATGGATGAAGTTGGTGTTTATTGCACCGTATTTTACGTCGTGTTTCTCCGTTGTTTAAAATTAAATATTTTCACAAGACCAAAAAAACCCCAAACCCCACAGATGTCAGCTTTGGAAAGAGCTGCATGTTTCCAGAATCTTAGGCAATGCATTTATTTGGGTGGATTCTAAATTTCCATCATCTCCTTGTACCACCTTACCGCAGGTGGGCTGGATTCATGGCTGTAGCTGCTTTATATCACATCAAAGACTTTGTCAGTGCCACAGCTAAGAATGCAAAGTATTTTTTTCAGGGATAATGTTCTTTAAAAGAATAAAATCCAGTAGAGTGGTTTGTTTAAGCCTCTTAAAGCTGTTGCAAAAGCTGTGTTAGCTGTTGCAAAAACTGGCATCTCCTCACTTGTATTCGTTAATTGGTTGGATTTAGGGATGGACAATTGCTTAGCAGCATAAGAATATGTATAATTCCCAATAACTCCAGCATATTAGCTCTTCAGCAAGTCTAGTTATACTCTATCTTCCTTTGTCCCACAAAATCCCTTAGCTCTATAGTGAATTCCACAGTACCAAAAAGAGAAAGACTTGGGTTGGGGGTTTTGGCTGTTTGTGTGTGTGTGTTTGGTTTTTTTTATGAATAGTGCTTGTTGTAATCTTTTAAGTTCAAATTCTCTTCCGTCCAAAACATGTTCTTACTGGGGCTTGGGCAGCTTAAAAAAAACCTGATGAGCAATTTACTTTTAATTTTTGTCTTACTAAGCCTGATTATTGTTTTAATTATCCATTGTTATTGTTTGTGACCTTCCACTGGAATTGTTCAGTGTGAGTTTAGAAAGATTCCTGCTTTTATGTGAAAAGGGTGTGACCGTGAGGAAATGTTTGTTCAGTTGGATGGAACAACTTATCTTTCTTGTGCTTGCTTAGTGGGACATTCATCTTCGGCTGAATGCTGCAAGATCATTCCCTGAATCATTTATTGTCCTCAAAAAGAAAATAGTCTTTTTGATTTAGCAGATTGAATTGTTTCTTCCTCTGAAACTTCCAGATGATCCCATTTACTGGGATTAAATGCTTGAAGGACACAGACATGCTGTTAGTACCCAACTTTTAGCGTACAGGAAAAGAAGGAAGAAGTTGTAGGGAATGGACTGGGCCTAACCTCCAGAGAACCTTTTACGTTTGTCTTGTGTTGCATAGCCATGAGGCAGTAGCTGATTGTGCTTTAATGAATAAAGCATTAGAATTGTCACTCTGTGATTTGTGGTGAACTCTGATTCTGGTTTGTATCTCGAGGAGTTAAATTCCTGCGTGGTGGAGTCAGGGTTTTGATGTCATGTTGGAAAGCAAGCGCTGCCAATTTGGAGGCCATGACTTTAGTAATTGGCGGTCCTACTGCGTTCTCCATAACAAATGGACAGTTCAGATGCTTTGTGTTTATAGAACTAATTTCCTAATTTAAATGCTTATTTAAAAGCTCTGGTTTAGTGTTTCATTTCTCAGTGACCCTATTGTATTGAGAGATTGAGTTTCAGATCAGAGCCTAGATGTAACACAGTGCGTTTTAGGAACACTACACAATCTGAACCCACCTTTGGTTGAGTTCAAATTATGTGAGGTACCCTGGAGATTAGAAAATGTGAAGTATAAGCCTGAGGAACACATTCTGGGAAGCCTTATAGATGTGAAGTTTAACCATCATGCTACAGAACTGTGTATTTAAGACTATTTTCAAAATGGTCATTAAACCTAATGCTTGTATTTAGTGGGTACACTTTAAAAAAATGATATGGGGTTGGATTTCCAGCTTTTTCAGTAAGGAGAACTGTATAGGTACCTATTTTTAATGACCTACGCACCTTACTTTATATGTAGTTTTTCAACTCTAAGTGCCACTCAGTCTTTAAAAGCTAGTTGCAGTCAGGTTTATGTTTTACATCCATGCAAGGCTTTTTGAATCATATGTTTGGGACATGGAAGAAGAGAAATAGCCAGATGGCTGACAAGTGCAGTTACTTGATATATAGATTTGGTAGTGACCATTAAAAAAACCCCAACCGACCAACCAAAAAAAAACGCTCAACAAGAAAAAACCAATTTGGATAAGGGCAGTGAAACTGTAAACTACAGATTCCAGTGTATGGTTTTAGAAGATGCATATTTGGGAACAGGTTTCTGTTCCAGCTCCTTTTGTTTTAATCAGCAGCATGCATGTTGAAGATCAACTCAAGCTCCTGGGGGGAAAACAAATGAATATTGTCCCACTTCTCATTAGAATCTCATTAGTTTTGTAGTTATAAGGTATAAATCAAAAAACATAAGAGAAAACAGCAGTGTCCACAACACAGAGCTGTTCAGAGTCCTCCTAATGGATATCTGACTCCTTAGACTTGGTCAGTGTATGATTGGAATTCAGCAGGGTACTAGGAGGTTTTTTAGGCTCGATCTGGTTCATCTAAATAGCATGTGAAAAACACTTCTGATACCAGATGTGTTTGAAAGTCATTTCTTATTGCCAGGGCTGTGACTAGGTAGGCAATCTGCTCACCAGTGTGTTCTCAGGGGGTTGCACGCACAGGATGTTTGAGCACATTGAACTTGACCTGAAGAAGATACTTTTTTTTTGTCAAGAATTTCTGCCACGATTATGAAAAAAACATGTTAATTGAAACTTTTTGTTTTGAATGTGTTTTGCAATGCAGCAATTTTAATTTTAGTGAAATATGGACATTGTGAAACTACAGAGATCTGAAAACGGGCATGGAAATAAAGGAAACTTCAAATGTGTTTCCTTCACACACCGGTTTTGCAAGCTTATGTTAAACCAGTCATAAAAGTGGAGTGTGATGGTTCATGGCTTCAGCAGCCTATAAAGCTTGCAGAAGTCAAGACAGGGAGATGCCCTTCTTCCTGCAGAGTAGCTTTAATGGTCTTTAGGGAAAAAAATCTCCCATTGTAATAGAATGATTTGTTTTCTTTCCAAAGCTGACTGTAGTGCTGTGATCTTTCTTTGAGTCCTCATGAGCATAAGCACTTCTTGGTCCTGTCCCACCATTGTGATTCACAGTGTCCGTTTCTTCTTGGATCAATGGACTTTGCTGTTGCAGAGGTGCAGATTCCAAAGGAGAGGAGCAGGGTGCAATCTAGGATCTGTCAGCACAGTCTCATTTACTGAGCGTACAGTAATAAGAGCAAGGCAGAGTAGGGAGCAAATAACAAGGAGAAGGGGAGGTGATCAAGTCAGCTCACTATTATTTATGTCATGGATTCAGAGTGCCTTGCTTTGATGTCATTATTTACCTGTGCAGGGTGCTGTGACAGTTGAGGTCTGGAAACAGTACAGCTGCCATCACACCATGAGGAACCTGGGCCATAAACCCTGTTCCGTCTCCCACTGTTGCCATCGTGAGCCTGGGTGTCTGAGCAGGGAAGGGTGACTCAGGGGCATGAGAAGAGACTGGCCAGGTTGTTGCTATGCTAGGTGGGAGGTGACTCCTTGCCAGACCACTCTGTGCTCTGTTCCTCCATGCTCTGGGTTCAGGGAACTGGATGCAGCACTGCAGTGCCCACAAACCTGTGTGAGTCCCTTCTGCGGGCAGTCACAGCTCAGATCCCATGTGGAACTGGCAGGGCTGTGCTAGCCCACTGCTCTGCAGAGCCACCCTCCAGTCTCTGCAGACTCATCAGCCTTTTCCATCACCTGGCATGGGTGACACTCCTCATGAAATTCCAAATCCAGGAATGAGAGGCATTCTCAAACAGGTAAAGCAACCCCACACAGGAGAAAAAAGGAATCCAGGAGGAAGCAGATTGCTTTGTGATGAGAGTAAGGAGTGAAGCAGATGAAAGTGTTCTCCTTTGAGTAATGCTGTAACTATGGCACACTTATCTGTAGGTCTTGTCTGTAAGTCCTATACTAAGTCTTTGTACTAAGTCTTGTACTTAACAGAGAAAAAAGCCTGTGTGTTGGTTGCTGTTTGTTTATATAAACACAAGACCCATGCAGGCTGCTGGTACTTGGGGAGCCTTTGCAAATTGAGGCCTTCAGGACAAAGCTAGACTGTTTGCTTTTTGTGGTTGTGTCTGCTTAACCACATGGCTTTTATTATAAATATAGTAGATAATGTATAGAGCAGTTCCAGGAGAGGAAAATGTCTCTAGCTTAACCAAATTTTATGGAAAATCAATTCTCCCTTTTAGTATTACAACAAAAAGGCTACTTGCTTGCATTTAGGAAATACCTAGCATGTGTGATTTAAAAAAATGGTACTTTCTTTCATACAAAAAAAAATGAACTCCCTGGGCCCAAACAGATTTAATGGCTGAGATTAGAGGAGGGTGCATACAAGTCTGTTCAAAATCTGCTGTAATTTGACATGAACTTTGATTTCCTGCCAGCCTGAGAATGTAGGTCAGGAAAAACAGGTACTTGTTTCTACAACAGCCGTTTTGATTTCTGTGGTGTAACTTGCAGAAGTGTTCTGCTGCTTCTGAAAAAAAAGATTTGCATTGAGTTATAAATCTTTAAATATAGAAAAGCAGAACAGTCTTTCACTTTTTCCAGAAATGCTTCATTCTTTCCACAGTATGTGTTTGGAAACCTGAATGCTCTTTTACTTGAATAGCAGGGGCAAAAGAAAGTAAAATGCTTGCCAGTTTGAAATGGTTTACATTTTTGAGAGCAGTGGAGGCTGCACTAACAAGCATTTTGAACCCTTCCCTCCAGAGTGCCCTGGGATGCCATGTGGCCTCATTAACTTGGCTGCTCCAGGAACAGCTTGAAAGCTGCTATTTTCATGTATATTGTTTAAAAACTTGGCTGCAGTGACGAGGTGGGGAGAGAACACCAGAGAGGGGGGAAAAACAAAAAAGGGAGAGAGCAACTAAAAGAGTCTTAATGCTGATATTGCTGGTTGTTTTGTTACAGATATGGAAATGTTTGCAGTTTTGCTAGAATAACATCATTTTGGCTTTGATATATTCCATTTGGGCTGTCTTCTTTGCACTTGCTGAGTTTAACTTGGATTCAGATGAGGAACATGTTCAGATTTGAGCATGACTCTAGAAAGTCTCTCTTGGTGGTAGGTTAAAAATAGAGCAATTTTGAGATTTATTTTCCTTGCTGTGGTCTAGATGAGGTGCAGAAGGAAACAGATGTTTGTATGTGCTGTCTCATGGGCTTTGTTCTGAAGACAAGGGCACGTTGGTGGTGTGTGTCTTTTGGAGAAACTTTAAACCAAGTGACAACTCATTCAAGATAGGGCTGAGTGAAGTCAGGCAGATGGACACCTGAATTACCTCTGTGAGTCCCTCAGTAGGATGTGCACGCTGCTTAAATATGAAACCAAAGAATGGTTTGAATTGTAAGGAACCTTAAAGACTGTCTCGATCCACCCCCTCTGCCCCAGGCAGGGACAACTCCCACCAGCCGAGGTTGCTCCAAGCCCCATCCAGCCGCCTCTTGAACACTTCCAGGGATGGGGCACACCACAGCCTCTCTGGGCAGCCTATGCCAAGGCTTCAGTACCCTCACAGGGAAGAACATCTTCCTAATATCTAATCTAAACCTCCTCTCTTTCACTTTGAAACCATTTTTCCCGTGTTCTGTTACTACAGGCCCTTGTAAGGCCCTCTCTGCTGGATGCAAGACTGCAAATGGGTCTCATAAGAGCAGAGCAGAGGAAGAGAATCCCCTCCCTTGACCTGCTGGCCACGTGTTCTTGCTCTCTTGGCTTCTGTGTATTTGTGACAAAATGAGGGTTTTTTTCACCCTCTGTCTTAGCCAGGAGCAGGACTCAGAGCAGTGACTGAATTAACACCTGAAGTGAGCGTTTGAGTATTTTGTGGAGGAACAGGAGAGGGGATTTCTTCTCAAAGCTGGGCTGTGATGGAGTGGAGTTGCTCAGAAGATGAGTTGTCCTGCTTTTACCCAAGTAGTCATCAATTTTACTGACAGGCCAGTAGTCCACTTTCCCTGTATAAAACGTCTAAATTTGTGCTGGTGGTTTAGGTAGAAAAACAGAAACACTCATGAAGGAGAGCTGTGACAGGGAATAGTGTCTGTCATGGTTCTGTTCCTGGGGTAAGGGACCTGTGCAGCTCTGCTTGACAAGGGTCACGAGTGCTTTTGGCAAAGTCTGCTGAGGAGGAGACCCCAACCTATGTCAGGAGTACAGTGAGGGGACATCCCGGCATACCTTTGGATTTTGCAACCTACAAACACTATCCTTGTTTCACGTAAGAAAATAGTTGTCCTCTCTAATTCTTGCTAACTGTGGAATGTCCACACTACAAGTTACTCTGAGCTGAGCTGTTCCCTTAGGTACCTGGGACTGAAGATTGTCTTTGAAAGTGTGACTTTGTGGGTCTTAAAGGGTTGATTAACAGCTTTTGCTGCTGTAACTGTGCAGGCACAAGAGCAAGCCTGATGCCATCTGATCAAATCTTTGTCATCTGCGAGCTCTTTCTTCCCTGCTACTGAAAGCAAAATGTGCTGGGTACTGGGAATGCTTTCATTTCAGCATCTTTTGCTGCTTGCAGATCAATATAGTTTTAATTGTCAATTCTATCCAGGGATTGTTTCGTTTTCCTTCCTAATTGTTCACTCAGCCCTTCAGAGGCCCACAGGCTATTTAATGGCACAATATCAGATTGATTGTTGGTGGATCTGAGGCATCATTGTCTTCAGCTTGGCTTCTGATGCTGCGTGCAGCAGCGGAGTGCTGCGAGCAGAGAAGAATGACAGATGAGCAGAGGCTTCCTGGAGAGCCAGCAGCGCATCCCCCAGCTGTTTAGAAGAATTGAGAGAGAAAAAAAGGAGAAAGGCAGATTATCCCATTATGTTTACACAAACAATGACTGTCCTCTTTGACAAGAAGAGTTGTTTAATTAGTTAAGGGTTTGATAAAGAGATGACTAAACATGGAGTGCTCTGAAGGCATCTGCCTTTTAGTACAGCAGGCACGTCCCCGTGCTGGTACTGTGCTTTTACTTTTGCCTGAGGTGCACTGGAGGTCTCTAGAGCTCTGTTCCAAATCTCAAAGCTGGTTACTTTGAGTATATTAAACTGAGTTTCTGTTATCTGAGGGGAAAAAAAACACACCATAAAAAAAAAAGCTGCCTGTGAACTTGTTGTGAGCATTCAGAAAGAGTGAGGCAATGTAAGTGATAGCTCAGGAGGCATATTGTGGATGTATGTGTTCTGGTATCATCAGTTCTCTTACCTTTATAGCTTTCCCTGTGCTCCTTTTTTCTTATTTTTCATCTGTGACAATTGCTACCAGGTAAAATTCCTTCCCACAGACTCTGAATGGACCAGAATGAGAATCCGTGTAAAGAGATAGTTATACATAGATAAGTGGGTGTGAAACAGTGGAATTCAAAATGCATGTTTCAGTGTACAGTATTACACTGGCTTCACCTTGCTTCTGAATTCGACCACGAAATCCAACTTGAAACAAAGAAATAAGACTAGAGGGTGAATTCAAGTAGTATGTTGGATTGTTGGTGTCAGCAGCGATTCTAGTCTGTACATCTTCTTAAACCCAAGGATTATACAGAAATAAAATCAACATTCAGTACTTTTTGTAAAGTGTTCCATCTCAGCCAGGAAATAGTGGCCAATCCACATTTGACCTCCTGCTGCACTTGCAGTGCTTCACTTGTTTTTAAATTGGCACCTGTCTTTGTAAACCAACACTGACAAACAATTGCACGCAACACCTTCTGTGTAGTAAGAAATCATGTTTTAGCAAATACAACTTATTTCAGTGGAAGCTACCCAAAATGGTTCTGTTGCTGTATCACACTTAACCCTTAGAAGCCACTTATATCTTGGTCTAGTAGCATTTTTCAGTTTTGAGCCTGCTGGTGCTGGTTTTTTTCTTGGAGGCTTTTCATTCTTTGTAGTGTTTTGTGACCACAGAACAAACACTTCTGATCTGTCAGAGACTGTGTGTCATTAGCTGTTTAATCACAGAGATGGCATGGATCAAACATTTGGAATTCACAGGAGGATTGTGCATCAGGATTAACCGTCCAGCATTGGGAACAAACTGCTGCCTTGTCTTCCAGTTATTGATCTCGCCTTCACAAGCTTCCTCTTTGTGTGCTGTATGTGACAAAGTGGGTAGGCTGTGCCATGCGTCAGCGTCCTTCCTCATCCGGGCAGGGGAAGACAATGCATTCAGCATCCCAGGCAGTGGGGGAAACGGGATAAAGCTGCTGCCACTGATTTAAGCATAGGTCAGAAATGTCTCCATCTCAGATGCCGGTATTCATTGTCTCAGTGCTCCTTTCCTAAAGTGTCTGGGCTATGAGTTTTCCCCAACTCTCAAGAAAATGAACCTTACAGCCTTTCTTAAGATTAAAATGTACAAACATAGCTGCAGCTGAGTGCTTCAAAGATCTTATCTAGACACAGGCACTGTGCCTCTTGGGGCCTATTTATGCTCATTCTTTATCCATCAGTGTGGGGCTTGCTGGTGTGTGAGATGGGAGCTGCAGGACAGCGAAGCAGTAACAGCTGATGCCTGCTGCTTGCAGGTCTCATGGAAGTTTGTGATGTCCCATCTTTGTGCCTCACTTACTAAATTTCCGTTACAACTTCCTAAAGGGATGCAAGATGTTCTACAAGATGGGGGTTTTTGCCCAGTAAATAGCAAGCAGCCTTCACTTACCATTGATGAGCAGCCCTCCTCCTCCTGCTGCCACCCGTGTGGCGTCAGGTCGCTGTTGGCTCAGGCTGTTTCTGTCTTCCTGTTTTCCACAAGCTTAGGCTAAAAGAGGCAGCAAAAGTACCTTGAAAGAAATGCAGGTCAAGCATCTCATCAGCACAGGATGCCACTTCATGCTTTCCTACCAGTGAACATCAAGTTTCTCTGCAATAGAAACTGTGCCAACTTCACCACCCACAGCTTTGACAAAGGGTATTGTTTCAGCATTTGAAGTGATTAATAATTTTTAGGAGGTTGCAATTTTCCTATTTTAGCAATTTTCCTATTTTTCTGATTTCCTTTTAGTGTCTCAGAAGGCTTTGAAGAAACTGAGAGGCTCAGTGAGAAGTGCTCATGCGACCAAGCTTACCTGCATGGAGGAGAAATGTTGTAGTTCTTCCTAAAGTGCTTTGTCCATCCAGCCCTATTTGAGAGGAAAATTAGTGGCTTCCTCAGACACAAAAATGTTTTCCTTAACTACCATGAGACTGTGAGAAATTTCCTTTTCAGTAATGAGTTTAAATAACAACTTTCCTACACCTTAGCTTCATAGAAGTCCCTGAAGAAGGATTGCAACAGCCTATAGTTAACACACAGCTTTAGCAAACTAGACTGCATTTCTGCAAGGGAATGCAGGTGGTTCATCACTGAATACAAGTACCTCAAACAAAACAAGGAATACATGAGGACAGCTACAAGCAGTAGTGTCTTTCAGTTAGCTCCTTTCTTTTGCCAATTTTCTGTGGTCTTGCCTCACTGAAACACCCTGTAGGGAAAGCTGCGCTTACAGCTTTATACCTTGCATTGTGCTTGCACTTATTGCATGGAAAGGAGACAAAAGAGACATCACTGAACAGCCATGGGCAGTAAATATTCATGTGCATTTCTGTCTTCCTGTAGTGCTGGGATAGCAGCACTCAAAGCTCGAGGGAGACGTTTTGGTGCCTGGCTTCTTGTCTTGTTTTTTTGAGTCAAGTGTTGCTGCTGCAGACTTGTGGCTGCGACAGTAGCTGTGGGGTTCTGTATAACTACCCTCATTTGTGTTCTGAAAAAGTTGACAGTCCAAAAGTTAGTGTCTGCAGGGAAGCTGAGATCTCTTCTCTGGAGAAAGAGAGTGAGGGGACTTTCTCTCTAAGCTAACACATGCTCGCTGCTGAGCACCTTTCTTAACACAGCATGTAGGATAAACAGTTAACATAATATCTCTGCCTAGCTTCCCAGTGTGGAGAGGGCCATCAAGGCACAAAAGTGGAGGAAGGGATGATATTTCAGACCATTCTGAGCAAGTTTTAAGATAGCTGAAAAAACTTCTAAGAAAGTGTGTGGCCATGGAAACAGATGCAGTGCAGAGGAGAAACAAGCAGAGGCAACAGAGCCAAAGCACCCAGCACTGCTGTTACCACACATCCTTCAGACAATGCCCAATCCTGTACAGCGTGCAGCCTCTCTGGGGTTTAAGAAGGAACCCAAGGAGCTGATTTCTCACACAACTGAGATGTCTATCAGTTCTGCTGATAAGAGCATGTAGTATCTCAATCTTTTTACTGACTGCCATAAGCAGGTATCCCACAGCATCACCTCTACAAGGCCTGACAGTGACATGACAGTGATGCTGGCTGAATGAGTGATATCAAAGGAGGAGACACTGTGGTTCTGTTTTAGTTTGTTTTTCAGCCCCTGCAGTTTGTGGTGGGCACTGGCAGTCTCACAGAATGGAGAGCTTTGCGGGAGACTGCTAGAGGGCGAGATCTCTCTCCAGTGGTTACTTTGATCAAGTGTGGACTTGTGAGTGCGTAGTGCTTTATTAGAGAGGTACTTTATGGCATTGTGTCGATGCAGTGCAGATACACACTATCTTGATGTAGCTAACTTGATGCCCTGTGAACGAGTGAGATTATAACGTTGCAGAGCAGACGTGGCGTTTCACGTTGGAATGAAAAAGGACAGAATTCCAATCTTTCCAGTGGTTGCCCACAACTTTGCTACTTCACTTTGAATTTGTTGCCAGTTGTTCAGATGCCAAATCATTTGGCAGACATATATCAGATAGTCCTGCCCATGCCTAAAGGAGAATAATGTGTTGGTTCTAACACTTGTATTATTTGATGAGTCGATTCATCATTCCTTAAAGGTCTTTCAAAAAGTGGTTAAAACTATGCATTAACTGTAATATTTCTGCAGAATTAGACTGTGATTATTGCAACTGTAATTGCAAATAATAAATCATGCTGAGAAAAACACATGCCTGTCAGGTTAATAACATTGTTTATGGATGCATAACAGTCCAAAAGCTGGTGCATGCAGCCTTTTTCTAAACTCTTTCTGAAGATAATAATAGAAAGTTCTGTAACTATTGAGATTTCCTGACCCAAGCAGACAGTTTCACAGTGATTGTGCATGCTGCTGCTCAAAATGCTTCTGAAAATTAATCTGAGCCTTGGAACTTGAGTAGTCTCTTCCCCTGAGATAGTCTGGGGTGATTTGTTGGGCGATGATGCAGGAGGAGGCTGAAAGCTAAAGCCCTAGCTTACTCATCGTAATGAAAACCAAAGGACAGTGAGATGACCCATCTTCCAGTTGTATGGAATAACCTGGCTCACTACCCAGGAGTTTCAGGAGTGATTCCTCTGTGCTGGCCTTCCAGGGAGGAGAAGAGAACCCCAGCTTCAAAACTCTGCTTGTTTTGTACATATCACCTCCCACAAACTTGATTACAAACCAAGTCCCACGTGAAAGCCCTTTCTGACACCAAACATGATCTTGTTACTCCCACTGATGGCTCAATCACTGCATCCAAAACCTGCTTTCTGAGAAAGACCTTCTCTAAGCTTATTCAGGAGATAAAGGGTGAGGAAGAACTCTCCCCAAAGGAGTTTTGAAAGCAATTTGTTATGGGACATGGTGTAGAGAACACTGATACGGCTTGGGAAGAGATGCAAATTCAGCACACAGTGTGTGGTGAATAACATGACTTGACTTTGTTCTGACTCTGTGGGGTTTTACATGATTATCCCTGTGCTCCAGCAGAATGTTTCTCTTGCCATGGGTACAAGTGTGAGGAAACTGACAGGGAGAACATGGTGGAGTTATTGGCTTTGTGCTCTGAAATATTGATGAAGACCTAATTGTCTTTGATAAGGAGTCTTAATTGACCTTGATGTCACCTAGTGATGGCAGAGAAAATGAAATTGTTTTAGAAAGAAGCGAGAATGCTTACAGTGAAGGATTGATATGGGGATGTCAATCCCTTAGGTACCAACAGGGGAGATTGAAGACAGAGGTCTTCTGAGAGCAGGCAAACGAAGCCCGTTTGATCTTATATTGTAAAGAGGCCCACTGGTCAAAGTCTCAGGTCAGTAATCAGTTATCCCTTGAGTTATATTTCAAGTAGTACTCAGGATCTTCAGCCACAGCAAAGCTATTGTCTCCTCTAGCTCTTCAGTTGTTGCCAGACGTTGGCAGTTGATATCTGATTGCTGCAGCTCCTACCTCTCCATCCTCCTTGTCACCCAGCACTTCTTCCTCCTGTCTGACTTCTGTTGCATCATTTAATGAAGAACATATTCCCTGAAGGAGGTAGGAGGACTCATAGGTAATGATGTGGGTAAAAGACAATTAGAAATAAGAGGCAAAACTTACTAAAACAAGTAGCTTCTTGTTGACAAGGTATATCAGATCTCAGGTGAGAAAAACTGAAGGAAATCTACGTCAAGCCTGGTAAGATAACCTGAAATTAAAATGCCACTAGCTTGTGAGACTTCTGAAAATGTTTACAAGGCCTAACAGCCCTGCCTTTGGGAGACAGAAAGGGAGCTTACCTGTAAACTTGAGTGTTGTTTGAAACCTGTGCAAGCTGCTTCACTTTGGGTGTGGGCAGACTGTTAGTAACTCTGGTCAAAGATGGAAGATGAGGAGCACAGACAGTTGGGATCAGAGGGATTTGCTGATAACAAATGAAATATTGATTTGAGAGGAAATCATTGGATCATTCTGCTTTGATTCAAATAGTGTTTGGATGTAGTCTGGAGTGAAAGTAATCAAGGAGAAAGCAACACAGCAGAGTTTCAGCTCCTTTGAGTGAACAGAAAGGCAGATTAGCAAGGGAAGCAGATCAAGATGGAGAAAATTTACTAGACTGGTAAAATGACTCATCCAGCCTGTTAAAAAAAAAAGGTGTGTGTTTAGTGTTGTATCTATAGCTAGAGCTGTTCCAGCAAAGCCCTCAGGAGAAGCAAAGCTTTCAACACTTTTCCTTAAAAAAAAAAGGAAAGGTGGTTTTGTCAGACACACATTCCTCTCTCCTGTAAACACCACCATTCTCAGCATTTTGTTGCTTTTTCTTGAGCATCCATCAGTCAGGAAGCAATTGTTTTTACAGCACTTTTACCAACATAAGCCTACTTCCAAACCTTTGTAGTGTAGACATGGCTGAAGAGGCTTGGTGATCTCTTAGGAGCAACCCCCCCAAGTGAAACGTTCGGCGGGAGGTAACAGTTCAGCTCATGTTCCTGCATGCATTGATGATCTGTGTGTGTTACTGCTCTGACTCATGTCTGCTGGCCAAACAGCTGCAATAATTTAGGAGAGGACTGTCCCCCACTGTTTATTAGCTCTGCAGAAGGAATGTGTCCTTGTATCTCAGTTTCTCTAGCTCAGAGTCCAACCATTTTGCACAAATACTTTCCCCCACTGTTCACATTAACGTGGCAGAGTTGAGAGCTGAGGCATGGGCTGTGCAGCCTTGCATCCAGCTGTGCTGCCCAGGCACCAGCTCCTGGCAGACAGAGGTAGGACAAACAGCTGGCAAGAGCAGTGTCCAGCTGCCACAGCTGTGTTTGCCAGAGCCTGTCCAGTAAAGCCTTTTAGAAGTGCCAGACTCTGGAGTGTGGTTAATACATTAAAAAAAAAAAAACAACCCAAAAAGAGAAAATTAATGGATTTATGCAAGATAATAAAGCTTCCTCAAGCAATCCAAGAGAGAACACTCAAACAGTGTCTGTCAGAGAGCGCTGGGCAGATGTTGTTAATGCTGTGTTCATTGCTTAACACTGGTGCTTGAACTTGAAATCAAAATGCTGGGAAACAGGCAAAGTGCCTGAAGAAGTCAAAGTGAAACAGCCTTGGCTCTGTTTTGGGAAGTAGTGAAGTCACATACTGAGTGTCCAGTGGTGTTGTGCTTACAGTGGTAACACAAAACTATTCTAGGATTAGAAAAAAGAAAGCAAAGTAAGCTTCCCCCTCGCTCCCTTATTTATGAGAGAGCTCAAGAGATACTGAATCATCTGCATTTGAAGTAACTACACTGTATCTCCAATTAAGCAGCATTTATATCTTGCTGTTACCATCATCTTTATTTAGTTTGTTGGCTTTTTAAACTTTGCAGTTTAAAAAACATTATAGTGGATTTGAATAGTGACCAACAAATGGGAAATAAATGTGTAATATGTGCTCATCCTGACTCTCTTTTACACTTTGATTTTGCTTTGAAATTCTGCATTGTGGAGTTCCAAAGCTCCCTTAGGTTTTTTTTATAAGGTTCTGGTTTGGAGGTGGAATGATCCTTTAGGATTCTTTCTACTGAAGTGGAGTTAAGCACGGCCTGCATGTGTTTGAAATAGTGTTTAGAAGGTACTAGTGTAACTGTCTATTCAGCCTGCAAACTGCCTTTTGGTTTACCCAGCTTATGGTACCAGTCAAGCAGGGCTTGTTCTTCTGGCCTTTCCTTGAGACAAATAGAGAAAAAATAAAAAGCAGAGAAGTGTGGACAACAAGAAGCCTGAAAAAAATCCATCTCTAAAGTTAAATCTCAGAAAATGAGGTTTCTGTTTTACTGTTGCCTTTGCACAGAATATTCTCTGTTCTTGGTGTTCATTGCTCCACAGAAATCTTCAAATGAAACACAGTGGGGTCGGGATGTGTCACGTTACTGACTCAGGCAAACCCTGGTGCTTCTGCTGCCTGCAGAGAGTTTGAGTGTTACTGATCACATTCAGACATCCCTGTGTACCTTTTTGTGATGCGCCATGTGTTGGTTATGTTGCAGGATTGGTGCTGGGTACGTGATAAAGGTGTGATCAGATCTTCCCTTCCTTCATCGCTGCCAGGTGGCACTGGTGGAGGGAGGTGACACAAAGGCCCTGCCAGGCCCAGCTCTAGCTTCCATGCACTGCTGCATGGAGAGGTTGCAGGGTTATATATGCTGTGTGACGGGGAGACTGAGGGAATCATGCATCAAAAGCACAGGACTGAAAGAGTTCAGATGGTTTCCTTCCAGGGGTGATGCCCTTGGTTATCCCTGCCTGATGGCTGAGCTGGAATGTTGTGCTCTGGATTATTGCCCTTTTCATTCTCCAAATTAGTGTAGGAGTTTAAGTCACTTCCCTGGTACGTGCTTTTTTGGAAAGAAAGGATAGATGCTGCATGTAAGTTGCTAGGAGGTGTTGGTAGGTGAAAAGGATGATAAATAGAAGGGGCTTTAGGAGAGTAGAGAGCTTCCTTTACCTGTTGTTCTCAGGGAAAGAAGGGACATATGTAATTAGTGTAGCTTTACAGAAATATGTGGACACAAAAATAGGAGAAGAGAAATTTTAACTTATGAAATGTTAATTTAAAAGAGGATATTTTGATCATGTAAGCAGGGTATGGCCCTTCCAGCCTGGGACGCTGGGCACTGGATGTGGTGGGACAGGTCGGTAGTGGTTTGTCAGCAGAGGGTGCCAGAGACCAAGAAACAACCTCACTCTGACTCTGTGAAAGGAAAGACAGGTGTGACCCACACCACCTTGTCTTCTGGAGCCAGCATCCATCCACGGGGCTGGAGCCCAACCAGAGAACCACGTCAGACACCAAGACGCATCCTTGCAGTGTTGTCTGAGTTTCAGCAGTGATTTCCATTGTTCTGGTTGTTTCCAGAGTGAGCTTTCCAGGACTAGTGTGTAAAAAGAAGGAAGGGAGCAGGGAGAGCTTGACCTGTCAGAACAGAACTTCACACATACTTTGAGAAGGTGAGGAGAAATAAGAAAACACAGCGATCAACAGCTGTGTTCCCACACTTGGATGTGTAGGCAGAAGTTTTTATCTGTGCATGCTGTTGGCCTGCAGGAGCCTCTTGGTGGGAGTGGAGATTTGCAGGTGGTGAGAGGGTTTTTCTGGGAGCCCTTCAGAAGATGCTTAGAGCCAGCAACGTGGTGACAGAGGTTTGAGGTTTTCTGTTGATGCAATGCATCTTCTCAGATGCTCTGTTGCAGTCAGCTTCCAGGAAGCCTGATAGCAGGCTGTCTTCCAAGTAACTGGAGATTGCAGGCATACTTAGGAATTGTGTCTTTATTTTGTCCATGACCCTTCAGATCTGCAAGACAAAAGGACAAATGTTATTCCTACCAAATGCCCTGACTGGCAAATAGCTTGTGCATGAGGCTGCCCTCCTCTGACACACATGTCTTGGGAGTCACAGAGGCCTTCCAATGAGAGAGCTTCAAGGCAGAAATCGCTGAAGCATCATATTTAAAGGTCTTCTTGGGCTTTCAGAACTCAAGGCCAAGGTGTGAGTTTTGTTTTCTTCCCCCCTTCACCTTTCTTAGGAAGCACTCATCTCATTTCAAGAGGTTCTGTTAGATTGTCCTTGCCTGTCCTCTGCAGTAACTCTCCTTTCTGTCCCACTGCAAATTGAATGCATTAACTTCAGTCGGATGCTGCTGGAAAATTGTTTACCCTGGCTGGGAGGGAAGCAGTGACCCAGCTGTTTGAAGTTGCTGCTTTTATAACAGATGGTCTACTCCACTGTCAGGAGTAAAACATACAGAAATGAGCTGCTGGCCTCTGATTTGCAGAGTCAGCTGTACGTTAGGAAAGGCTGGGTGTGAACTTGTTGGTTTCAAATGTTGCTCTGCATGGTTGGTACCTGTGTACAACCATTGTTTTATTCTTGGCATCCTGTTGATGACTACGATGTGCTGGATCCTGCCTGTGTACAGGAAGGCACACTCTGCTATACAGGACCTTCTCCATGGCTTCAGGTTTTATTTATGCCCTTAGTGTCACAACAGTTTGCTTATTGATGTTAGGAACTTGGACAGGAACTACCATTAAAAATATATTCTTGTCAAGCTGGCAAGTTTCACCATGCTGAGGGGAATAACCTTGGTAGTCCAACAGCCTTTGATAGATATCTGGTGGTATTTTGTCAGATGCTTTCTAGTTTGAATGTCAGAACTGATGAGGCACAGGGTGTGTGCTGGGACTGCATTAACTCTGGGTTTCTGCTATGTGTGTTCTGGTTTGAGCCTTTAGCAGTTCCAATGAATCTTCTTATTATAATAATGATATGAAATTATTAAATGACTCCTATAAATGATCAGAAATCAATTATAGTTTAAAAAGATTCCATTAAACCAAAGTGGAAAAAGGAGGATCTCCTCATGAAAATGAACTCAAATGAAATTAATTGATCCAGACAGCACCTTTTAGCTTCAGGGTCTGCTCCTGGCCTGTTCCCAGGGATGCACTTGAGCACTGGCTTCTGCTGTGTGTTGTTCCCATGGTGCTGGGCAGCCCTGGGAGCTGGCTCTCCTGCCTGCCTGCCTGGGGATGTATGGATGGAGGGACGGACGGATGGATGGATGGATGGATGGATGGATGGATGGCAGTGAGGAGTGAAGGGTGCCTGGGGCTCTCTACACAGGCACAGTGTTGCCTGGCAGCTTCTGATGTCTTTTCTTTTCCTTGTTATTTTTTTTAATGGTGTCAGTGTTTTTTGGGTTTTTTTTCTGTATCCTTATCACTGAGAAGCAAAGTTTCGGTTTCTCAGTAGTTAGAGATTTATGTGATAAAGACCATAAACCTAGGTGGAACTGCTGTTGGCGTTTCAGCCGATGGGATGAGGAGGCTACTGGCCTCTCTGACACTTTTTCCCATTTTGAAATAACATAAAGCTGCTGAGATTGCTCATAAATAGTTTTGGTATGTAGGTAATACGTAGTCTGAGATGCCATAATTCAAGCATGGAACAGAGTTTTAGGGTTGTGTAGCTCAGCTGGTGCATTATGAAGAATGAAGTGTTTGGTTTGTGGCTGATGGGAGCCTAAAAGCCAAAGCTGACCTCAGGGCTACTGAATTGGGTTTAAGTACAGGATCCAAAGTCTGTAAATGCAATGAAAATACACCAATGCTCTTCAGATAATGCTTTTGTTAGGACTTCTAGGTCTACAGCTCCTACAGCATCCTAATGCTGGATATCTTTTGCTGTGTGTGCCTGTATGTTCTGTAAGAACAAAGGTTTGCAAAAACGTGAGCTAGGCTTAAAAATCACAGTACGGAGAAGACTGCAAACAAGCATTGCTTCCTACTATTTGTCATCTTGTTTCTAAAGCTTTAAGTAACTTTTACTTCAAATTTTCAAAACTATTTCCATAACCAAGGAGAACAGAAACCAGCTTTTTGTTTTGGTGACATTTTCTGAGGAGAGGTGAGATTTCTTACGCATTTTCTGCACTCAGCTGCTAGGCTTTGAGGACAGCAGGGCTTGACATCATGGCACAGGAGCTGACACCATAGAGGGTTAACAAACAACAGTAAATCTCTCTCCTGGTACTGCTTTTCTCAGCATGGCTCTGAAGCTGAGGGTTCAGGAGCCTCTTGTCGGCTCCAGCCCCATGATGAACCTGCTTGAACTGAAATCACTGAAAAGGAAACCAGTGGCCTCCAGTTCCCTGTCTGGTGGTGGCTGTAGCTTCAGTTGCTACTGAGAAAACAGGATTGTGAACTCTATTTACAGAAGGTTACTTCACCTTTGGGGCACTTAGGAACTGCAGGCAGGGGAGGTGCCAGACCTTTGTTAGACATTCAGCCTTTTTCCTTCAGCCCGTGCTCATTAGTCAGGATGACTGGGTGGAATCATTAGTCATTTTGCTTAAATATGAAGCAAACCACTTCTGCATGGAACTAGTGCCCCAAATTAAGAGCTCAGTGGTGCCCACACCTGATCTGGAGAAAATCAGAAGTCCTTGGAGAAGCTTTGTGCAGAAGCCTTTTTCTTTACATGTCCTGTGCAGGGTTTCCATATGGGGAATGCTTTGAACCAAGCAGAAGACATCTGTAACAGCAATTACATTCTAATGGGCTAATCTTCACCACTGTAAATTATCACGACATCCTGCAGGATTGAAGATGTATTTGGAGTTATGTTCTCCCTTTGGACACACTTGATTTTGACCTAAGTGGGGCTGGCTTAACAAGAAAAACCCCCATGCTTGATCCTGACTGCTTCCTGCTGGCAGGGAATGAGAAAATAGACTTTTTAATGAAGAACAATTGAATTACATTTAATAGTAATTTCTAACTTACTCTTGTGTAATGTAAAAAGCAAGACTTCAGGGTTTATAGGTAATGTAAAGGTTGAAACAAGCCTTGAAGGAAGTTGTGACTTTTTTTCTACTGTTCAAAAGAATGGAAGTAGCTGCCCCAAAGTGTCTCTGGCAAGAAACTTTCACTTGATTACATAATTGAATGTGTCTGACAGTGATATGAAAAACTACAGAGTGGTGCAGACAAAGCTGGAGCAGGTGTTCTGCAGCAAGCAGGGATTCCTGGTGGAGTGAAGAACAGGGAACAGGCTGGGGCCAGCAGGATGGATTCTCTGGAAACCTCAGGTGTTACCCCAGGGTCATAAGGTTTGTCTGCCTTCAGCTGTGTGCATCCCAAATGTAAGGAGTCTTTTAATATACAGTCTTGAAGCATACTACAGGATCACAGAACAGTTCAGGTTGGAGGGGACCTCTGGAGGTTTCACACTCCAATCCCATGCTCAGACAGAGGCAGAGCACTGTGTTTAGTCAGGATGGAGACTCTACAGTCTCTCTGGACATTCCCTTCCAGTGTTGGAGCACTTGTCCAGTAGAAAAAGTGTTGGGTGGGGATTATTTTCCCCTAATGTTTAAACTGATTTCCTGTATTTCAGTTCATTTCAGTTCTGTTGCCTTTAGTCTTGTCCCTGGGCACCTCTGAGAAGAGTCTGGCTCCGTACAAAGGACTCTTGTATCTGTGTAGACAGAGTAAGAGAAATAAAAAAATTGTAGGCAATTAAAGTAACACAGAAAGAATGAGCAGATAATAGATTGAAAATAGCCAACTTCAAAGCAGTGACATTTGATTTCCTTTGGTACTGGTGCTTTGCCTGATGTTTTCTGATGTGTTTCTCTACATGCTGTGGGACAGCAAAGCCAGTGTGTTCAGCTCTGGGGTAAAGTAATGATAGAGGGTGGGATTCAGCTCATTCAACATAGATACCTTCATCTGAGGTGGCCACTGAGACAGTCTGGATACCTGCCAGAGAGAAACAAGTTACTCCATAGGTGTTGTCTTCATATCATCCATGTTCAGATGAGCTCCCTAGAGTTGCCTCTGTATCTCCACTGCTCAGAAGGGGTGCCAAGATGGTCAGATGAGATGCCGGTGTCTGCATGTGATAGATGCATCCTGCACAAAGTGCCCTTGGAGGGGCTTTGTGTCTCCAGAGCAGCACCCATACTCCATGCATTTGCTTTGAGAGCTGCTTCTAGTGTGACTGGGGATCAGTTTTGGAGTTCAATGCACTAATAGAAGAGATGGTTGTGGGAAGCTTACAGATGTTCACATGGCTGCATGATGGGATGGCTGCCCTCAGACCAGACCCCTCTGAGGAGAACCCTTCTTCCCCATGGGGCCCTGCTGGTGTTACTGGGAGGGACCTGTGGCCCCATGCACTGGAGGCTGAATGAGTCTGAAGACATCCAGCTCTGTCTGATGTGTCCACTGAAAGCTGCTGTAGATAATGAATGTGACCCCAGGACACTGTGATTGAGGGTTTGGTTCCCTGCCCCTCAAGAATTAGTCCTGCTGGAATTTCTATACAATGACATTTAAAGGGAGTGTAAAAGAAATCTTGTCAGAGTTCTGGGAATCTGCCCAAGCACGTGTTTGTGTTGGTTACTGTGGTGAGGTCTCGTGGGACACAACCTGGAAAGCCATTGCTTGCAAATGGGGAAATTCTTCTCCTTTGCCCAACTGCTTAGCAAAGCCAAATTCTTCAGAGTCCTGGACCATGAACTTTCCATTTCAGTGGGTTTGTGTCCTCAGACAGATTACAGATGAATTACAATCCTTTTTGTTTTCTAGGAGACTCATGGGGTAAACTGCATCTAGGCTAAAACATATTTGTTCCACTCTTGGTATTTTCACCCCTGACCTGCTTCTTGCTTTCCTTTCTTTACTTTTTCTTGAAGACCTTAAAGAAAGCAAAGGCCCTTTGCTCATGCAACATGTTGAGGTTAATTCTGATCTCACATAATACAGCTGCTTGCACTTATCAGCTTGGCATGAGATGCTACAAAGTGTGACCTTCGTGGTGCCTGGTAAGAATATAAACCTTTTGAATCCCCTTCAGTGACATACACCTAAGGCTAGATGTGAGTTAGATGTTTTTAGAGTTAAATATTATCTGTTGGAGGAGCAGGAGGCTATTACTCTAAGGACATCCAGATGCACTGCTTGTGTCGTGTCCTGATTCTTGTGTCATGTCATGACTCTGACATGTCCTGCTCAATGGTGCCTGTCTTACACTGATGCTAACAACAAAAACCAGTCTACTGTTGTATACCTTCAGCCTGTTGTACAGTGACTTAAATCACTTGTTGTTATTGCTAGTCTGTCTGTATTTTTCTAAGCATTTGTGTTCCACCAGCACACTCAGAGTGAGTGCTCTCGAGGGGGAATTTCCTTCCTGATAAACAATTCTGCAATGTGATTCAGCAGGAAGGATGTGGTGGTTAAGGCACTGGACGGGGATTTGGGAGACATAGGTTCTGTTCCCAACTCTACCACAGTCAAGATGTGATGAGTGGAAGGGCAAGCAAACAAAGAGGAGGAGGTGTTTAGCTCCGGCAAAAACACACTCTCACGTGGACCGTTTGTTCAATTTGGAGGTCAAATAGGTCTGCTTTTTTTGTTTGGTTAAACAAGTAAACAAAGTGTTAGAGACTCCTATTTGTGCAGTTGAAATCTGAAAGCTAATCTTGACCTATTCCAGGAATCCAGATGCTGTTTTAACTACATGTAGTTTTAACTTCCATAAGAACTGAGATGCCACTTTTCAGTGTTTCTTGATTGACTTAATTCACAGAATCACAGAATCTTAAGGGCTGGAAGAGACCTTGAAAGATCATCCAACCCCCATTTAGTTCTCTGATATACTATGACTTCTATGCTAAGTTGCATATGCACACAGTTTCTCCATTATATTGCTTAGATTCAAAAGCAACAGACAGTACACAAGATATTTCCTTTGTCACACAGGGTGAAGTTCCTACAGTTTGATAGTAACACCACATCATTTCTTTTCAGAAGCAAGAGCTTGGTCTGCCAACTCTGAGCTGTGTACCTCTAACCTCAGCATCCTGATTTGAGGCTGCCTTAGGGAGGATGAATCAGGACAGTGACTCAAGTGATCAGCCCACTGGTGAGTTTTCTGTTTCTCCAAGTGTCTGCCTATCTTCTCCTGTTCATTCAGCATGATTTGCTTTTCATTTATTTTACTTGGTGCTATTGGAGTTGAATGCTGAGTCACAAATAGAGCAAAACCTGTGAATTGAATGTTGTGTGCTGTGAAGGTTGCTGGTTATTTGAGGTTTCCTGCTCCGTATCTAGATATCAGTGTTCTTAGAATTCCAGGTTGAAATTTTTTTATAGCAGTTGTTTTTTATAACTTCTCACCAATTCAGAACACCACATCATTTTTATTACTGCTAACACAAGCTCTTCAGATTTTATCCATAGTTTAGTCTTCTCATTAATTGCTTTTGTAATTGCTTTACCATGTACAGTAAGACCTGGGGAAGACACACACACACACGTACTGTTTTCATGTATGTCCCATGAAGTGTCAGAGTCTTTGCCAAAGGGATTGAATGGACAGGAGCTTGTTACTTACTCTGTCTCAGTCCTGCCATAAATTTCCTCTCCTCTTCCATCCCCATTTTTGGTTATCGGAATTCAGCATCATCGAGTGCTTCTGGCAGTTTCTGCACAGGAGAAGGACTGGGTTGATGCATGAGGCAGCAGCAGCCCCTGACAGCCTCCCATGCCTTTGCTCAGCTGTCTGCTTTTTTTGGATGTGTAAAGGGGCATTCTTGGTTCTGACGTGAGGGCTATTTTTTGACAGTTTCCATTGTTCCCACTCTTTGTTAGTGGGTGAGGTCTTTTTGTCTGATTCCTTTTTCAGAAATTGAGGCTATTGTCATAGCTGTCTGCTCACAGGTTTGGGGATTTTTCTTGTGTTGTAAACAATCTTGAGAAGTTCTTCCTCACTTTTTCAGGCTCCCTTGGGCAAACTTATACAGACAGTATCTGCCTGAGGAGGATGCTAGGATATCCCCTTGGTGGGATAGTGAGGAAAGTGATGCTTGTGTCATACTCTCGCTGTCAGTCTGCGTGGCTGTAGGCAGAGCAAGTTGATGAGTTTGTGGTTCTGAACACCTGCTTATGCCAAAGATCTTGCTGTTGTCTATGAGCTTGAATCTGAGAGGCCAAGAATGGAAAATTGTAGGAAAATTCCTGTGGTAGCATGGAATATGAATTCTGTAATACCCTGCACATGTTTTTGTTGCTGTGAACAGGTGATGATTACATATCAGGATGTCATCCAGATTCACGAATCATCCACAAAAGGACCTAGAAGCAGTGTCTATGGAAAAAGACATTCAAGGAAAGTCTCTCTAACCCAAACCATCCTGGGTGCTCATGAGAAATGTGTGCATCACATGGTCACAATATTCACAGACTGCTCATTGCAGCATTGTTTTTTTTTTGTAGGGGTTTATATCCACTCTCCAAACCAGGCTCAGGAATGAAGCTGTCCAGAGAGACACATTGCTAATGTACTACTTGTGTGGATTTTACACCTTCTGTTGTTGTGCTTAATACTGGTTACTTTTGACTAGATTACACCAGTGTGATCCAGTGATGGTTTGTATCTTGGCTGAAGAGTGGGATCTTCGAATGTGGACTTGCATTTGTTCAGCTTCCAGCACCATCCCCTATTAAGTTTTACATTGTCAGTTCATTTCATTATCAAAGCTTTGCTGCCACTGTAGCTATACTTAGAGAGGAAGGATATTATAATCTTGTGCAAGATTAAAGTATTTTTACTGTAATCCAGCTGGAAGGGTAGCTCTTTTCTCAGGGTAAGAGAGAGCCAAGGATTTTCCCATTCTATCCCCTCCTTGTATATAGGAAGGAAGTGCTGGCAAAGGCCCCCTCAGCTTCCTGTCGACTCCGGAGCACATTTCCAGACACAACCTTCTCCACCATCCATCACCCAGCCCAGCCAAACAATCACAGCAGCACAGGGCGAAAAACACATGTCTCACATAAACACTTTAGAGGCAGCGTGAGCTCAGGCTGCAGGGATTCGTGCAGTTTGATCTGTGGGCTGTGGCTGACAGCAGGTTACTGGGGCTTTTCTTCCCTTCGTCATCAAGTATCTCAGTAACCAAAGTTTCCCCTTCAGAAGGAGCAACTTAACAAAGAATAAAAAAGGGGGAAAAGTAGGAAAAGGGCTGGTGGTTAGTGAAGAAGCTGCTGCACTGACAGGTTGTGTAGCCTGAGGCCAAGGAATTGACTGGGGTTGCTCTCTGGTCTGAAGCACCCCAGGGTGATGTGTCAAGCTACAGGAGACAGAATAACTATTGTCTGCCCTGATGAAGGCAGAGTTGTGTTGGGTATTCAGGGCAGGGCAGTGATGAGGCAAACACTATCTGGGATGCCTTAAGGAAGGAGGAAATACTTAAGGTGGAGGCCTCACCTTTAAATGAGTCACCTTTGCTGAGTATGTTTCTGTACCTCTCTCCAAGAAAAGGCTCAGAACTGAACCATAATCTTTTTTCTTGTATTACTGGTTTTGTTTAACTGATGCATGTTTAGATAACTTTTTCAAACCTGCCTACTCTGTAACCTTTTTTAAACCAATCCTTAAACCAGCTATTTGGTTTTATCTTTTTCAGTGTGGTTTTAGTGTTCTCACCAGCTTTGAGCTGGGATTTTCCTTTCAATCCTGATAGCAAAAGCCTGCAAAGGTCAGCTGTTAAGAGATGAGCAATCACTGAAGTACCTCTCAAGATCCCTGTATAATCCTGTTGTATAACTGAATGAGGTAAAACCAAGAGTCTGATTTAATGGAGAAGCAACTTTTCAATATATGGGGCTTAATTATATATCTAGCCTGAATGTTTGATGTGTAAGGCTGAGCACCTAGGTTAGCCTTTCTGGGTGTGAGCATCCACATAGAGAGAGCCCTGTCTGCATTACCATGTTCTCAGTCTACATTTTCCATTAGGTATTTTGGAAGCCATCCTTTTTGGCCTGAGATAATCCAAAGCTACCAAGAGCAAGAGGACTTGTTTATACTTGAGAATGAAAGGAGGGTGGAAAGACCATCAACCACCAAAGCAATTGTGCCTGCCCTCCTTGATTCAGATGGATGCTGCCTTTCTCAAATTGTTCTCTTGTGTCTGAGCCGACACCTCAGGTTCAGCTAAGCACATCAGCTTGTAAATTAGTGTGGCGTTAAAACTCCTCCAAGGCTTCTCTGTTTGGGTCACTAGAGGGCTTGGAGTAAAATTCAAGTCACAGTCCAACTTAATGGTAAATTTAAAACATGCCCTGAAATTTCAACAGTTGCTCATAGTGTAAGAAAATATGTTGTTGGGTTGTGTTTCTCCTGAGTTAACTGACAGTACAGGATTCTACCAGCCCTTCCTCTGGCCTTTCTCCCTGAAAAAGGCTACTGTCAGTATTTCTGCAGTGTGACCGTCCTCACAGTGTGCCCAATGTGCTCACAGGCAAAACAGCATTGACTTAAGGCTACATTTTGTTAAAGCTGGGATGAAGCTTGCATATGAGTGTAAGCTCTAGAATGAAAGCCAGAGTATGTTACTTCAATGATCAGTTTGTTAGGCTAGAGTTGTGGATGTAATTGATTAAGGTTTTCCAGTTCAGCATTCTGCTGAACTCTGGTCACCCTGACCCCATTTACATACTGGCTGATGTGGTGATTGGACTTGTAACACATCTTTCAGTGCAGGTGATGCCTTTTGTACCTTTTTATCCTGCCAAAAAACATTGGGTAACTCTTAACAGTCTTGATAAGCAAAAAATATACCCAGCTCTGTGCTGGCTACTTGCATGAGCACCTCGTTTGCCCAGCCAGATGTGCCTTTCTGTGGTTATTTCATTCCTTCTCTGTTTCACATATTTATTGTCCTTTGTCTGGGCTTGCAACAGGCATGGGGTGGGGAATAAGCTCCTTAAATGCCTTTACAATACTCTGTGGGACAGAAATTGTTTCAGTTCTTTACAGAATGCAGTATTATGGGCTCCTCATTTAAAACCCGAAGGTGTTTCTGAAGTGCTAGCAATTATTTTTTAAGTCTACCAGAAATGCACATGAATAACGTCAATTGCAAAAGAAAAGAAGGTAAAAGGTACTGGGGATGGGAAGGATAATAAACAGTGGTAATAGCTGTATGTTTATGCAAACAATAACAAAACCAAAAAGCTTACCCGTCAGGGCAGTGGCCTAGAACTAGGACAAGTCCGGGCTCTTCGCTGGTCAGGGCTGAGAGCAGATGCTGCTGCTGGTGAAAGTTTGCTTTTCACAAGTTAAAAAAAAAAAAAAAGGTAAAACTTGGCAACTCAGTTTCAGGTCCTGCCGTAGACCTGGAGTCCCCAGACAGTTTGTGGCGTTTGGCAGTCTCATTTCCCCACGTTGTGAAAGTATTAATCTTCCCCTTTGTGAAGCTGCTTGACTGTACATGGGAAAGTGCTCCCATTAACAACATGCAAAACTTCTTCATTTCCTTCTAGAATGAACAAAAATGGCTGTGTCTTTGCTTGTCCTCAGCATCCTGCTGCAGGAAGAAGACATCACTCTTAACGGACAGCAGGTGCGATTCTGCCAAGCTCCTACATGCACACATCTCTTATTTGCTTTATTAATCTAATTATGCACCGTGGCAGCAATGGGTTAAAAACCAAAAAAAAAAAAAAAAAAAAAGAGACAGGGCTGTGATTTGTTGCCAGTGTCTCTTCTGAGTACAAGAGTGCCAACTGGAAATCAATCCCCGGCGTGCTTGCCGAGCAATGCGAGGAACGCGAGACGGCTGTAACGTGAGCAGATGTGCTGAACCCGGCCAGCAGCAGTGCTGCAGCGTGGGGAGAGGCTGCCAGTGGCCCAGGGGCTTGTTTCAAGAGCCTGTGGCTAGGAGGACTGGGTAATTCTCAAAGAAGTGAAAGCAGGCAGGGACTTGTGAGCCCCTTCTGATGTCTTCTAGTTATGGTTGGTGGCTCAAGGGAAGGGAAGTCCTCAGGACAGCCAAAGTCAGACAGGGGCTTGTGATAGGAACTGCTCTTTGCCCAGGGATACAAAACCCCTGTGTGACTGAGAAGAGTTATGTCTAGATTGGGCATGTGGTCGTGTGACATAAACTGATCTATAACAAAGTTTTCTGTGAATGGTCTGTACATTCCTCTGCAAAAAGGACTGGGGTATAAGAGCTGTTCCCTCCAACTCTGGTTCTTGCACATAGATCTAGTGAGGACAGGGATAAAGTTAAACTCAACAGTCCCAAACAACCTTCACAAACTCTGGCAAGGTCTAAGTAACACTAGATGAGAAACATACAGTGAAATCAAACAAGCACTAGTTGTTGGAAAGACTGGAGGTGAAACTGTGTCCTATGATGCAGGACCACCACATTACTGCCCCTGGGTGCCTGGGCTCATGGAGCAGCTTGGGAGATCATAGAGTTTTCTGCATCTGTCTTTCCCTGGCTCCACAGCCCTTGTTCACTAGGCAGATGTCCTCTTCTCCAGCTTGACAAGAGCCTGCCGGGTGGTGTGGGCTCTAGGAGCAGAGGAGGTTGCCTGCAGCGTGTAGCCACAAATCTTCTCACGCAAGGTGGCTGCTTCTTAACAAAAGGGTTTGGGAGTAAAAACACAACCTCCATTTGAGTGTGTAGAAGGAGGAAGGACTCTTCCACTGTAGGCATTCAGCTGTGAGGCAGGAGGAATGCCCTGCTCTGAGGCTGAGGCAGCATTTGCCACGTGTGTGATTGTGAGTTCTTTTAAATAAAACTATTTTGCAAGCACTTCCTTCCTGCATTTCTCAGAAGGAGGGAGGGGGGTGTGCAAAGAATGTTTAACTGCCTTTGACGGAGGAGGAAAACTGAAGAAAACAAGAGATGCAATCCTAACTACTGACCTTTTACTTGAGCTTGGTGATGTTTTTCAGCAGCAGAGCCTCCAGGGAGTAACAGCATCCTCCTTGCTATTGTGCTGCCTGCCCAAAAAGAGGGCTAAAGTTCAGCTTTTATGATGTTCTCACTCTGGGCTTGTGGGAAAAAGGCCACATTCCCTTTCTTAGGTCATACGAGTGCAAGAGATGACAGAGTCCTACAGTCTAACCCCAGGGCATTAGGCCAGTTCAGAATGAGACTGGGATAGACAGCTTGGTAAATATGCAGCCAGCTTTTTCTCCTTATGGAGATTCACAGCAGGTGGGAGGGTAATTTACATTGTTAAATTAAAAGGCACTGATTTATTTTATGCTGGTGTGTTATTGTTTCATAAAAGCACATGGGTTGCCATTACTCATAATGGACTCTTGCACTTTATTGTTAAATACTCCTTTTCCACTTTGGTCAACAGTTACTGGAAATGAATGTTATCCACTAAGACAAAAACAAGAGGCAAATAAGCATAAAATGAAACCTCAACCTCTCCCCAACACACTGCAGGTTTTTAAGGAACCTTCCATGGTTTTTAGAATTGAGATTATTGCAGTGGATTTCTCCAACTGTGTTCCTTGTCCATCAGACTGTTTGTTCCTTGGACTTAGGAACTAGAGAGCCATTGGTCCCTTTCCTTAGTGGTTCAGAACAAGCTCCCCATCTCAGGTGCTCAGCACCATGGCAGGCTGACTGTTACCATTCCCCTGAGCAATAGCCAAGGTTTCTGTCCATTGAGGGTCCCTTCAGCCTTGGTATTGAAGTGTCAGTAGATACTGAGCTGGTGCTGATGGCATGATCCTGGCTACAAAGAGATGGTTGTACTGTGTGTCCTGAGCATCTGAGCACAGTCTGGGAGCAGAGGAGGCGATTCTGCCTGGAAATTCTGCCTATCTTAAGTATAAATACTGTTTTAGAGTTACAAAATTGTTTTAAAAATGAATCTGGATGAAGCTGACAGTCATGTCTGTGTGTGCATCCTTTCATCAGCACATGCAACTCCTGCTCAAGGTGCTGCAGCATCTTAGCCTGGCCATGTTGTGCTGCAGAATCAGAGATCCTGTCTTGTGGCTAGTGCATGAATTTTACCTGAAGTTAGACCCTTGTTTTTTGCATGTTAGAGGACATAAAACTCAACATTGTACCCACCTTCCCTGCAGGTTGTTGAAGAATATGTACTGCTACCAATTATATAATGAATAATTGGTATCTCTCACTGTTACAAGGAAAGATGTGTGTTTGGCAGAACAGAGCAAATGGAAGTGCTGACTGATGTAGCAGCTTAATCACAGCTGAGGAGGGAAGGTCCTGCTCCCTGCCCTTCTCCCTCATGCTCTTGTACCCAGCCCTGGGTATACAAATCATCCTCTTTGCCCCAGTGTGGACCTTGGAGCCTTCACTGACTTGGTTCAATTACTGTCCTAACAAGAACTGATCTGTATTTTAGACAAGTTTTTGGCCAACAGCCTGGGTGGATTGACTTGTGAGTGGTCTGCTGAGGACCAAAGCCACTGCAAGCTGGGGCTGGGAAGGAGTGAACTGCCAAGGTACGGGAGGGCTTCAGGTTGGTTGTTACATGCAATATGCAATAGAGATGTAACAAGGACGAGTCACTTCTCTTAGACAGCTTTTACTGGCCCTAGTGAAATATCTTGGCACCATCAAAGTGGTGAAGTACAGCCAGATATTAATTCCAAATACTTGAAAAATGTGCATAAGCCAAAGCACAGCTTTGGGTGGCTGCTTTATGCGAGCAGACCTGTGAGGTATTTCCTTCTTAGTAATGCTTTCACCTTCCTGGGTAGCACACCACACAGCAGGGACACAGTGGAGCATGTGATTGTGCTGAGGTGTGGGCCAGCACACTGCACCTTGTGGGGTTTGCTTTTTGTCTTTTAACATTGGTCTTTGCTTTTGCAGCATCTTCCAATGACTGACCCTCAAATTTGATCCATACCAATATCTAGTTACCTGAGGTATGCAGGCAGATGTTTAGGTTATGGAAGAGAATAATGAGCTACTTGGAGTCTGTCAACTCTCTGGCATTTCTGGTTATCATAGTGAGTGGTAGGGTACAAATTAATGCTGGGAAAACAGGCTTGAGGATAAAGGATGTTTGCCAGGAGGTTTGCCACAGAGAGAGTTGGGCCCGTGGTGCAAAGCCAGTGAGCAGTGGCATTCAGATAACCCCAGGAGTGTGTCAGATCAAGGCAAAATCACAGTCCTTTTAGCCAACTTGAGCATTGTTTAATATTAATCTTTCTGGCTTGCAAGTATTGATTTTCATACATACAAGAAAATGCCTGTGGCAGCCCATGTACAGTACTGTGTTGGCAGAGGTGCTGGGTACACACACCTGCCCGTGCTCCACCAGCAGCTGAGGAGCGAGCAGCTTGAGTAGCTCTGCAGGAGCCACCCACCCTGTTGACTTCCAAGGAAGGAAGCTGTTTTACAGAACTGTAGGCTTTGGCTCTACAGACCATTCATTTATAGAATCACAGAGTGGTAGGGGTTGGAAGGGACCTTTAGAGAGCATCCAGTCCAATCACCCTGCTAAAGCATTTAACCTCATTTAATTCTGCCTAATTTGAGGAGATATCTCTTTTCATTTTCTTCTGGATGCAGTGTGTGTTCAGCCACACAGACTTTGGAAGGGTGAATAATTTTTTTTTCTTAGAGGGGGAAAAAAGAAAGTAAGATTTATTATTGGGTTTCCCTCCCCAGGGCTCTGCCTCAGAAAAATCTTCTCTAAAGCAATTTTCAGCTTTTACTTCAAGAAGTATGTAGCAGGCTATCAGTAATTCAGCATAACAAAAGTTCACACAGTTCAGAGCTTTCATGACTACAGAGGAGCTTTTCTTGGGATTTTTAAAATGTCCTAGACACAATTAAAAGAATTTCTCAGCAAGGAGAGTGCAAGCTGGGGACTCTCCAGCAGATGTAATCACTCAAGGAAAACTTTGTTTGGCTTGGCTGGGTCCTGCCTTCATTCCATGCTCTTTGATCCCGCCGCCAGTCTTTGTCTCTCAGTCTTTTGCAGTGTCTCTCTGTCTGTCTTTCCCTCTCCTGCTCTGCCCATGTTCCCTCACAGGCTGAATGGGACAGCCTTAACCTGGCTACCTCCAAGACAAACAGCGAGTCAGATTGAAAGAGGGGTCCTTTGGCTGTCAGGAGACTTTGCGGTCACCCACTTCCTAGAATTAAAGACTGGGAGTTGATCTGTAAGCCAGCCAAGCTGGAGACAATGATTGGGTTTCCATTTTGTTCCTTTGACTGACTGAAATATGTGCACCAAATGGCAAAACAAAATTTGCATAAAAGGAAGCAGAAATCCACTTTCTTACAGAGATCTGTTTTACTCTGGGACTTCTGGCACGGATAACACAGGTGGTAAAACTCATCCATTGTTTCCTAAAGGACTTTGGGAATCAGACCTGTTCTTAGAGAAATAAGTTCTAATTAAATTCCTGGCTGTGGTGTGATATTTTTGGCCCTCAGAAGATGTGACTATTGCAACTGAAATCCCAGTGGGCAAGAGGAGTCTGCACAGCTGTGTCACAGCTCTGGGCATTGAGGTTCCCTGTGGTCCTGGCCACCCAGGAGGGCCTGTGCCTTCATCTAGGGTGCTGTCAGCTGGGTTTCCAGAGCTGCTGATGCCAGGCTAGAATAAGTAAGAAATATTTGTTAAAACAGATGAATTCATACTGATGCAAAAATGAGAGAGGTCAGGTTCAGGCACCTGTTCTCGCTTCCTTAGGGGAGACTTTGGGTAAATGGCTTCACTTCCCAGTGCCTATGTGTTTAAGAAGTGCAGCACCTTCCAGCTTTATAGACTGTAATGTATAGCCTGAGGTGCAGTTTTTCAATACCTGCTCAGTATAGAAAAGAAGAAACACAAACTGGGAGGGCTGTTGTCTTCAAAGTGACACACACTGTTGGCAGGTCTTTATGATAGTGCTTCGTTCAGCTGCTGCTTTGAGATGTGTCTTGGTAGCACCATTGGCTACCAAGGAAAGTGGTGAAGTGGTCACAGGAAGGACTGTAAAGAGACATCAACAGATCTTTGTCTGCATGCAAGTCTGATGGGGAGATTTCAAATGGATGGTGGAGGAGGGCAACCACTTGGGAGAAGGTTTTGGGTAACTGCAGCTCTCAAAGTTGTGCAGAGTGGTTGGTTGTTCAGGTAGCTTTGTGTCAAACTTGGTGATGGTTTTGCATTGCCAAGGGAACTAGTACAGACTTCCCAATGCTTTGGTGCTCCCAGAGGCCCAAAGCCAGTTTCTTCACCCCTAAACCAGATGTGAACTACAATTGCTTATGAGAAGGCTGTTGCAAGTCTTGGGTGGGAGATACTCTAGATATCACAAAGAATTGTTGAAGGTAAGTATTACAATCAGTCACATCTGTCACACTGTGTGATCCCTTTTCGGGATGGAACTGTGGTGACAGGCACTTTGGTCTTTTAATCCCTAGCAACTGCATGGTGCAGTCCTTGGAGAAATGTCTCAGTCTACCTCCTTCTACTCCCCACTGCTCACTTGTTTAAACTATTACTGAGTCCATGTATTTATTATCCTGCATTTCAATATCTGATTGTACTCATTTTCTATTTTAAGGCCCTTTACATTCTTTGTTACATCATTATTATTCTAAGCATGGGCTCAAAATAGGTCTGTGGTGGCTGATGTGCCCAAGTATTGTTAATATCAGGTCTTTAGTGTCAGACCCTGTCTCTAGCAGTGTACAATGACATGATTGTACTGCTCAAAGATCAGAGTGTGGTGGCATGGGGTCTGAGTCTTCCATGAGATATGATGACATGCAAAAGGCCTTAATGGATATTTTATGTGTGCATTTTAAATAGGTGAAGCGATGAACAAGTATGTGAAAGATTGTTCAGCTTCCCTCTTTCACATTTAATAGCTAATTCTTGGACACCCCAAGCCAAAATATTTAGCAGTATTAAT
Source organism: Urocolius indicus (assembly GCA_013401255.1). Classification (NCBI taxonomy): domain Eukaryota; kingdom Metazoa; phylum Chordata; class Aves; order Coliiformes; family Coliidae; genus Urocolius; species Urocolius indicus. The sequence goes on from WBNH01003890.1 coordinate 116,103, forward strand.
TTTCCTGTAAGACTGAAGCTTTAAGGAGACTTTAGGTCCGGTCCTCAGTAGTTCCTAAATGGGAATGGCCCTTCAGTGTGTTATCTTCCTTCATATTTTGTTTGATTCCAGATAAACCATTCAATTCTGAGTGGTTTAGGTACTTCAGGTGCCTCCTAAAACACAGAGGGATGTCCCACTTAGCTGTTCCAGCTTCCTTGTTGAACACCTCATTCTTCCTGCTACTACAGCAAGGCAGTCACAGGCAGTTATCCAAGTTGTACTTCTTTTGTTTTCTGTATGCCTGTCTGTAAGTACACCTTGTCCTTTCCCTCTGCTGATGGGGAGTTCTTTTCTGAAATGAAAAAGTGTGATGCATTAAAGTGTGACACTGTGTCACCTGCAGCCTGTTCCCCCTGCTCCTGGTTTCATTGTTGCTCCTTTGCCCTGTAGCTGGATATTTCTGGGTGGGTGTATTGCCCGTGCCCATGGGAGACAAGAGCATGTGCATGAAGACTGGTGCCTTTGCCCTGCTCCAGAGCCACTTAACGAGGCAACATTGTTGTGCTTTTTGGAGGTGAGCTGGTTTTCAGCTTTAAACTGCAGGATGCTGCTGGGCTGTACCAGCCTGTGTTCATCAGTGGACAGTAGTGGTTACAGCACCATATCTGCTGCATTGCAAGTTCCCTCACTGATGAGATTGTGATGAGAAGTGATAAGATTCCCTCTCAGGCACTGATGGACATGTAGAACATTCCAACTGTGCAGATTCACTCACTGTGCTGATTCTGCACAGTGAGTGAGTGAAAGGCCTGAAGGAGTGCTCCTTGCCACAAACCAATTCAGAATCCAGCCTGGCTTCTCTGTCCAGCAGCAGGAGCATCACAGCACCCTGACTCCCTGTAGCCCTTCCCTGAACTGAAAAGGGTGTTGAGAGGCAGCAGGATAGTGCACGCTAAGCTGTTTCTCTCCATTTTGATTCAGAAGCCTAACTCAGTATCTCACACTAAAAAGACTTTCCATTGGTATTCATGGCTCATAGAACAGCTCCTCAGCAGTTTCCTGGGGCTTTGCAGGGAAGGGATCTTTCCATGCATAATTTACTCACATTCAGCACTGCACCACTTGAATTGGGTTTGGTTTTTTTTTTTCCCTCCACAGAAAATTCTAAACCATCTCATTAGTTAAATCTTGCACTTTTAGAAATGTCAGTGAGCTTGCTTATCTCGTTCATTCAGATAAACACCTCTCAACATCCTGTTTTTCTTATGTCATACGAACAGGAAGAGAACGATTGTTTGAGATGTGCGTCAGTTATAATTGTAACCAGGCAGCCACCTTACCCTCCCCATTGCCATAGAAACCAACAAATCTCTTCAGACGTGTTGGTGGGGAGCTGACAGGTATCCTTTCTTTTCCGTGTAACCTCCCAACAGCTGTAACTTTGGAAGTCATGGATAGGGCCTCTCCGAGGCTTTTTATTTTTATCTAACAGAGTGCACCTATAAATTTTGCAAGTGAATGGTCATCACTTTTGTATCTTAAGTAGCACTGATGTCTTTATTTGGCCTCACATCGACTAGGAAACACTGTACAAAAAATCCGAGGCAAGCTCCTTAGTCAGTGGCAGTGCAATGGGAAGGACTGAGCAAGTGTTTGCCTGAGCCTGTGTACAGTGTCTGTAACATGTCCTAGAGAAGAGTGGTTTGAGCCAGGCAGCTGATGGAAAAGCGTTGGACAGTTTTGCATTCACTTCAAGGTGACCTGAAGAGCTTTGTGCGTGGAGAGAGCAGATTCAGTATTTGGGCACACTTCAGAGTAATTGCAACTGTCTTTGGAACCTCAGGTTGGAATCTTCCAAAGCAGCAACAGGAGCAGAGATGTGTGTGAAGAAAACATTGTCTGAAGATTTTTGCTTTCTCTGGCAATGACTGGAGACTGAATTTTAACATAACACTCTGAGATGTAATCAGCTGCAGGAGGAAGAAATCCTTCTATAGGAACGTTACCATTATTGCCTTCAACACAGCAAAGTAGCAGTTGCACCCTGCCTGTGTAGAGCTCCATTCATTCCCAGGCAAATGAGTCTTCTCCACTTTGTTTTACCTGAGTCTTTTAATTACATTAGCTATAACCTGAAGGGAAGCTGAAAAGCTACTTTATATTCCACATCTTTTATTAGAAGGAAGCTACACTATTTTCTCAACTTAATATTCAAGGAAAATCAAATTGGTTTGATATATATACTACTCAACACAGGAATGAATCATGAATACCCACATCTGCCCTTTCTGCATGGCTGGTACTCATGGCCTGTCTCCCAGTGCAGGCAGAGGAGGAGGAGGGAGGGGAAAATGAGGAATGGATGGAGCTGGTAATAGTGTTGGAGACTTCTCTTGAAAACACAGCCTGAGGGACAGAAAATAAGCCAGCTGTGACCAGGACCTGCTGGCCTGGAGGAGGGGATGGTTGTTAACACACTGTTACCTGTGCCATGGAGGAATGGCCAAGGAAAAGAGCAGCAGACAGAAAAGTAAGTTTCCCAACAGCAGACTCAGAGAAGCAGGTGGTGACTTCCAGGCCACAGTGCTGCATGATGCAGGGCACCATCATTCAGCATCTGAGAGCAGAGAGGCAGCACTGCTGGTGGGTTAGTTAGTGTCTCCCTTTTATCCTCTGCTGCTCAGACTGAAGATGGGAAGTAAACAGAAGAAAAAAGCAGCATTTGTATATAATTCCTGCATCTACATTTACAAAAAATAGACAGGAATAAAATCTGAGGAGTCTTTGATTTCATTTTTCTACGTCTTTGCTCTGAGCAGATCTGTTATGGCTGAGCATACCCATGCACTGGAGATGGCACTGCTGTGTGCTGCAGACATCAGCTCTTTGTTTTGGTTTGGTTTTTAACTAGAGGGAAATATTTGTACAAGTTTTAACCTGTGTTGGGTAGAGCACATGAAGAGGAACTCGCACTGACACTGGAAAATAAAAGCAATAAATGGCAAACTGTAATGTCTTCTTAAATGTCTCAGCCTTGTTCCAATAGCTGTGTCTCCCCTCTCAATTCTGCCTTTGTCAAGCACTGGATAATAATGACTGTGGGGTTTTCCATGCTGGAAAAGTTAGTTTCAGTTGTATTTTCAAGATGCTAATCCTGTTCTAATACTCACCATTAACTGGAGTTTATCTTCAACTGACAACTGCAGCTTTTGCCAGTCACTGTGTGCGCTGAGGAAATCATTACAGCTGCTACCAGAGCCCAGCTCCAGAACAGTGATAGAGATAGTGCCAGAAAACCTCTTGTTTCCCACTTGTCTTCTGCTGATAGAAAGATGGTTCAGTGTATTAAGAGCTACAAAAGCAGCTTTTATGAGAAGAGTGCCCCAAACAACATGGGAAGGATGTCAGAAGGAGATCTCTGGTTATGATGTACACTCAGCTTTCCCAGCATGTAACTCTAGCATGAGGGTCTTCTCTTAGGCAGTTTGGAAGCTACAGCAGCTTTGATTCTACCAAGGGCCTGTTGCCTGCTCTGTACCAGTGGTGGTCAGCAACAGGACCATGCACATTGACCTCAAAAAGGGAGAAGTTCTGTCTGTCCTTCAGCATCTGTTGGTACTTTTGAAGCACGACAAAGTGAAGAACTGGCAGAAGGAAATGTGAGAAAGGCATTAAAACAATAATCAAACTATTGTTACTGTTCTAAAGAGAGAGCTGGATGGCTTCAAAACATGTACTGCAGCCTTTTAGTGTTAACAGTTGGATTTTTTCATGGCAAACTACTTTAAGAGAAATAGTTAAAGGTTCTTAGGTTTAGAACATGGGGATTTCCAGAGATGTCTGGAGGAGAAAAAAAAACATATGCAACTTTTTAGCTTTATGATAATACTCTGCATCTGATGCTTCTTCCCCAAGCTGTGGTTCAGTCCTTTGGACCTGCTGCTGTTCCTGATGGTTTCAGCACTAAGTAGCCAGAAAATAAGGACATATGTAAGGAGTTGTCTCTTTATCCTGAACAACATCAGGTTTTTTTCACTTTTGCACAATTGATAAGCTTGAAAGAAGAAATTGTTAGCTTTTTGGAGTGCTGTCTTAAATGCTTTGAAACAGGAGTTTCCATTTCCATGCAAGTGCCTTTAATTTAGCACAGGGACATTGGCTCATCCTGGGCCTATGCTGGCCTGGGAAGGAGGGTACAACAGCCCCAGCCTGTGGGAAGTGGCCCATTCCACAGCAGTGAGTGGTGTTAGTGCTTCTGGCCACTTGCTCCTTCCCTTTCCCGCCTCAACGCAGATGTTTTATGGGAATGCTTCTCTTTATCACTGAAAAGCTGTGTGGAGCTGTTGGCTAAAGTAAAATAGCTTGGCTGAATTTTTGGATGAAAAGAAATATTGGATGATGAAACTGTATTTTCTGCTTAAATAGGTTTGAACACAAGAATACAAACGGTGGTTTCGACAGGATGGTGATCCCCTGAGCTCAGTCTCTTCAGTCACCTCTCTGGCTCTGGCTGGCAGTGAAGGTGTAGGGAGAGGGTGTAAAAACTCCAAAGGGAATGAGGGAGTGCACTGTTGTCCTCCCCTCTGGTATATGCCCCAAATTCCATCCAGCTGCAGCTCCAAGTCTTCCTATGACAGAGATTATATTCTCATTTTATTGCTTCATAATCCTTGGTATTGATGTTCTGGCCCTTCTAACAGATGGAGACACCATTAAAAGGGTTGCCAGTTACTTATAAAAGGTTTATGCTTGTTACATTTTTAGTCCTTTATAGCTTTGGATTTCATTACCTGTCTAGAAAGCATTACTTTTAGAATTGCCACTTATGTAAAAGTGGGTGTACTTCTTGTCAAGACAGAGTATATTGAAAGTATCCAGCTGTGTGTTTGAGGTGATGACCCCCATGCGTGTTCAGGCAGTATGAGATGCTCTCCTTTGCCACGGTGCAAAGGGAAGGGATATTTCTGCACCCTGAGAGTGAGTTCTCTCAGGCCCAGTGTGAGGATGTCCCCAAGGCTGGCTAGCTTCTTGGCTGCAGTTCAGTTTTGTTTCTTTAGTTGGCACCAGATCTGAAGAGCAGTGCTTACGTGTGGTTGCTCAGGTGTCTGTAGGCAGCGAGCAGCAGAGGAATGTGAGTGCCCCTTGGGGTGGGAGAGGAAGGTTCTTGTTTGGAATGCCAGGGGAGCCAGCCTGCCCTGCACCGTGGTGGCTGGTGAACAACCCTCCTCTCTCTTCATTGACAAACAGCACTAAGAAAATAAGAAGAAAATGTTATTGGCTGTTCTGCTCAGACAAGCAAGCCTTTTCTTTTCATGAGACTGCATTTTGTTTGATCTGTGTTGTTTTGGGGGAGAAATGATGAATTTTAGTCATTATGAAAACAAAAGCCATGGTTATTTGTAAGGATTGTTTTATAAGAAGCATATGTGTGCTTTATTATTCTTTTACTTGAAGTGTGGGGATTGTTTTCAGTTGGGAGGTTGCATTAGAAGAATGTGAACTCCTGACTCACTGAGGAATAGAGCATGTACCAGCGAAACCATGAGGTTTCCTATTCTGTTTTCATAACTTGAATTTCTCAGAGTGACAGGGATCTCTTTTGCCCTGAGTTAACAAATGACTTGTACTGCTGTTGAGAAAGACCAGGTTATTTCTCTAAAGTGTATTGCTTTCAATATACTTTTACTCTACCCACTGTTAGTCATTTCCCTTTCTCCTTTCCAGCATGGCAGTTTCTCAGGGTTATGCCTGTGCAGCTCATTCTCCAGCTGCAATTCTGTCACATCTCTACATTTTGACTTTACAGTAACGATGTCCTTGGCAGGAAAGGCTTCACCTTGTGATCCCAGGAAGAGATGAGCTCAGCTACTGACCTCTGAGGAATTTCAGCTTTACTCTAGAGAAATCAATTGAGAAACATGAAATCAGCTGTGAATGCATAGCTGGATGCTTTGTGATAAGCTTTTACAAGATAAAACACAATTGATAGAGCTAATTGTGTAGCGCAGGATTGCATGCTGCCACATCAATACAGTAGATCAAAACCAAAGCCTACAATTCAGGACTTACTGGCCAATGCCTTGCTATCCTATTTGCAAGGTACATCATTGAATTAGGTGTTTCTATTAAATCAAGTCTGTCTGAAAGATGGCGAAGAACCACCAGAAGATAAGCTTCTAGATACTGACTTCTCCCCTAAAGTGAAGCCAAGTGTTTCCTGCTGAGGGAAATCGTCTCATTTCAATTGAGATTAAGCTTTCTCCCCTGCTTTTGATACAGGGAGAGAACTGGGGTAGCAGAAATTGTGCCAGCTTGACCTGACTTTTCTATCTGGTCTATGAACCAAAACATAAAAAAGGTTCTGCAGTTCCAGGTATTGTCTGGACCGTCTCATGGCAGTGCAATAGGTGATGTGAACATCTTTATTTCATTAATGATTCCAGCCAAGGGATACTTCCACTGCTGTAGAGAGACTGCAGGGGAAACCCAGCCATGGCCTACAGATCTCCTCTTCTCTGGCAAGCAGGAATAGATGGCTACTGTGTGAGGACATCACAAAGCTGGAAGAAAAGTATTAGAACTGTCGCAGCTGGTTGACAAATGGAGAAATAAGGAACCATTCATGTTACATGGGAGTTCTAGCTACTGAAAACAAGCTGTTGTTCATAATCAGGTGATTACAAGAGAGGAACTTAGTACATTTGGGGATTTTTTTCCCCTCTTTTTTCCTCTCCCATCTGATGCAGATGGAAGAAGATACAGATGCTTCCCAACATGTGAATGAAGAATGAAAGGAACAAGTAATAAGTGCTTTTCCTTTGGTGAGCCTAGACTCAGAGACCTCCCAAAAGGCTAAATCTTTAATGTTAAAATTATAGGGAAGGTGTGTGGTGTATGGAGAGTTTAGGACCATGGTAGCTGCGTGCGGTTACTTCCCTTCTGAGATCTGAATCATTCTGTGCGGTGGAGTTCAAAGCTCTGTCGATTAGAAAGCTGTAGTTAAAACTGGAAACTGAGCCAAAGGCTGGACCGAGCCAGACATACCTCATAAAGAAGGACCCTCTCCATCTCCTTGCTTCATTTCCTTGTTGTGAATTCAGCTAAACCCACACAGTTACACATTTTTAAGGCATTTTTGTCTTTTGTGGGAGGTGCAGTGAAGGAGTTGGTAGCTGGGATGGTGAATGAGTGTTGGAATGCTGGCAACTGTGCTAAAGCAGAGCAATTTATTGCTTCTGAAATGAAATCTTTTTTTGACATCTGATCCTCCTGTAAATTTTGCACTGGAGGATTCAGTGGTGGGATGTAATTAACATTTAAATTGATCAGGCTCTTACAAGGCAGCGTTCCTCTGCCTGTCTGCAGACACTGCTACATGAGAGTTGTCACTGCCAGCAGTGGCTCTGGGCTGCTGTTATTCCTAGTGGGAGTCTCATCACTGCAGTCAGTGGAGATTGGGATGAATCACTGAGTGGTTGCTCTTTAGTCAGAGTGTTCTTGGAAGTGAACTGTTATCATTCCTGGAAGTATCTATTTTTCCTAAGACATGGACTTTGCCATAAGAAAGTATTAAAGAGCCTCTGACCCACCCTGGTGTAGGTACATCTGAAACAGGAGTGGGCACTCTTGTGAGTGAAAGTCCTCCCTATCCCAGGGTGGTGCTAGTTTACATTTAGAAGTAGTGTCTGGAGTGGAGAAGAATGTGCTGGAAGTTCACTCAGTCTGGTGTTACTGGAATGTGAAAGATGCTCCTGAAAAAATCAATCTTCCTTAAGACAACTGTAGAAAATATAATGAGTGATGACAAGGTATCCAAGAGCCATAGACTCCCTGGTTCATGTGAGTTTGCAGATCTGATCAGAAGATGGTGTGGACACTCATGAGGTGACTGAGGCACAGGGTGCACTAGCTGCACAGGTCCACGTTGACTTCCCTGTCTATTTGTTGGCCACTGATTTGGGGTGAAGTGCTGTGGGCATCAGGCTCCAGGAGCACCCACAGCCCCTCACTGTCACAAGTTGGATGCAGGCTGGCCCCATAGAATGATTGGGTTGGAAGGGACCTTTAGAGATCATCTAGCCCAAGCCCCCTGCAGAAGCAGGTCAACCCACAGCCCAGGGCTGCACCCAGACCTCACTCAAGCAGTGACTGTTTGGGGGCAAACACAGTGGTTGTCAAAGGGTTGCTAAAGTCCTTGCTTTGATACTAGTCTTCTTACCATAGTTTCTTGGTAGTTTGGAGTTCTGCCTTCTTGACTGCTTGCTAAGTTGTTTGAGTTTTGATTCTTTATGAGGAAAACTGTGTTTTTATTTATCTCTTCTCTCCACTGCCAGTTATAACTGATTTGCTTCAGTGTCATGCCTATTAAGCAAAACCCCTGGTGACTTTGATAGTCAGAACGTGAATCAAATGAGAACAGGGAAAAATTGACCTTGGGACTGCAGAAAGCAGTGGCAGTCTCAGCTGTACTCCTGTGCTGGCATGGGTGCAAAGCAAGCAGAGCTTGCATTTCATTGTGGGTAGGAAGTAGGAAACATGATCCTTGGCACTGTTTGCAAAAATACAGGCAAATTACAGCAATGCCATTAAATGTCATTTAAAACACGTGTTCTCAATAAGAAACAGAGAATGGATTGGTACAAGGGGGAAGGAGCAGCCATACCAACAAAACCACTTCTCAGGATATTGCATCTATCAAATCCTGACTGGCTTAAAAAACCCTGTGTCCCACCTCTGTCTTTTCCAACTTCTGGTGCACTAATTACCCTTTGCTCTTCCCTCCCTCTGAGATCAAGAAGGAGAGTTACATTAGCCTTCTTCCAGGGTTATGTTTCGACTGGATACACCTACAATGGAAACACAACAGTTACTCCAAAAGACACACTAATAACCAAGAAGTTGCCCAAAGCTCCCAGCTGTGGAGCTTTGCAGGGATGCTCTGGGGAGGTGGGTGGTCTCCCATCATCGGCAGTTTTAGTTTCAAAGAGATTTCCCTGTTTCAAACTTAGGTTTGTTGGAGGCATCTCTTGAAGGCAAGGCTTCAGCAAGAGACAGGGATGATATGACAGGACCAAACACTGTTGAGACAGCATAATCTGTTTTGATGATGTCCACTAATTGTAGTCTGTGTGATATCTTTACCCACTTCATGGTTATGTAGCTTGTCAGGTGTCTCTCCCCAGACCCTGAGAGAATCTTTAGAGCAAATGACTGAAGAATCCTTCTAGAAAGCAAAAGGTAAATGACACTGCTGTGGCCTGTACTGGCTGGTACCCACATGTTCACAGACATGCTTTTTGTGAACTATTCTCAGTGATGGCCAATGACAGGACAAGGGGCAACAGGGACAAGCTGTAACAGAAGAGATTCCAAATAAACACAAGGAAAAACTTCCCTGTTGAGGTGAGGGAGCCCTGGCAGGGGCTGCCCAGATGGGCTGTGGAGGCTCCTTCTCTGGAGACATCCCAACCCAGCTGGATGAGTCCCTGTGTGCCCTGCTCTAGGTGCTGCTGCTCTGGCAGGGGGGTTGCACTGGATGAGCTTTCCAGGTCCCTTCCAACTCTTCACATTCTGTGATTTATTTGGGCAGAAGGCACACAGAGCTGTAGGTAATAGTAAAAATTCACTGGTTGTTGACTGGGTAGGTTGGACTTGTTATAAATGCTGTTAAACACTTATTAAAACGCTGTTAATTTGCAAGGAAGAGGCATTAGCTCTTTGCCTGAAGAGGACTTAACATCACTGTGTTCTTGACCTTTTCTGTCTGTGGATTTCAGCTGCAATTGACTGGGGGATGTGAGCCTGCATTTCAATCTCCTTTTCTGAGGTTGCTTTCTTTTTTTTGTTTTCCACTCTCTATCTTTTAATTAGTTGATTGTAATTCTTCCAGGTCTCAGACCATGGGATGTTTAACGGCTTTTGATACAAAGAAAAAGTTTTGAGATATTTTTTTCATTGGTAAATTCCTCTTCTGGGGCTCGATGCCTCACTTTCCCCATGCAAGATGCACAAGGACCCTCAGCCAGAAAGTTGGGTTTCTCTTGCCAGCATGCTTCAGCAGAACCAGTGAATAATACAGCATAATTTTGCAAGGAGGCAGCAGCAAAACCACCACTTTACCTCAGCATCCCATGGCATGGCTTTTGTTGTGATCACAGCAGGTTTTGAGTGATGTATGCACAAAGCAGAAGGAGGGAATGAACAGAAAGTAGTTCATGGCTTTCCTCAAAGGCACTTTTCAAACTCAAAAATATAAGCCTCGTGGTTTATATGGTTTTGAAATGTAACCACAGATATTGAGAACTGGAAAACATTTGATTTACCATCTCCTCCAGTTTTGGTACCAGATTCAGGGCAGAGGGAATTATTCATTTTCAGAATAAAAAATGTTGAAAGGAAATAATATATTAATGTCAAAATGTTGAAAAGCAGAACATTCTCTTTGGAGAAATTGTCAGATGAAGAAATCGAGGTCATTTGTGTCTTGATGGAGTGAGTGCAGATGAGTCTTTTTGAAATCCCCACCAAAATGCTATAACCTTGTTTTGGTGAAGGTTTGCCAGATATTTTATGGTCTGTAACCCCTTTTTTGGAGCTGTGAAGGGTCAGTGTGAGACTGAGCTTAATGGAGCAGCTGAATGGGATCAGATGCCTGAGTCATGTCTTGGCTTCTCCAGCATGGTAGACCCCATCATCCTTGACTGCTCACAGAGGGGAGCAGAGCAAGCTGATGCTCTCCTGCTTGCCACACTGTTTTTGTTTAGTGTTTTACATGGCCTCATCCTAGTTTTGTTTGTTTTTCTCATGGAAAAACCCTTGCTAATAGCTGGATGTAGAGTCTCATACTCAGTAGGTAGGAATCTCTGCAAAATTTAACTGTATTTAGATGCAGAGATTCTGAGTGTTCTTGGTGTGACATAGGAAGGTGTCTTTCTGGCCTGTGTCACGTGTCCTTGCTTTTGCAAGCACTGCTCTGTCACTGTGTTAAAACACAGAATTACAGAAAGGTAGGAGTTGGAAGGGAGCTTTAGAAATCATCTAGGCCAACCTTAAAACATGTAACTCAGTAACAGCCACTCCTTGCTCCTCCTGCAGTGTCTGGAGGTCACTCCAGAATTTTACTCTTCTCGTCCTCTGAGTTGATCCCACACGCACTTAGGACCATTTGCTTTTCAGTCACTCTGCTTTGTTCTTTTCCCTTGTGTTTCTTTCACTCTGCCTTTTGTGCTGAGCAATCATCTGCTCTCCAGATTTCTGAAAGCTTATGAATTCCTTGTAAGGTCTTGTCCTTTATCCTTGAATAACCTGGCGTTAGTTTCCTGCTGCTTTTCTGGTTCCTTCTCAGACATTGATGAGCAGGAACCTACCTGGTGTTCCAATGTGAATATAGCAGTGCTGTTACTGCTTCATTATCCGTGCCAAACACACTTATTTCTCAGCCTTTCAGGCTGCAAGAGGACTGTGAGTAGGCCAGTCTCGTCTCCCTGAGAGGTCCTGCAGGAGAAATAAAAGATGAATGGTTCATTTCCTTCAGGACCCAGGATGACATGGACCTTCACATTTACACCTCCTGGCCTAGCTGGAGGGTATCTAGATAATAATAGCTGAAGATCCAGTGTCAGCTGCAGCATCTTTCCAGTCTGGTAGGACTCAGCTAAAGCATGATGTTGCTTTCTTATCTCATTTATGTTTGGCTCTAGGAGTGACTGCTTATCAGTTATATTGTTGTTTTGAGCCTCTGATTTTGTTTTATCCTCGGATGCTAAACAGGCCTTACCAGGTAAGGAAGGAAGCAGCACTGCTCTGACAATCCTGCCATTACTATTTCAGTTGGTTTCTCTCCTTATTCAGTCCCTGTCCTGGAGAACTGAGTGAGAATTGTCCCTTTCTTATGCACAGACTGAATAGACAGCAAAACCTTTCGGTCCAGTTATGCCAGAAGATGGATAGTTCCCCTCCCTCCCTGTGAGTGACCATGGGCAGCAATACCTATATTAGAGCTGCCTTCACCTCCAGCGTTTGGGGAAGGGAAAGGTTGTTTCCTCCTTACCCAGGCTTGCACAGTGGCAGGCTGGCGACACGCTGAGCTATTGAAAATTGACTGGAGAGATGGTTTTCATGTGTCTGCGTATGGAAAAAGCGGTGAGATCAGATTTCAGTTGCAGGGAGGTAAGGTAGGAAAAAGTCACGTAAGTAAAGGGCTCGTTTTGTTGATTGAGGTTTACAAAGCTTTTTAACGAGATGAATTATTGGCTGTATCTGAAGTGAAACACTGCTTTCCTAACTGCTCTCATTTCCTGTATCATTCCAGCTTGTTCACTGTGTTAATTACAGTTCAGATTTACAGTGGATTTGGTTACACACTGGGTTGCATTTGGAGGGTTTTTTTTTCCTTGTGTGTGTATAAATTGAGTTGGGAGTCAGGCCAAGAGCAGAGAGAGAGTGTGTATATGTGTGTGTGTGTGTGTGTGTGCTCACACACATGGGCTGAACTGGACTGTTAGCTGCTAATCTTGTGGGGAATAGGGATCTGGATTTTCTTCTGCTTTGTTGTAAAAAGAGACTTTTCTCTTACCAAAGGAGAAGCAGTAGCTGAGAACAGCCAGTGTTTGGAGAGTTGAAGATTTCAGGACAGCCAGAGAGGAGAGAAAATATTCTCTTACGAATTGTCAGTGTGGCGTTTTTAATTTGGCTGGTGTTTCCCAGAGGTCGGTGAAGAATGGGATACCAACACTCTCTTGGCTCGACCAGTAATCAGCTTGCTACTCACAGTATTTTATAAATGCAGTGCTTCAGAGCTGAGTTGGATGAGGTAGAGCTTTTCACAGACGAAGTAGCTTTTTGTGACTTGAAATATGAGGTGAGATGGGATACTAAGCAAGAGATCTAGCCTTTGGAAACGAGCTATTTAGTAACTGTAGAATGCAGAAGGTGACTGAAAGGGTGTTTCCTTTTCAGTGTTAACTTTTTTTTTTTCTTTTTGCTTTATGAAAACATAAGGCAAGATGCACTTAAATACACGAGGAGGGAGGTTGGAGAGCTCATTCAGGTTTTGAAATCCCTCCGTCACGTTTCAGCTGTTGCCGCAGTACGAGATTTTCATTCAGAACATTCTGAGTCACGGGTTCGTAAGCAAATGGTTGGGAACTAAATGGAACCAGATATCAAAAGTGTTACTGCTTTCAAAATGGAATATTCCTTAACATTTGACTCCAGTGACTGATATGATGAATAATGGTGGGATGAATCACACTGGTGGGGTGGATGATAACAGATACAAAACACCAACTTCTCAAGGAATTAGGTGAAAAGTAAAAGAGAAGGATTCCAATTAACCTCCTTTGGAAATAAGTGATCACTCTTTGGGTTTGAGTGGGTTTTTTTTGCCTTACCACTATTCTCAGAAGCATTTCTTCTTTCCTCTTCCTCAAACACCATCTTGCCCAAGTTGTGCTGGAGCCCAGCCCGCTCCAGCCCCGCGTGCAGCCCACTGGGCTCCGGCACATGCGCCCGCCCGGCGCTTCTCATGCACAGGTTGAGATGAGGTTAATGCTTTAGAGCCATTTCATTAAAAATTGGTGTATTGATGATCCTTTCCAATCAGAGCAAGATGCTTCTAGGACCATTTTGGTGTACTTTGTAGAAGAGGGAGTGGTGGGGGGAGCAGAGGGGGTGTATTTGATGCGTAGTAGCAGCGTGATTTAGTTGTAAATGTGCCGATACAGCTTTCCAGCATTTGAGCCCGTGTGGGTGTTTAGTTAAAGCCATGCATGGATGATGTCTGTTATTTTGTTAGGATTTCAGAGTGAAGGATTTTAGCCCTTTAATCCTGACTGACAGTTGGAAGGTTGGTGGTTTCAAACACAGTGGCATGGAGTAGCTGATTTCTCGTCGGTGAAACAATGCACCAGTGTGTCTGGGCTGCCTGTACAGAGCCAATAAATCTGTTTTGTTTTGTTTTTCTCACCCCTTTTCTCTCTCTCTCTCTCTTTCTCCTCCCTCCTCTAGGCCAGGACCCACTCCTATTGCTGAAAACCCTTCAGCTTCTCTGGACAAAGAAAGAGATGGAGAAGGTAAGGCTGAGCCTCCACGCTGCAGTTAATAACTGCATGCAGAGCATGTCCAGACGCAGAACGCTTAGGTCAGACCTGCAATTCTTCATGATTGCTTTCAGTTCCAGCACACAGGGAAAGAGCCTATGCATTTGCAGCAAGAAGTGAAAAGAAAAGGTAGCTCTGTGTGATGTGAAGCAGCTCAGGGGCTCATATAAAAGAGCTGAAGTTACAGAGAAAGAAAAAAAAATCAAAGTTGCTTTTGTTGTCTTTTAAACACTTTTTTTGTTCAGTAAATGGAGGAACTTTGGGGGAGGGGTTAGAATATTTCCAGTAGCTGAAAAAAAAATGAGGGTTGAAGTCAGTAGAAAAGTGCTCTTTGCCAAGTGGAATGGTATCAAAGTCTTCATATTCAAAGTATTTTTACTCTTTTTTTCTGATTTGGTTTTGCCTTTTAGAGTGGTGAATGCAATTTACACTGCCTAAAATTAGTGCTGTATTTTTATACAGCACCCTATGGGCTTAACGTGGCAGTTTCTCATAAGGAGTAAAATACACTTCGTCTAAATTTGGGAGCTTGAAAACTAACGAAAACACTGGATGCATCAGCTTAGTGGTGTCTTTACCATGTTTAACTCTGCGTTGTTCAGGCAGATTCATAGCCAAGATGTCTTTTTCTAAAAGGCCCAAAGACCTGCAGCTTGCCACGATAGCCACATGGAATGAGTCCTGTGTGAAGTGGCTGGACACCTTGTTGCACATGCCACATCCTCACTGTATGGAGTGTTTAGCCATTGTCCTTGTCTGCCACACTTAGACTTTCTATTACTGATGTCTGTGGTTCCCAGCCAGAATAATTAAGCGACTGGAAGCACTATCTGAGAGGTGCCTTTCTAAATGGTCAGTCACTGATAAAGACTTGAGATCAGCAGCTGTGATACCTTGAGCTTTCTGTCAAGGTTTGTTTCAGTTAGAGGAAAAAAAATATTGTTTGTTAGGTCTGGAGGGCAGTTAATCCCACAAAGCAACAGTAGGATAGAGTAATCATCAAAGTCTGTGCTGTGTACCCTGGGATGTGTGTGGATCGTGAAGAAAAGTACTGTGGAAAGGATAGAGCCTCCCATCGACGTGGTCTTGGGCAGAGATCACCATAGCTTTCCTGCTCGAGGATCTCCATGAGTCACACTTGCAGCTCCACTTACTCACTTTGTTTCTGGCATGGGCATCCCAGCGAGTCACCTGGTTTTGCAGAGCAGAGCAGGCTGGCTGCAGCTCCCCAGCAGGGCAGGTCATCCCCCTGGGGCACTCTTCAGGCAGAAGCATGATTCTGAACTTGGAGGATGCGTTTCTGAAGCACAAGGAAAGCCTTCAGAGAGATGAGGAGGGCTGCAGTGGGACCAGGCAGAGCAGCAGCTGCCTCTAAAGGGGATAGTGCAACAGGAACATTCCTAACAGGTCCTGACACAAGCCCGTCACACTGCCACTGAGATGGACTAATCCGTGCTCGTGGCATTGCCCCCCTTCAGAAATGCAGTGCACCCACAGCAAGTGCAAACACCTTCTGCAGGGGCAGCTGCAGCCCTGTCCTCTGTGTGCCACCTGAGCTATGTGGTGCTGCTTGCATCCATGTGTCCCTTTCCAGTAAATGGAGTTGTCTTCAGTCCAACTGACTGCTCCACTGACATTTAAATGGCAGGGAGCTTCTTTGCCTTTCTGTGTCTGTAAATGTAAGTCAATGTTGTCTGTTCACTAGTGTGAATCAACCCAATGGTCTCAAATCTGTGGCCATGATCGGGGGAGGGCATCTGTCCATGGCATGACCTTGGTTCTGAAGCACGGCTTTGAGAAGTGATCATTTCCTACATAGGAAAGACATGTCTGCAGTAACCAAGAAGCATCAACAGACTGGCCTGAGCTGTATAACTAGAAATAAGGGATCAACACTGAATGTAAGGAGTATGTAGTTGAGCATCAGCAATTTTTTCTTATTTCCATGATCTGTCAGGCTGTAGAAATGCCACAAGGAGCACTCGCTGCCATGGGAATCAATTGAAATGGAAATGGCAATTGCACATCTAGAGGAATCCTTCCCTGGCAGGGGATCAGCCAGGCAGCACAGCACTCTTTCCTCTCTGATTTAGGTGTCTCGTGCCTTCTTGTTCTTGGTGGTTTTTCTCCCTTAAACTATACATGCTGTAGTTGAAGTCTTCAGATCGTTAGGAGGTTTGGAAGAAGGTTTTTCCCCTGCTTGCCAAAGCTTAGCTGATATGAAGTCAAGACTGGGTCTAGATAACAACAGCTGGTGCTCCTGGCAGCTGTGTGGATGTTGGGAGATGCTCTGTGTGTGAAATACTTGTGCTCACACAGGGGCCATGTCTGCTGGAGCCTGTCCTGCCACAGCCCAGGCTCTGACTCAAGCCCAAGGAGGAGCTGAGCCGTGCGGTCAAAGCTCTTGTTCAGACTTAAATGTTCTGAAGTGGGGCTTTGGGGGGTGGAAGGGAGGCCATTTATAAGCAATGCAATTTAGTTGGCGAGTTGCTTTGTTTTGCTTTGGCTGTTGTGTTGGATATTTGTGGTCGGACAAGAGTTTGCCTTTTCCTTCTGCTGAATCTCACAGTGAAGCTGGAGCTCTGTGTTTAACATCACAAGTTCTTGCCACTGGGAAAAATACTTCCAGGGAGAAATCTGTTATCTAAAGTCACATCTTTGTTAGTCATCAGCTTTTTTGTACTGCGTTTGATAATCTAGTGAGAAAGAAACTGCTTCTGCTGTAAATGATAGCTTTTGTGGTTTTTCCAGGCATGAAAGACGCTACAGAACAGAATCTTTTCCAGTAAATATTGTAGATGAGTAAAAAAAAAAGAACAAATCCATTGGCAAATTTTCTGTAGGTTTGGTTGTCTGTTTTTCATATGGTTGTTCGAACTTTATGTTGTTTCCATTGGAAGCTGCGGCTGGGGGCAGCAGATACAGTAAATTACAAGTGCTGGCTGCAGGCGGGAATGAGCATCTTTTGGATTTTGCTTTTTAGCCAGAAAAGAAAGCAAGCAGCTGCTCCTAGTGATTTCTTGTTTTCTGTCTCTGCTTTTGCCTTGCTCCTCACCAGTACGTGTACCATGCAGTGAAAGCTCTTGTGTGGGTACTGAAGGATGCCACGTCTTCACCCTGCCAACCTTCTGAGCTCCTTGGAAACTGCTTCTAATGTAAACATTATAAAGATATTGCTCAGTACTGCTAATTTATCACTTCTACCAGATGGGTAGTAAGTAGCCTATTAACATTCACAAAGTGAGTGTCCAATGCCTTCACATTTCTGAACACATCACCCTGGGATTCCTAAGATTTATGGCGTGGAGTTTTCCCATGTCCAAGCCGCTCCATGCAGCCTTTAGCCCTGTGGAGGTGTGCAGTGGCAGTAGGTAGTCACCAGAAAACACACTTGCTCATGAAGGTTTGAAGGAAGACAGCATGGTTTTGCAATCTGACAAGAGTTTGAACTCTGATCTTTCTTTCTTTTTAATCTTGTGTGTAAAATCCAAACTATTTTGGTACTCCCAAATATTCCTGTTACGGTGAGTAGTGTTATGCCATTGTGGCTGAAGTGGGTATAAGGTCAAATAGCAAAGTTTGTGGTACAAGGATGAGGAGGAGGAGCTTATGTGCTTTATTACTTGTAGGTCTATTAGAAGTTGAGTAGGTTTTTGAGCCCAGTTATCTACCTTCAGTGTTGCCATAGTCCTAATAACACCCCTTTCTCCAGCTCACTTCTTTTCTACCCCTCCCCCAAATCCAAAGCTGCTTTGTCTGCCCCACAGAACAACTTCTCTGTCTTTATGGGATAATTAGTGTGGACAATTGCTGCTTTTCCCATTGGGTTTGAGGTGCAGTGAGCCATGAAGGAATCTGTAATGACATGAAAAGTCACTGGAGGCGCGGATGGTGGCTGAATAGCAACAGTTACCTCTCTGAATAGATTAAATTAAAAAAAATAAAGCTTTGTGTTCAGCTGGGGGAAGGGAGGATTCACTAATCTTTTTTGTACATGACAATGTGGTTTTGTATCTCGGCAGCTCAAGGAAGAAATCAGGCGGAGCTTTGCAGGACTGGAGGATCCATTGGCAGGACTCCTGGACATGCTGGAAAGCAGCAGCGATTGGAAGGGAAAAGGGCATTCCCTTGGGTATTGCATCACCACTGAGTTGCAGCTTTGGATAAAAGAGCATCCTGCTGTTCAACAGGTTAGAAAAAGAGAGTGAGAGAGCCAAGAGAAAGGAGAGGGCAATTGATTTTCATGTCCCTCAAATGTCCCCAGTGTGACTTCATTCCATAGTCCAGTGTCTTCTCCGTAGTCTCATGCAAACCCAGTGAGATGAGGTGTGAAATTTGTACTGAGGTGTTGTTATCTGTTGTATGCTGGCCCAAAAATGAAATTGTGTTAGCAGCTGTGATGCAAGAGCTCAGTTTCCCCTTCCAAGCTGGGATTTCCATCTTTCCAGATCAAACCACTTTGATCAAGCATTGTTCTCGCAGCCTTTGCCGGGCTGGAGGCTTTCCCACTGGAACTCACATCCCTGCTGTCAGGATAAAACCAACTGCAGTCATCTACTCAGCATATTCTTCCAGTTCTGCAAATAGAAGCCAGTTACTGTACGATTGCTTAATTCCTGCCATATGGTGGGGAGCTTTTATCATCGGGAATGCAGAAAATGGTAACAGTATGGCTTTCCAGAAGCTGAACGATTAGCTCTGTAACATTGGGTCATCAGATTATGCATCCTAATGTTTACCATTCCTTATGTGTTCATATATTCTGACTTCATGTTTTCTCCTTTTTTTTTTTGTATGCTTTTGGCTCTGATCTGCAAGATACTTTTTGTTTTACTTGTTTCATTTCTCATTTTTCCCAGTGTCTCTTTTTAGATGTTGAGCTGTGCCATAGCACCACCTGCAAAATGTAGTGAAGTGCTACTGGCACTGAAAATCCCTGTGTCACAAGGGAATGACTGTGCAGAACCATGGGCAGTAATACTTGTATCTGTGCATATTTTGTTTTTCCTGCCCTTCTTGCACCCAGGAACAAGCCTAGGAATGACAGTTGAATCTTTATGGCTGACAGGTGAGATCTGTCTTGAGAGGAGTGACTGGATTCAAAGATTTTCTGCTGGGAACTAGAAGACAGAATTTCTAAAGAGCTATCTTAGTACCAGAGAGCATTTTCCCAGTTTCATGTTTTTGCACAGGGCCACATGCCTTTTCCAGAATTATAAATTGGATGCTGTGAAAAAAATGTGTATCATCTTGTTCTGATTTCTACTTGCAGACTCCATGGGGAAATTGGAGAATCCCTTCCCAAGGAATTGGCTTATTCCACTGTTTAAACAAGCTGCATTTTCAACTGCCATTGAATTGTAGCCATCTCTCTTTTTATTGGTGTTTTTTTTTTCCCCTCTCCAGTCTGGCATCAAGCTGAAGAAGCTGCAGGGCCGTGTACTCAGAATACTAGCCCAGTGCCCAACTAATCTTCTTGACCCTCTGATTAGCATTTACCAGCTCCATACAGCAGACCGGAACTGTTTGCTTGGACATGTCAGTCATCTTTATCACAAGGGCGATTACAAAGAGGTGGGTCATGTCTTTCAAATAAATTTACCTACCCAGCTCTAGTCCTCTGTTAATGTCTGTGTCCTTTTTTTGGATGCATTTCAATGGGAATTCCATTTCATCACAGCAGCTGCACACCATGAATGGTGCAGCTTAGCCATGGCCTTCCCATCTACAGGAGTAGGCTCTGTTCAACCTCATTTTTTTCTAATGGCTGAGTACAGAATGCCTGTGAATCCTTTCTCCACTCCTTTTTTGACCTTTGAAAGTAATAGGTTAATAGGGTTTAATTTGGAGAATATAAGGGGATGGTTGGGTTCTTTTTTGTTTCCTTGTCCTTGGCTAGAAAAGAAGGGATTTCAGTAGTTGGTCATAGACCTGCTGTGCTATCTTCAATCTGCCTGCAGCGAGGAGGGCTTGGAACATCTCTCTCTTCCCACGTGATTCCCCTAACCAATGTGACTGAGGAGTTTCAAAACCTTTTTACTGTGCTCAAAATGTGTTGTTACTCATGTATTTGAGTGTGAGTGGCTGGCACTGGTGGGAATTCAACAAAGCATTTGAGATGCTTTACACTGTGCTTTAGAGTACTTGCAGCTTCTCTGGCATCACCACGATGTCTTGGTAGCCTTGTGAGTGTTCTCATGAGCAAACTAAAACACTTAGTGCCTTGTTTTAAAAAGGAAAAAAAAATGAGTTTGTTTTTCTCAGAGCAAGATGGTTTATTCTGATGCTGTAAGAACAGCTTGATCTTGTTTGGCAAAGGAAAAAGATCAAATCGCATTATAAAAATCCTATTCTTCAGTAAAGCCAAATTCCCAAGTGATGCTGTGGATTTCCATTCTCGTTGATTTCTTTGAATACTGAAACAAGGATATTTCACATTTGATTAGAAATTCACAGGTAACTGCTTGAAACTTACTCTTTTGCTCGCTAAGGTTTTGAACAAAAGTGTTTGAAAATCCTAACAGAAATGTGCTATTAGACTATATTAAAGTGTGATTTTTATTTTTTTTTTTAAGTTCATGGCTCCAAAGATATTTATTGTTTTCATTAGAAATGCAGTTCTTTCAAGATCTGGTTTGGAAAGCTCAGTTTCCTTTTTTTTTGGTGGAATTGTTTTTCTGGTCTTTCTTCCACAGAAAAAGCTCATTTACCAGTCATTCCCAGTGTGAAGAACAGGAAACCTCAACTGTTGCTTACCCTCAGCCATAACTTTCTTCTAGTTTTGTTTTCTTGCCAGAAGGATGAATAGAATTATCTTCAAGAATAACAGGAAATATTTTACTGCTCTTGGGGACTGATCATACCTAAGTTCACAGCAAGTAACCCCCAAAAACCTGGAACTAGGGCTGTGGCAGGTCTGTTCATCTAAAGCAGGTTCACATGTAGGATTTTTGGCTCTTCTGTCTTTCACCTGAAAGGACAGATATCCTTCTAAGTTCTCGCTGTCATTATTTATTTACTATAAGACACCAGGCATTTGTTCTAGAGCACATTATTCCCTTTGCCTGTTTTGATGCATTTCCTCCTGTGGCATGCAAACCATGGCAGTCCCCAGTGGGTTGAGGCTCCTTTCCCTCACAGAGGCTTTGGAGAAAGATCTCTTCAGAAAAATGAGATCCCAGAGAGCCCTGAGGACAGCCATGGTGGTTATTTGGCCCTGAAGTTCATCTGGCCCACTCTTTTTGCCTTGTTGCAGGGGGGTGCAGGTCGAAAGCTGGATTCACAGCTTGTGAATCACAGCAGCCGGGTTTCAGCTGTGGGCTGTGGGGAGGGTGTAGGTGTGGTAGAGGGCAAGAGGATCACCAGCTGTGTACAAGGATGGTGGGAGAGGGCACAGGTGGAGGTGGTTTGCCTCTGGTGCAGCAGTATAGCATAGTGTTTGTGGGGAAAAGGCAGCTGTTGGGGAGCACTGGCCAGAGGATGGCACCAGCGGTTCACAGGGGAAGAGGAGGCTGACACAGCGGGAGAGAAGGCAGAGAGACCTGTGAGTGAGTTCTCGAGGTGTCTGGCCCATTTGGGGTTTTTATCCATTCCTTTGTGAGTGGAGTTTCAGCTGCTGAAGGAGTGTGGGGCATTGCAGGGCGCTCTGGAGCTGGCCAAGGAGCTCCTGGTTCTGTGCTTGAAGGCCCACTTGGCATGAAGAGACAGAAGGGTTTAACATTCCCACTCAGGTGGTATCAGGTGGAATGCGGTGGGTGGCTTCGTGAAAGCCTCTAGAGCCACAGGCCATGGCTCCAGGCCACCCCTGACCCCGGCTGTGCCGGGCCGTGCGGAGCCTGGCTGGGTGGATGGCTTTGTGGGAAGGGTGATGGCTGTCGGTGGGGCCGGACAATGCGGGGATTCAGCAGACCGGGGGTAATGCAGTGCGAGCGAGTCTGTGAGAAGCCCTGAATAGGCCAGGCTGTGCTTGAGAAGAATGAGGGGTAGGCAGAAGGCAAGCTAGTGTTTCATGGTCATCTTATGTTACACTTCAGCCTTTCAAAGAGTGTCTGGGGCTGGTTGAATGAACCTCTCTTGCACTGCGAATGCGGGAGCCTAGAGACAAAGGGGACTCTTGTCACTCGCAGGCCCCTTTCGGGAATAAAAGCCATTGTCACATGAACAGGGGCAGTCTGGCAGGCTGTGCATGCTTCAGTGCCCCATGATATCGCTAAGTCTCAGCAGAAATCACATTCAGGGCCCTGTCAGCTTTGATTAGCGGGGTCTCATGACTTAATGTGCTGCGATATTTCATGTCTAAGGGTGGCGGCTGTCTTTCTGTGGGATGAATGCCCTCTATTGTCCACTGAGTTATTTTATTTACATTTTTTTAAACAGCTTATAAAGGTAAAAAGATAGCTGCGCTTAAAGAAAAAAATCAAATTCCTTTGCTTCTGGATCAGTCGTGAGTGCTGCTCGGGTCAGATACAGTGAAACTTGTTTTCACAGTCAGCATCAAAGTTCTCGTCTTGTTTAACAGCTTTATAGTAAATTCTGAACAGGTGGCAGTGGAGCTGGGTTTAGGAAGGAAACAATAAATAATCTTTTTAGCCTCTGACAACCAGAAATATTCTTGGGCTTGAGAGTGCTCCTACTCTGACTTGTCTGTATTGGTGGCTAGCAGCATTTTTCTCTCCTTCATCAGTCTGGGTCTTAAACAAGAATATAGGACTCAGCTATCAATGGGACAAGGAGTATTTAATTTTAACAGGGGTTTTTTGTTATTGACCATCCAGATTTCTCTGTTTTTAAAAGCAGAGTATATTTTTTTTCTACAGCTATTTCATCTGTTATTGACCACAAATAATGGAGGTTGATTCTGTATGTTAAATTCAGTTAATCTTTGCTCTTTCAATTAACATAATGTGGATTGTCTATTAAAATTTGGTTGTTGAAATTTGTCATGCAATAAGTTGGAGCACACAGAGCAAAATCTCTGTAAACACAGAACTCAAAATTGTCAACAATGTGTACTACTACAGAAGTAATTGAGTAGTTTGTTAGAAAGGATGGTTGATGGAAGAGTTAACACTAAGAGGTAGTTGCGTGTAGTTCAACCACCAACGTGGTCTTCATTTTTAAGTGTAGTCATGGTTTGAACACCAATGCAGGGATGTTGCTGTTGGTCATCTTACTTCATACTCACAGTGCTGAGTACACATGGTGTATTTTTACAAATCTGTCGATACAGATCAGTGTTAAGATTGGTTGAGCACATGAATTCAGAGTTGGGATTTCTTCACTCTAACTCTTTTGAGCTGTTATCAAGACAGTGAAAATGTATCTGATGTTTCTTCCTTCCCCCATTCACCATGTTAATTACAAATGCTTGCTCACCTCTGGCTGTATTTTAAAGTGTGTGCATTTGAATTTCCTTGTTTCTTTTAAATTAAAAATAATAATCAATTAGGAAAACAAGGAAAACCTTGCAGGGGATGTTTCTCATGTAAAGATGATGATGTCAGGTTTTTCCTATGAACTTAATCTGCTGCCAAAGGACAGCCTTAAGGGCATGCTGCCTGCTAGATTGCTGCCTCTGGAGCAGAGGTAGACATCCTGTGGCCAACGGCAACTCTGCTACCTGCTCCCAAATGCCAGGTCTTCTGGAGCTGCCTCTGCTATGGGCGCCTGTGGGGTGAAGTGGTTGGGAAGGAGCTTGAGTGGAACAAGGAAATAATAATTCAGATGCTAGTGTTCTGCTCTTACTGCCCTGCTCCTACTGGCAGCCTTTCTGGCCTCTCATCAAGCAAGCGAGCTCATGATAGAGGTACAAATGTGCAGCAGCTCTCACCATACAGAGTCTGGGTCTGGAGGATCAGGTGTAGGTGGGTGGTCTGTGTGCACAGGAAACCTGGGCAGTGCTCTAGAGGACCACTCATTTGTGAGGAGGCACTGACCAGTTAAACCAGGTTTAAAACTACTTTGAGAGACCTGAGGAAGATAAATCTTGCGTTTGTTTCAGTTCCCTCTTCTCTTCACCTGTGCACACACATATTCCAACCTTGACTTCTACTTTTCTCCCTCCACTTCAAATTCTTTAGATACAGGTAACCTGTCACTGCTTCATTTTGCCAGTCTCACTCCTTATTTTTTAAGTTCACGATCTCTTGAAAGTGGATCTGGAAAATCTCATGGTTTTCTTGTTTCTGAAGGTCTCCCTGAAGACAGCTGTGTATATTGTACACTCTTTAAGCAGGAAGTAATTAAACATCTAACCTGATGTCATACCCTATGTGGTGATGCACTCTGAGAGTCTGAGCAAAGCTGATTAGCCAGAAGGTTGAAATGAGTGATTCCAAAACACAAAACAGATGTTCCCAGTGATTAATACATGGTGTGCCTTCTACTTCAATTTTTTTTTCTGCCATGATTATGCATCTAGGCTTTGATCACTGTGATTTTCCTGGGGTTGACATTGGATCCTCCTCTGCAAAGTCTTGTGCTGTTGTTTGGTCTGTTCTATGGGTTTTCAGAAATTCCATCACCACTGATTCAAAAATATTCCACTAAGTCAAGTGCAGGCATATTTACCTTTGTGCTGTCCCAACTTGCTTGCAGCACAGCTAAGTAATGCAGGAGTCATCAGAAACCGTTTGTGTCCGTCCTGCATCATCACTCCAAGCAATGCTACTAGCAAAAGGTTATTCCTCTGATGCTAACCCCACCGTGGGAAAATTGCCTAAATTGTCAATGTAGACACCACCCAAGTGCACATGCCCTTGCAGATAAGATCTTGTGTGGCTTCCTGCACTTCGTACTGTGTGTGGAAAGAATAGTCACTTTTAGATGAGACACAGCCAATTGCATTCAAAACAAGTCGAGAGGATCAGGTATTGGTGCAGAGTGCTCTGGGCTTGTGTGTTCACTTCAAAACACTCCCTGTTTTCCCATACTTTTGTTTTTTTGCAATTGCATGGCCAGAAGGATGGTCTGGTGCACACGGCCTGGCCTGAACACATCAAGTTTGGGTGACTTCTCTCATCCCACGCTCGATGCACTTACACACATTTTAGATATAATTTAATGCAGTATTACCCAGCTTTGAATTCTTCCCCATCCAACCCTCCTTTACTGTATTGCTTTCTGGTTATCCTTGGGAAACAAAAGTATTACAAAATGTCCAAATATGATTTTTGCTTTCACTGTAATTAAAGAATGACCCAAAGTTCCCTGAGCACAATGGAGAGACTCATCAACTTTGATGGGTGTTGGGCAATGGGTCACCACCTTGTCTCCTGCACTAAGCAGTAGCTTCATCATGTACCATTATGGCCGTTTTACTCTTGTTCATCAGGTGTTGAGTGGGGGAAGTCTGAGGATCTGTAGTTGGATAAACATGATTGTGAGCTCCCTACCTACCCTGGCTGGTTGTCCAGCACAGCTTGTAGTGTGCAGCACTGCACAGGGACATGCCTGTTTCTTTGGTGGAGAGGGGGATTCTCACCATTTCAGTTACAGCACTCTGTCTGCCTAATTAAAGTGTTTGTTTTCTAACTACAAAACGAGTCTGCAAGTGAGGTGTTGTATTTCTGGAGATCTTATCGTCTCTAAACAGACTGTTAAAAATAGGGGTCGTTTTACACAAAACTTGTTTGTGGAGAGAAACAATTCAAAACATGATAATAACAAAACAAAACCCTAAAATAGCTCTGAATCGAGACCACAGACACAGCTGCCAAACACTTTCATCTTTATTACAGTTACTCATATCTCTTCTCTTATTATTCCTATTGTAAACACGCTGATTTTATCTCGGTTGTCCTCACTATTCAGCCAGGCAGCCCTCATAACACACTCAGATCCAGGGTTATTGCTCCTGGGACCCAGATCATGCCTCTCCCTCCACGTTTGGCTTTGTTCACTGGCAGGGCTGCTGCCCCACCACTGCCCATGTTCCCCACAGTGGGAAGTTTCAGCCAGCTGCATGATTTATCTGACAGCTCCATCCTCTACCTTAGCTGGGTGATGTTAAAGTGATGGTAAAAACCAGCTTGTGTGGTTTGCTTGAAGTTCCTCTGAACTGCAGCAGTGGTGGTGTGAGCTGGGTCTGCCACAGCTGGGGTTGGAAGGTGAAGTCTCTCCATGCTGTGGCTACATGAATATTCCTCACTCTACATCCTTTGGTACAGGGTAGAATATACATCCAGTAAGGGAGAGAAACCTCACCTGTCCCAGCACATGTTCATCTGATTAAGTCACCCTTATGGTTAATAGAGCTGGAGATAAAGCTGTGCCATTTAGATAACAGTTCTGCAATTAGCTTAATCTGAACACAGGTGTGAACATTAAAAAGCTATTAGGGAAACCAATGTGTGCTTGCACCTTAAAACTAACGGGCTGCTTTTTAATGACCAGGTGATGGAACAAGATTGAGAACTGTAAGTCATTTGTTGGGTTTTGGTTTAGGGTTTTTTTGTTTTTCAGCAAACTGATAGCTGGGAGGATAATGAAAGCAACTGTCAGAGCTTTGGAGACACAAGCCTCTTCTTTAAGTCCTAACCAGAAGTAGCAACCTTCATCTTCTATGCAAATTGATAATGACTATTAACCTTGAGCTTTGTGATGTTCATCTAAATCATCTGAGAGAAGAGGTGCTTGATGCTTGTGGAGCAGAGTGCCCTGTTAGCCCTTAAGCAGGTGGAGTAGTTATAAAATCTGGACTAAGAGAGAAAATGTAGTTGGGCTGAGGGATGATAATGTGCCTTTCTACTCAGCATCTGGTTTGCAGCATACAGTCACTGCTTTAATGCCAGTTCCTCTCATTTTGAGATGAAGCCTGGAATGCAGTGTTCATTTTTAAAAACCAATCAAATCCCCAAGCCCCAAAACCAAACCCAAAGCAAAACAGGAAAAAAAATCCAATGATGTTTTCCCCTTTATAACTGAGTATCTCTGTTCTTCCTGGGCTGTGAGAACAGTTGAACTTAGATGGAGTGTGTGTTGTCTGCTTTTGCACACTCAGTCTTTGATGCATAGGGTGAAATCCACACAGGGGTGGCCCAAAGGTAACAAGAATCCACAACTACTGCTGTGAGCAGTGCTGGGCTGAGCTGTTGTGCTGAGGCTGGGGCTGCAGAACTTGTGCTTCCAATGGTGAGTGAAGATGTCATTTGAATGCTGGGAGACAGCACAGAAAATGTGTTTCAGGGTGAGCTCCTACCCTCAGGTTATTCTTCTGGTTAATTTTTTCTCTAGAGGTGTCACACAGGTGAAGTGTGATGATGAGCCTCAGAGGGAGTGCACTTTCTTAATGTGTGTTTACATATTCTAACAAATAGCACTGTTCTAAAATGCATCTGTTTAGACAAATTCATCATTTCCATGGTCTTTGTCTCAAATCAGAATCAGTCAGAGGTAGCAGAAAAACCTGAGAAGAGCTCAGAGAAGAGCTTTTCCTCTAAGCCCTAACACAGTGGTTTTAGCCTCCTCTGAAGGAATAGATACCTGTGAACTGAGTGGCTTACATCCTCTGTCCTGTTGTCACTTAGCATTACCTTCACACTGCAGTAGGCTCAGTGATTTGTGTTTGCAGACACTGTTTACGACCCTTTTGGAAAATGCAGCCTAACTTTGCAAAGCTGTTAGAAGGACTCCTCACGTAAAACATCACAGTTACATCAGCACTAACCCCGAAGTGTGCTAGAAGGCTACTTGCACTTATTACTCCATTTACTGGAACAATAAACAAAGCCATTAGATGCTTATTCTGTTTTTGAGATCCAAGTACTCTCACACACTACAGAAATTAGACATTGTTAACTGCTTAAAATCCTAATTAGTTTATATACCTCTTAATCAGTGCATAGTTGGATCTTCCTACGTTTCTGTAATCACCAAGCTGGGGCAGGACAGGCAGCGGCTGAACCAGTTCTTCACACAGTCAGTGTTACTGCAGTTCACCGTGGCAGTTTCCTTATCTGCAGAAGATACTGATTTGGAGTTAATTTGTGAACGTGGCAGGTCTCAGCTTATCAAAGATTTGTAGATGCTACTAAAGGGAAACATACCATTCTTAACTGCCTTTCAGATTGTGGCACCTTTGGCGCTTCCAGGGGTCTGAAGCTGCACAGAAATTGTAGAAGCTAATGCTTCTTGATTTCAGGGTCTTTTAGATCTTGAATTGCTTTCACAAAATGCCACCGTTTTACAGAACTTAAAAGTCACAGCAAGCTGGATAAAGTTAATGCACAAAGATGTGGTGGGTCAGAAGTGCTTTAGAATTATATTGATGGAAAACATCCATCTGAGCTGATTTTACCCAAGTACTTTATTTTCTTTCTCTCTTTCTGCTAGACAACTTGATGTTTAATTTTTGCTCCAGGATGTGCTGCTGATTAGAATATACAACTCTGCCAGGAGTGTTCTTGTGCATTTCTAAGTGGAATGTATGTGGCCAAATGTTTATATGATTTGTACTTGAAAATTTAAGAGAAATAATTATCACATTAAACGTTTGTATAATAGCATATATACTTTGCTTTGGAATAATGCCCATTTATCCATTCTGTTGTTCTTCTCCTAAATACACAACTTTCTTGTATTTTCTAGGCAGTCATACTGAGTATTAAGTTAAAATTACAGCCAGATCAAGATGTGGAGAAGGTGAGTCATTTCCTCTGCAGGCTTCTCTGTCATCAGATCCACCTTGTGTTAAGCAGGAGATCCATCATGCCCTCCAAGTTGTGCTGCCTTTCACTTGAGGCTTTACTCTGTTCCCAAACAGGCTGTGTTTTGTTAGGCAGCTTCCTGGGCTGCTTCTCTAGCTGCAGCCACTGTTAAAAAAATTCTGCCCGTGTTCTTGACAAATGGTTATGGCTGTGATCAAGTTCAGCGCCTTTGCAGTTTTGAAGCTTTGCTGATACTTCTACTGGAAATGTCACATCACTCCTTCAGGCAGCACTGGCTGCTGAAGCCAGATTTGAGGCTGAGCAGCCCTCTGCCAGATTTCACTCTGCTAAGTCAGGGCTTCTTCTCACCTTCCACGTGCTGCAGAACACGGGCATCAAAGGCCAGTGCTGTGCTCTCAATGTCATTTGTTCTCCTAGATGTGTACACCACTGCTGCTCCAAGATAAAACTAACTTGGTGGAAGATTATGTGGGAGAATATCCTGAGCTCCAGAGCAAACTATTGCAGATCCTGGACTCGTGGTGTGAACTTGGTTTTAATATCGGAGACATCACAAGGTAGAAACGCTTGTTGACTTCCTCGATGGCTGGGGCCAACTTGCTGTCAGAGGACACTCTGTTCTCTGGGTGTCTAACTGAGGTCATTTCTCAATGTAATGGAGTGCAATATATTTATGTTTCAGCTGGGAAA
Source organism: Urocolius indicus (assembly GCA_013401255.1). Taxonomy (NCBI): domain Eukaryota; kingdom Metazoa; phylum Chordata; class Aves; order Coliiformes; family Coliidae; genus Urocolius; species Urocolius indicus. The sequence continues at coordinate 145,540 of WBNH01003890.1, forward strand.
GGGGAAATTCTGGTGCCTGTGCTAGAGTCTTCTCAAACACCTCAGCCCATGAGACAGAAGTATGATTCCTATTGAGAGATGCTCAGTTCTAGTCAGGACGGGGGTACAAAATGAAACCTGTGCAGCAGAACTTATGTTAACAATATCAAAGCTTCCTTGGGGAGACTGTAGCAGTTAGACTGTGGTGATTTGCTGCAGACCAGGGTGATTTCCAGTATCGGTTGTACAGGTTCTGCAGGAAGATAGTACAGTGATGAAGTGGCAGAAAAACAAGAGATGCAAGTGGTTCACTTGCATGTGCTCATGGAATAGTCATGTGTGTTTCAGTTTATAAATTGCCTCTCACTAGTATAGATCCTGTCAGTCACAAACTCAACAGTACAATCAAACTGGTGTAGATGCAACAGTTGCAGTCTTAGTTCTGAAAAAAAAGACAAGAGATTTTGCTCACTTTCTCTTTTCTGAAAATAAGCCTCTGGACTCACTTCAGTCATTGGCTGGGAAATCATAGAATGGTAGGGGCTGGAAGGGACCTTTAGAGCTCATCCAGTCCAACCCCCCTGCAGAAGCAGCTCCCACCTAGATCAGGTCACACAGGAACGTGTCCAGGTGGGTCTTGAAGAGCTCCAAGGAAGGAGCCTCCACACCCTCCCTGGGCAGCCTGGGCCAGGGCTCCCTCACTGAAACACTCAAACAGCTTTTCTTAAGTTTCAATGGAACTTTTTGTGTTCAGCTTCTTCATTTCACCCCTTGTCCCGTCACTGGGTACAACAGAAAGAAGTGCTGCCCCAACCTCCTGACACCCACCAGTGAGATATTTGTAACTATTAATAAGATCTCTCCTCAGTCTCCTCCAGGCTGAACAGCCCCAGGTCCCACAGCCTTTCCTCAGCAGGAAGATGCTCCAGTCCCCTCAGCATCTTGCTGGCCCTGCACTGGCCTCTCTGCAGCAGTTCCCTGTCCCTCTTGAGCCGAGTTGCCCAGAACTGGACACAGGACTCCAGATGAGGCCTCAGCAGCTCTGGCAGAGCAGAGGGGCAGCAGAACCTCCCTTGACCTACTGCCCACACTCTTCTTGATGTATCCCAGGCTGCCATTGGCCTTTTTGGCCATGAGGGCACATTGCTGGCTCATGTTTAGCTTATTATTCAATCAGCACTCCCAGGTCTCTCTCTGCAGAGCTGCTCTTCAGCAGTTTGACCCCCAGCCTGTCCTGGTGCAGGAGGTTGTTCCTTCCCAGCTGCAGGACTCTGCACTTATCCTTATTGAACCTCGTGAGGTTCCTCTCTGCCCAACTCTCCAGCCGATTGAGATCCCGCTGACTGGCAGCACAGCCTTTGGTGAATCAGCCAGTGCTCCCAGTTTGGTGCCAGCAGGGAACTTCCTGAGGGTGCACTCTATCCCCTCATCCAGGTCATTGATGAAGATGTTGAGCAAGACTGGCCCCAGAACCCATCCCTGAGGAACCCCACTGGCCATTTGTGTGGTTGTACTGTTGGCTTTTTGCTGTAACTTGGGAAAGGTGGAGGACTGTTGTTCCCAACACCAGCAAACCCTCACAGCTCGATCGTTAAATACCTGCCATTTGGGAAACATACTTTAGATGATTGCATAGATGTTTCTTTGTGATTTGATTTGCTTGCAGGCAATATCAAGGCCTGGTGAGGTACAAGGCAGATAAATTTAACCGCAAGATGCTGAGCAAGTTGGTCATCAGGCTCCTGGAGCGATTTAACATAGATCCAGGTATGTGACATTGCGACATGTTGTGGCTTTACCTCACCAGTCAAGAGCAGATGAAGTCAATTTGTCTTCTCCCATGTTCAGCAAGGAATGTCTACTGTAATTTATCGTGGGGAGTTTCAGGCTTTAATTAATGATATTGAAAAGCAAAGCTGGTAAGTTATGGGAATTACCACTTTGTGCTGTCGAAGAATGAAGTGCTTGTGACTAATAGACTGCTGCTTCCATGATATGAAATAAATCTTGACCTCTAAATGGCTCTACGTAAACACACGATGGTCAGCTTTGAGTTATGACTCCATTCCACTCACATGAGAGGCAAGTCATTATTCATCTGGGGATCTGTTTTCTTGAGTTATGAGTCTGTCAGCTGGGAAGAGATAACCCTTGGGAAGCAGGAGCTTCACAGCCCTTTGTATTCCTTGCATAAACTAGGTTGGTAGTAGGGAATTTTAAGGCAGTCTGAGAGGAGTGACACGTTTTACAGCATGAATAGATCTGCTTCACTACCAGTTATCTAACAAACTTTGTTTTTCTTTGGTTGTTACTGGGAACTGTTGATCTTTTCTTTCTTCTCTTTGGGACCTTGTGTCAGGCACCTTTAGATGCACCATTAGGTGCAGAGCTTTCCATCAGCAGCTCAAGATATGCAATTCTCTTTTCTTGGACTGAAAAAGTGTCTTCTGACCACAAATTGTGGGCATATTACACCTGGCAGCAACATTGTCTTGCATATGAATCTTCATATCTTCAGACTGGGGTTCAGAAGTTAGTAAAACCTTCATTTGAGGATAAATAAATGTAATTAAGCTTAGCACGTTGGTGTGACTGCTGAGATGTATGAGGGTAACTTATTTAAAACCGAAAACCTTCCCAGGAGTTTATGAGTCTTTGTTTACTAGTAATTTTTTCTCCTGTACAAGGTGGATCACTCAGTATGCTGAATTGGCTTATATGATCTGTAAGAAGAATCAAGTTGTTCTCTTTTCCTTATGAAAGCTCCACCAAGGGTGTGACCTTAAGTGTAGAGATGAAATGATGGAACTGTTCACATGCAAAATCTGGATAAATGAAAAAGAAAACAAAACAATGATGTCCTGGGAGAGGAGCATGTAGCTATTACCTCAGGAGCTATCTGTGTGTGCCTCAGCCTGGTGACAGGGTCCTATATGTTGTAGCTGCTGATTACAGTGGCCAAATCTTGCTAGTCCTCCACAACACGTTCACTGGTGGGGAGGTTCCTTGAGATAGGTACAGTTTGTGTTCCTGCCTGTGCTTCCAGTGAATGGATTTATCCTGTGCAAAGCTCTATCTATAGTGTGGTGCAAATCATTTGCTAGAGAGGACTGTCTTCTTCTATGTGAGAGGGGAGGTGAGCTACTGATTTTGACAAGATGCCAGATTTGGGGCAGGTACAACCAGTGTTGGGTGACTCTCATAGTCCTATATGTGAAAGCAGGTGTTTATTTTTTGCATAAGATCACATGTAATTCAGAGCAGAACTTCACACTTTGCTAAACTGTGGCCATCTGAGTTTCCTTGGAAATGCTTTGGAAGGGGGTGAATGCCTACAGAGCAATTTTTGCCTTAGTGCTGCTCCTGCCTAAACTGAATTGGGAAGTGGGGGCAGCTGGAATAACACAGCTTTCCTTTTCTTCCCACCTCTCTCCCCTCCCTTCCTCTAATTTTTCTGGGTATTTTTTCTCCATTCTTTAGTAGAAATAAATCTGACTGCTGAGGAGAGAGCATACAAAAAGGAAACAGGCTATATAAAACACACAGATTGAAATCCCCTCAGTTCTCTTGTTCTGAACAGCTCCCCCAAAAGCTGGCAGTGAGGTAAAACTCGACACTTCTTACCTAACCTGATCATGGGTTGGTTTGATGCCACAGTTGCCTGCTATTTTCTGTCACCACTCACAGCTCCTACTCGCTGACAGAGGCTGAGAGCAGCAGCAGCAGCACAGGGAAGTGGCTTTTGTTGAGAAAGGTTGGAGGAGGACAGGGTGTCTTGGTATGAGAAGGCAAACTTGTGTGTGACTCGGTTCTTGCAGTTGTAACTGTACTTTGATACTTCACTACCTGAGCTCACTCTTACCCACTCAGAGTATCACTGGCTGCTAATGAAAACTGAGGTGTTAATCACACATTAACATTTGAAACACTCCTTGGAGCTGCCAGTCTTACATTTCAGAGCTAGATAGGAGGGGGACGATGTAAAACAGATCTAGAACCTCAGGGAGGAAAAAATAAAGTCACCATCTCAGGTCAGTTCACCTCTTCTGTTTCTAAACTCTACTTCTGCTGACACACTAAATATTGTGTAGGAAGTGGAAGGTTTTCTACTGAGTCTCAAAGGTGTCCCAAGAAACCATGTGTGGATTCCATGTAATTATCATTACTGGGGAATGAAGAAGTTGGGCAGAAATTGTATGTGATTGAGGAAACTGAGTTTTACAGAGTCACTTCTCACACATGAGTCTGGTTTAACACGCCTTGTAGCTTCTGCAGGCTTTGGAGACCCTGTGAGGTTGACTTACATTTACAAAGGCAAGTTTCTGTCCAAACGCTTCCCCAAGAAGAAGGACTAGACCCTACCTAGGTTTGAAAGGGCTGAGTCTATTTCCTGGTGTGTTTCTGCACAGCCAGTGTAACACTGAGTCCAGTGATGTTGTTCATTGCAAAATCATCGGGTATGTGAAGCAGGGATGATACGACTCTGCAAAGTCCTCGTGTGTTGGGCTATAGTGTGTGTGTGACGAGAGCAGAGGGTGATGGTGTTGACAGAAAAGAGATGTCAGTGTAGGAATGCACAGTCATAGCGCTGCAGCAGTGTCAGAAATGAGCTCAGCACCCCACAACCTGAGCGCTGTGAGCACGTGTTTACCATCCTCTTTTGAACAAAAATTAGCATCACCTAAGAGAAATGTTTCCCCTTGTTAAACCACCAGGTTATCCCTTAATGTCAGTTTGATGTGAGGCCCATCCCCGGCGCTGCCGTTGCGCGCTCCCAGCGCGGCCGCGGGGCAGCAGAGGGCGGGCGAGGGCCGCTCCGCACGCGGCGGGGCTGCCGAGGGGGCTGGGGCTGCCACAGAGCGTTCAGCAGAGAGTCCGCACCAGACCCTTCAAAAGATGCGGTGTTAGACTGTTGCCACTCGGCAGCAATGCCACTGGAAGGAGGGAATTACACGTGCCTTTGCATTTTCCTCGTTGAAACAGAACACAAGGTTATTTCTTCCTGTTACATTTGCTTTCCAGGGGTTGTTTCCTTGCTACTCCCATGGTGATTTCCCTTCAGACTTCTTTAGCTCTCCTGTTAGATCTCTGCATAGCTCTGAGCCTGAGGAGAGCCTGAGGGCTCAGCCGTTCACTCTGGAAGCTGCTGTGGCTGCAGAGGCAAGGAGCTGAAGGAGAAGGGGATGGAACATGCCAGGGTCCTTTCCACTCCTTTATCTTTTCAGCTACATTTTTTGTCTGCTGAAGTCCAGGCAGTAGAATATGATCTGCTCTAGACCAAGACAAGCTGGCCAGCAGCTCCAAGGGTTTTGTTGCAGAAGCTGCCACCACCATTGCAGTTCTGAGCGTGAGTTTATTATATCCAGACCCATGTCTAAAGACCACACCAGAGCATTTTTTTTCCTTTAGATATGGATTGAAACCCTTGTGCTGTGCTCTCTGTTATTCATCACCATCACAAGGTGTTCCAGGCAGCAAAGCTGGCAGGTACCCTGAAGGGTCTTGGGGTAGCCTGAGGCTTCTGCTGTTTCACCTTACTTTTTGAGGATGGCTGACCCTGATCAGTAATGGCACAGAGAGATGCACTAATGCATTTAAAAATAGGTCTTCTTGAGTTCAGCTCTACCCTCCACTTTGTACTTAGGGACTAATTTCATAATACACTGAGAAACTAATGCATAGCTTCCTTCTCATCAGATTCCCCAGCAATCCTTAGCAGTATCAGAGTAAACACCTCTACCATTTCAGGTATCCTGACTCATTTAGGAAAAGGCTTCTTTACTTCATCCCCAAACAAGTTATACTTTGTCTGGAACCGTCTGTTCTGCCAGAACAGGGTGAAGGAATCTCATTGGAATAGACATCAGGCTATTGGGGCAATGTTAAGAGAGGACTGGGTCCATGTCTGAGCTCAGGAGGCATCACATATCACCTGGGAGTGGTCGTCACATACCATACCTAAAATATATTGCACCATCTTACTGGTATTACAGAGTGAAGTGTGCATTTTGGGTTTCATACCCTGCTTGACAAGTAGCTTTCCTTTTTACTTCCTCTGTGTTTCTAACTCTCTAACAGCCAAGAGCAGGTTGGATTGTTTTCTTCTGAGTCAGTCCCAGATGTGAAATGTAGTTCAGATGGAGCACTACTGTGGTGAAACTGCCAGGTTAAGAGTTAACACATGCCCAAAGAGGTGCTTTCAAAGTATTATACCATTTGTATTTCACTGGTGCTCTACAACCCAGTCATGATCCCAAAACCTCATTGTGTAAAGACAGAGTAGAAGTATGTCCCTGTTCTGAAAAGCTTAGGATGTTGTCATTTGCTCCAATCAACAGAACATCAGTTTTGACTCACAAGACCTGAGTTCAGACTCCTGTTCACTCTCAGCTAGGTGTGTGACCTTGAGAAAGTTGCTCTGCCCTGGAGCACTTTGATTTCTGCAAATACAAGGTGTAGTCTGGAAACTGCAGGGCAAAGGTCTGGCACAGCCTCGGCAGTACTGCCTGCATCACCCTCCTGCCCCAAAGCCCAGGGAGCTCCTTCTGTTGTTTTTCATATGCATGGAATGTGGGACCTCCAAGGTGAAAAGTTTACCATTTCACATACAACCTCTGCCAGTTCTTCTCTAGCTTTGCCACTGCAGTTTTGTTGGATTTTGGTGTTTGTTTCTCTACAAAAGGCTTATCTGGAATTTCACTTGCCTTTGCAGCTTTTGGAGAGTGCATCTCACGTTTTACTTCAGGCTTTCAGATTCTGTGTGGTTGTGCTGTTCTTTTGTGTGTGTGTGTGTGATCCAGCTTCCATGTTCTTTTCACTTCTTTCTTGGGACTGAGATCAAGAAAAGCTTCTGATTTAGCAGTTAGTGTCTTTGCTTCCAGTTTTTCCATTGCCAGCTCTTCTTATCTCCTTTTCCTCTTGTAAATTATTTTCACATGAAGCCTTGCCTGCCAGTTCTCTGAGTTTATGGAAATCCATTTTGTTGTTTTTATCTTGCTGTTCTGCCTATCCTTAGAGCTTTGAGCTCTTCATTTCATTGTCTCATAACAAGTTACCTTTCATCCTCACGTTTTCCATTAGTCCTTCTCTGATTTTTGTAATCAAATGTAAAGAACTGGATTTAAACTCAGTTCTTTGGCTCTATCAGAATAGAAAATGTCACTAGGGCCTTCAGAACTGTTCCAGTCCATCTGCATTCCTCTGTCCTCCTTTTGGCACAGGTAGTTATAAGCACTTGAAACCCCTCAGTTCTGCCAAGCCCTGTGCTTTGGATGTGTTCTGTAGAAGCTTGCAGAAGAAAAGATTCAGCGGATCTTTTTGGTGACCTAGAGCAGTCATGCTGTGTTTCATTCTGAAGTGCTTTGAAATCTTTAAGTCAGTTGGTGATACAGTTAAATTTTAATGTTGATCTTGCCTTCTTTAAAGTGTTGCTTTCCAGGAGCTGGTGATATCGGGGTAATGTCTGGAGGAAAGATCACCATATTTATTGGGAAAATACCCTGTGGGATAATTACAATACTTTCCTTTGAGGGCAAGGATGTGTTGTCACACTGTGGAGGAGAATTAACTTCAAAATAGCAACCTTACACATTCCTATTTGAGATGGAAATGTTCAAGTTATAAAATGATGCTTCGAAAGACTCAGAAGCTGCAGTCTGGTCAGTTCATGCTGCCACTCACCAGTGGCACATCAGGTCATATCCCTCTGCTTCTGGGGTCTGGATTCAGAGACCTTTCTTTGTCTCTCAGTTTTCTGTCCTGGGGCATGGCATGTGTGGGGCTTGGCAAGCACTAAGCTCTGAGGCCCTGAGTCAGTAGCAGCAGTTTCTCCTGGGTTATGCTGATTCAAGAGAATCTGCAGAGAATTTTCACTTGACTATTTTCTGTTACTGGTTCTGATTGCTGGTCCTGCTCCTACTGTCTACCAGTGAGACAGTTTTAGCCATCAACACCCCACTGAGGGCTTTGTTTAAGTCTCTCCCTCCATGTATACCAGCACCTAGCAAGAACTGACAGATCAGTATGCTAATCCTAGGGTAATGTATTTTATCTTCTGCATTTATCTCTCATTGCACTGGATTTCAAAACAAGGTGCTATGTGAAGATCTTGGGTTTTGCAGTTGTAATGAGGCATATCTAATACAGATGACAGTAATAAAAACAATAACAACAACTGTTGCTTGCAAGCTCAGCAAAACAATAGTCACCTCCCTCTTTGTATGGATATGGAGTCTCTTTCATGGGTATATGTTGTATCCGATAAACTTTAGCCACAAGTTTACATCCTGAATAACACGTTTGAAACTGCTTCAATGAATTAACAGCACAGGTTCCAATTAAATCCAAAAGAACACAGCCTCTAGAGACTGGAGGAGGTGCCTGGATTGAAGATGCTACCTAATTAAAGGTGCAAAGTCATTGACTGTGAAGCACATTGAACTGGCAAGTGGATCTTATCATTCAAAGGTGGTAGAAGGAGAGGTATCAGTAGCTGAGGATTAGCATTGCTAATCATGGTGGAAAGTGTAAATAACAGTTTCTAGTTCAGATAAGCTGACAATGGGTGTATCTGTCCCCCTTTGTTCCAAGTGTGATAGCATCCTGCCTTTTACATACTGAGTTTGGGGAAGGAAAAGTGTAATGTCTAGACAGTGGAACCTCAAGGAAGTTCAGCTATGTTGTAAACTTAAACGTCTTTTTCCTTCTTTTAGCTCTCTGCCCTAATGTCATAAATCAGCGGCACTTGAGAACCCTGAATTACCTCTTCTACAAGAGGTTTGTTGAGGTATGTTTCTGTATTGTGTGGCATGGGTGGGAATGAGTCTTTTAGTTGATTTTGCATCTTGAACAGCATAACTGATGTGATTGAAATGTATTGGCAGTATATGAGCAAGTTCCCATTGTGATTGTTAATGCAGAGTAATGGCATTAGCTGTGCACTCAAACCTGTTTTATCTGTGAGTGAATAGTTTGTGTGTCCATTCATGTTGTAATGCCTGAGTGTCATGGTCAGTCAGAGCTGGGTGCTTGTGTACCCCTGTGTGCTCAGCAGCCATCCCAGGCACACACAGGTAGGTCAGGGTATGCTCTCCCTACTCAGGTTCCCACAGCCCTCTCAAATATAAGCAGGATCATATTGGCTAAAGAGTATTTGGGGAAGGATGTGTGTTGGTTTTGTTGTGGTGGGTTTTTAAGAACACCAGGTTTTAGGTATTCCACGTTGCTGGGTTCTTTGCAGCCACTTTGCTTTGGTACCTGTGGACTGGCTGTGACAGGTATGGTCCAAACCTGACACAGATGCTACTTTGTGCTAACAGCCACTTTACTGCTGAGCAAAATCGTAGTGCTTTCAGCTCCTGAACCACTCTTTGAACTAATTCTGCTTTTGTCCAGCCTCCAAATTCTCTTTCCAAATATGCTGGTACTTGTCTTGGCACTGAGGGTTTGTAGAAATAAGAAGATGCCATTAATTCTTTCTAAGACACAGGTTTCTAGGAGGCAGCTTGGGGACTGGCTGTCAGTAGAGTTACTTGATTACTGCTTCTCCTCCTCTCTCACAAATGTACTGAGCCAAGTCACTGCCCTTTGGATGCTCTTGAGCCCACTGCATTGGGGAACACATTTCTCTGCTTGTGAACAGCAGGGCAGGTTTGGTACCTCCCTTGATGATCTGACATACATCATTACCCTGTGCCAGGAGACAAGTTGTACCAGCTGAGAGCAAGTCTTTGCCCTGCCTTTTCTAGAGAAAACACCTTGCACTTTCTGTATCAATTGGACTGTGAAGGGCCAAGGGCCAAGAGTCTGAAAATCACAGCAAAATGTTTCAGTTCCTTGAATTTTTCATTATCAAGCTCTGTTTGCCAAACATGGAGTGGTGTTTCATCTGCATAAAAGACTTTCTCCTTGTAGATGCAAGAGGCTTTTTAAACAGTTTTAACAGAGCCCAACAGGTTGTTCAATTGTTCCTATGGCACCATTGATCCAATCTTCAGAGAGACAGTTTTGAGGAAATGAGACGCCTCCTCCAGAAGTGCCTGTTCTTTTTGTTCAAAGGAGGATTTGTTTGATGTCCTGACAGAAGAAGGCAGATGCATGTGGTTTTTTTCTGATCCCCCAGTACTTTGAACACGAAGATGGGATTGAGTGGTGATGATCTGATGACACCTGCCTGGCACAGACAGTTCTGCTTCCAGGATCTCCTGATCCATCAGTGAAGGCTCTGATCTGTCTTTGCTGCCTGCTAGATCCATTGACAGAAGATCTGGGGAGGATCGAGCATTCAGTATCCTGCATCTCAGAGCTTTAATGTTGGATGACATCATTCTAGACAGCTTTGTCATCCACAATGAGTAGAAAACATTTTTTCCAGGTGTATTAATTTTACAGAGTGGAATGGATTCTGGATCTGGTGTTCGGCTCTCTCTGGCCTTCCATTTCCTTTGTTTGGGACTATTTGCATGATTTAAAGTATCAAAGCTGGCCAGTTGCTTTCATTAAGGTACATTTGGCAGCTGTTTCTGGAAAGAGTCCCTTCTTCTGAGAGCTCTTTGGTGTTCCCTCTTTACCATTCTCAGCTGTGTCTGAGGCCTGGTTAAATGGCTCCTTTATCTCACTAGTATTTAAATTACATGCTTGTATATCTCCAAGATGTTTTCTTTGAGGCTCTTACTCCCTGTTTGCTCTTGTACCTTTCCATGAAAGTGGCACTAGTAATGACTGTTTCCTCTGCCAGAAGTGGGGGTGAGGCTCAAGCCTTGGTGGCTGCTCAGTCTCATGCAGCCTGTGCTCTGGGCAGAGTGGAAAATAGGCCTCATCCTGAGTTTCTCCTTGTGGTTGGCTGTGAATTTAATTGAAATGGGGCTGTTATTATTAGAGGGGTTGGACTAGATGATCTCTAAAGGTCCCTTCCAACCCTACCATTCTATGATTCTGTTATCTGTCAGTTTTCTTTCCCAGACCTCATCATTCTGGATGATTTTTCATTACTTGACTGTTGAGAAAAGTTTGTATTTTTGTATTCTGAAGGCTCAGCCTTGCAGATGGTCCCTGAGGTCCCTTCCTTGGCTGAAGCCTGTGGGGAAGGTTCTCCCCTGGGCTGACTGTTGAGGTGAATGGTCTGTGGACGTGTTGTGGATCTGAGGTAAAGGCGGCAGCAGCAGTGATCCATGTGTTCCAGCAGACCATGGCCTGTTTCAGCTTTGCTCAGTGATATCTCCATCATTACAAGGGCACCATGTGAGCTCAGAGGCATTCAGAAATGCTGCTGCACTTTGCAGAGTGCTGTTAAGGTGTTTAGTTTTCTGCAAGTGAGCCCCGAGACCCAGCTCCAGGTAATGAGGAGAGTTTGGGCTGCTGCTGGGTAAGGGTCTGCCATTGTACTTGGGTGACATATGGATTGTTTTGTCATATGTGCTGCAGTGTAGCTGTTGTCTGAATTATTTCATCTAAGCTATGTTTTTCTGCCATGCCCTGGCTGACATATGAGAAGCAGAGGTTTCCTGTGTGCTCCAGAATGCATTCCTCAATCACAGTTGATGCCAGTTCATACAGTGGTGTGTTAAATTTCAGCTTGCTGCATGTAGCTGTCTCCCTTTCCTACAATGTCTCAGAAGTAATTCTGTCTTTCAGAAAACCATGACTCAGGAGAACTGGACAGATCACGTTCAGGTGAGTATGGATTTCTTTCTCCCATTTGCTCAGAGTGGTTTGCTTGGGGATTAAGATGTTCTGAATATCCAGCTCTGGGAACTGTAGTCATACTGTTACAATTTTACAATTTCTCATAATTGTACATGAAAGGAAGAGCAAGGAAGAAAATTTCTACTTTAATTCCTGTTAAGTCTTTAACAAATGCTCTAGTTTAGCTGGAGCATTTAGATAAGATTATCAAGTACATTCTTTTACTTTCCATTTGGAAGTGGACACTACAAATATTTATGTTGGTTAATTACAAGGAGGGAGGAAAAGAGAATTCACTTCAAGCAGCTGACAAGGTGTGTGAGTAAATCCCTTCTTTCAATGGGCTTATCAAGTGGCTGTTACATATGGGGACTTCTATGTCTTGTGCTGTAGTGCACAAGTGCACTACAAGTGCACAGTAACACCAGTAGAAGGGTAGCAGTGGTTTATATACCAAAGAGTTGAGGCAGCCATGTTTTGGCCTGATACTACAATAAATAGACAGATATGTGACAATGAAATATCAATGAATTTCCTAGTGACAGACCATTACTGATTATTTATGTGTCCATGAAATCCCTGTGGAACTGCAGCCCCGTGGTGTCTGCTCCTTTTATGTAACTCCTTTCAGTTTGAAACCATGAAGGACTGCTAGAGTCTGCCTTTGAAAACCCTTCTGAATGGTCAATGTGGACCTTGGAGTGGTAACAGGCCAGTCTGATGACTGATGATCTCATGCATTTGAGATCTTAGACACTGTCTGTACACAGAAGCAAAATGACTGGATTTTAAACAAGAGATGTTTCTTGTCTCTTCCATGGGTCAGCAGGAAAAAAGAACCTTTCTAAAGGCACGAATATATGTTTTTTTAAGGCAGAGAACATTGACAAAATGCCCAGCAGTGCTTCATGGCAACTGTTAAAACCTACTGTTTAGGCCAGACTCTGTGAGGAAAGGAAGGAGTCTCACCTCTTCATCTCAGTGATCTTCTTCAGTGAAGGAACTTTTTCACAAGTTTAAAGGCCAGCACACATGCTGGTGCCTTGCTGGATCAAGATCTGAGATGGGATTAGCCATGAAACTGTAGCAGACAGCTTCTGTCACAGCTCCTGGGTGTGCTTTGCTGTATGCAGTGAGGGGATTTCTGTGCATGCTGTGGTGTATAGTGGAAGAAACCTCCCAGTTAACATACGCAACTGTAGATGGTGTCAATCACTTGTGTGGCAGGAGGCTTGGGAATAGATGGTCTCTGAAAAGTGCTTGGTAAGACAGCTCCTTAGAGAAGCACAGATCTCAGCTGCATGGTGAACTATGGCAGAAGGTTGACTTTGCTTTCCCAGAGTATTCCAAACTTTGTGTTTTCTGTGTGCTGCCAACTTATATGTTTTTGACACCTATGTAATTATCACCCAAGTAGTGCTTAAACTTGCCTGTTATCAGTCCTGACTCTCAGTGCTATCAGAGATTACTGTCTTTGGCATCACTTGAAAGCAATCAGAATCTGTACCTCTGCATCTGGAGCAGACTGACATAATGGCATGTGCAGGTAGGCTCTGCTCCACACTGCTGCAGTGACTCTGCTCAGCAGAGTTACAAAGGAGGAAGCTCTGAGCAAATCATGGGTTTCAGTGCAAAAACTAACATTGTCCAGGACTGTGTTTCTGAAAGACTGATCTTTACATGAAGGAAATATTCAACTTTCCACTCAGAGTTTCACCTGTGACCTGACAGGTTTTGATGAAAACAACCCATCGGGCTCCTTGCAGAGCTGGAGAGAGCTGTCGGTGCTGTTGTACGTCCCCTTTGTGTGTTTGTTTCAGGCTCATAGACAGTTTGTATCTCCCAAGCTCTACCTGGGTGATGCGGTATCAGAGGCACATTGTGCTGGGTTGGAAGCAGGGGATGGGATGCAGTGACCTGGTGGAATGGGAACCAAAACTCCACAGCAGGAAACTCTCAGTCAGAATTTGTGGCTAACTTTTTCAATGTCAAGTCCAAAGTGTTTGGAAGTTTTCATGGGTTTCAAGTCCTTTTTTGTTTAACTCTGTGCTGCAGCCATCACAAAGGATTTCATATCTACAGATGCTGAGAGCCCTGGTGAAGGTGGTGTCTCTCCTCACTCAGTGGTGCTGCCCACGGCACGTTTGTTTGGCAGGTGATAAACATTTCTGGGCTGGTAATTTCTTTTTGTTTGCCCTGAGCCATGTGAGTACAGAATTTTCCTGTGGGATGAATCAAAGGTGTGATCCTGACTGCTCCTACAAAAGGCAGAAACTTGGGAGTTAATTGTGGGGCCAACAGAACCTGTTTCCAGCCCCGTAACAAACTGGTTCTGCCCCTCTGCCTGCCAGCCCCTGTGCTGCTGATCTGCTGCTGTCCAGGCCGTGGCTGTGCAGGCAGGGCTGGCAGCCTGAGGCAGGCAGAGCAGACAGGAGGAATAGCAGAAGGGGATCAAAATGCCTCCATGCCCTAAGGAAACTACCCTCATCCCAACTACCTGCTCACAGACCTGGTTAGCCCAGGAGGACAGCTACCATTTGTATCATCTTCTCCAAGCAGAGATACCTGGAGGGCAGAGGGAGGGGAAGAACACTCTTCTTGCACAGTGCCAGCTGCATTGCTATTCATTAGCTTGCCTAACTGATTCCGAGCTGCATGGAAACGCACAGGAGACTGCTTGTCTTCACAAGCAGAGGGGAAGGTGTGTAGGATATTGATGGTAGATAGACAGGAAAAAAAAAGGTGGGGCAGGAGCCAATTGTCTCCTCTGCTATGTGCCCTTTTCTGCATGCTTCATGTTTTTCATAGCTTTAATCAGCTGCATAAAGATGATAAAACTGAGTAGAGCCAACCACAGAGCAGCTGATGTATGACACTGATGAGATGCATTCAGGAAGGGTCATCCTGCTGCCCGCAACTGCTCATCAGCAAGAGGGGCTTATTGAATGCTGACTTCCCTGTAAATTCTATGGGACAAAATCACTTTGAGTCTGAGGCATAGAAGGCATTTTTCAGTCATCTACCAGCCTTTCACAAAGGGGACACACAATAATGTCTATGAGGAGCAGAGAAGGGAAGCAACTGTGCTTGCAAATGACACCTCTACCAGGGTTTTAGATGTCAGATAGTATTTAAGGTACTCACCTGAGGCTGGCAATATGACATGGGACCTCCTGGGGAGCATTCCCTGCTTGGGTGGCATCTGAAGCCTGAAGACATCTCAAATAGCAGCCAACACCTGTGTTTTGGCGACCCCAAATTCTCCTTGTTTAACACAGGGCTTGGGAATGTCTGGTATTTTGCTGCACCACTTTCAGTTTCTCACTGATGTCTGGGGGAGGAAGATTTTGTAATTGTGCCCTTCTAGACTCAGCTTGGTCAATTAGCCCCAAAGCCCTTGTTCTGTGTGGAGTCACCCCCAGCCCTTCAGGCCTGATCTGTCCCACGTGGGAGCTGTGCCCATCGATGTGGGAGAGCTGCCTGGGAAGCCCCAGGCCCTGCTGCCACCCACAGCAGACACACTGGGCTCAGTAAGGAGTGACAGAGTGTTATGGATAGTTCTGAACAGTTAGAGCCCAGAAGGCACACACTCCCTCGGTGATTCCAACATCCAGGCTGTTTTCACAGGGAATAGTTTGACTGCAGCAGAGCTAACCAGTTGGTGCAGTTTCAAATGTTATCTCAGGGTACTTTGGCCCAAGAAGTATATGGGTGTTTATTTGGACTTAGTGCCATGAAATTGCTTCTCCTGTGGAGCAGAACAGGGTGATGGTGCACAGCAATGGAGCTCTTTGGTTTCAGCAGTAAGAAGTCAGTGTTGAGCAGGGTTAAAACCAATTGGCTTGCTTAAGTCTTGTCAGTGTTCTGGTCACTTGTTTGCAAGGCATGTGGGACAGTGAAGAGGTAGAAATGGCTCTTCCACTTTTTCTGACTTTGAGCCAAAGGTCATTTTGTTGCTAAATCAGAAAGCTTTCTGCTGATAGTGTTTGCACAGAGACAACTGGCCCATAGTTTCTCAAATGTAAAAATATTAAACCCTTCCAAAACTAATGCACAGAAAAAGCACTCATGTTGGGAAAAGACTCGTTCTTAGGGCACTCAATGTAAACTGTGGCTCATTGACCAGCTCTTTTGCCAGCCAGTGGTTGGAGTGGAGATAGCAGACCTAAAGAAGTGGCTTTGTTTTTCTCAGGCCCGTGTTTTGCAGCTCTTCAGTCTGCAAGGGGATGAACCCTGGAGCCAGCTGTTCTCTGTGTCCAGCTCTGGGAGAGGCTGCAGCTAATCTCCTCTCCTCTCCTCCTCCAGCTGTGACAATGAGAACACTGATTATTTTAAAATTTCTGACCATGAAAATCCAGCCCTGTGCCAGCTCATTCTTTGAGTGACCAGGGCTGAGATGCTAGTGATTCATGGCAGCAGTATAACTCTAGTTCCTCTATAAAGCTGGGGTTGATGTGCTACTTTACAGGTAACATTCACAAATTTGCCCAAACAAAATGCACAAAGGTGCCCTCCTTTATGTCTAATACATCTGGAAAACAATTTGTGGTCCTTCATAAATCTTAAACTATCTCACACTACAACCAGGAGTAAGCTGATTTATTTAACCAATTAATTTCTAAATGGCAAACATCCTCGGTGACCCTTGCCAAGATCCTAATGTGCTCTTTTTGTACAGGACCATTTTGACCTCAATTAAAATGTAACTACCTCTGGACTAAAACATAATAGCCACTATGCTCAGGGAAAGGATTTTTAAGGGGAATTTAAAGGGCAGAATGCAATTATTTTTTAAAAGTTTTTGTGGCCAGAACACCTGGCCAGTAATCCTGCTCTGGGGACTCTTTAATAAGGACAAGAGGTCAAAAAAGGCCACTTTGCAAATATCCACATCTAGTGTCCTTCCCTGGGATTCCTGAGCTTTGGAAGACTTTTAAATTGGCTCAAGATTGTTTTGAGTACAGCAGCATCCCTGTAGGGTGAGGAATTGAGCAATCAGTGCAATGCAAATGGGAATGATATTCAGGAGGTGATTAATGAACAACATGTCTTTCTTGTAGAAGTCTGCATGTCAAATTATCTTCTGCTCTGTGTCTGAATGAACTGTTTATTCAGGGGCAGAATGGATTTCATCCCTACGACGTCAAATCTAGACTGGCTGTTTTCCTGGAAGGTAGAAACCAAAACTAGTTTAACCAGCCATTGTGTGGAGTCCCTTGCTGCTATTTATGCCTTCTCTCTCTTTTTTTCTAGCAGGAAATGAGAACCAGTGGGTGATTGGGTTTGTTCCTTCTGGCCTTAAAAGTCTTGGGGGAAGTAATCACCAGCTGAAATAAGTTTTCATGGCTCTACTAGTAGTGTTGCTGCAAAGAGGGTGTTTGAGCTGAGGAGCTGTCCCACTTAGCTCTGAGCACAAGTGTGTATGTAAATATGCAGGAGCTACTCCTTGTCTCTGCTCTGCTTGCAGTTTGACTGTTAAGCCATCTGCAAAAGAACTGCATTTCTTTTTCCACAGCTTTGAGCAGGTTCCTAACAGCTGCTGCTTAAAAAGAAGATCTTTTTTTGTTTGTTTGTTTCTTTTCCATTTCCCTTCTGCAAAAGAGATGGTATTTAGACCTGGACCAGTGACAGGTTTAAGATCTGGTATCTTTCTTGTGAAGCCAGGACTGAGGGAATTGCTTTATATCAGTTGAGAACTGGCAGGCTTTCTTCCCCTAGTGTCCACTTGCTGCTTCCATTGCTCTTTTCATTCCTTTTCCTGCATTTTGGCCTCTGTTCAGGGATTGACTAGAAACTCAGTGGTGGTGGGAGTGTTTTGGCAATCCCTCTGCTTTTGCCCTGTGCCTCTTTCTTTAGATTTACTATTCTTGTTGGAGGTCTCTGGGGGGAGCATATAGCCACAATCTGGTGTAAAAGTACATTGTACCTAAGGGAACATTAAACCATGGAAAAACTGGACAAACAAAAGTAGCAGGGAAAGTATAGATTTCCTTCTGTTTGTCAGTTCAGTTTGGAAATGGTGTCATACATCTATTGATAGCTGAAATAACATCAGAGTTGCAAAGCAAAAGGACTTACTGATAAGGCTGATGCAGAAAACAGGCACATCTGTGACTCTGAGGAAAGGCATAACGTAATTGCTCAGTTACGTTGTGCTTTCTGGAGAGAGAGCAGTAAAACATGCATCTGTACTAATGAAGTTAGCACTGTTGCTCTAAAAGAAATGGGAACTTCTCATTTGACAAATCCACAGCTGTTGTGAGAGAAATACATGGGAAAAGCCAAACAGGCAGCGTGTTCCATGCCTTGTTGTCCACAGAGAAGTCTATCAAAGGATGATGTCTACAGTTAGAAGTTAAATCCCTCCATGTCCTCCCTGCGTGCCTGGGGGAAGGTGATTCTCTGTAAGATCAGGAGGGCTGGTGTGCCTCATGTAAGTGATGGTAGTTTTGTTTATAACCAACCCAGCCACTTCTAGATAAATAAATTGTGGTTAAGCACAAACCTACTAATGAATCCTAGTGGAATTTCACAGTAGATACAAAGGAGCTAAGAAAACCTGCCATTTTTCTGTACTGTACACCAAACCAGCCAGAACTTTCTCTGCAGTGATGGAAGATGTGTTTGCTCAATCACTTTGGAAAGTCATCTCACATTTACTTAAGTGTGGCTCTCTGGGGCGAGCTCTGGGGATCCAGCAGAAGCTTATGAGAGCTGAGAGCCTGTCTGCTGCTTTGGTGATGTATTGGCAAGCAATTCCCCTGAAAGCTCAGCATCTCAAATTTAAAAGTTGTAGCCAAACAGCCTTTATGTCAAACATATTAAGTACTGGAGAGTGAAGAAAGGAAATTGGAGAGAACACACTGGGGGGGAAAAAAAAAAAATCTCCTTTAAATTGTTTTGGTATGTTAGAGATGCTTTCTGACCTTAAACCCCCTGCAACCAGAAAGGGCTGGCTTGCTGCTAAGCAGTGTAATTACATTTCTGTCACTAGCATGCATTCATTCCAAAGCACAGCTTCATCAGAAGGAGATTTGGTATGGTATAAAAAGGAGGCTAATTGGCTTATGGCTGTAGGTTGAGAGGTCAGTAATAGATTAAAGAGTTAAGAGCATCAGCAAGCTGTTAGACTGAACTGATGTTGGTGTTTTCATTCCTGGTGCTGTTTCAGTCAGCCAAATAGGAGAAGCTGCAGGAAACAATATAGGAAAGACTATCACTCAAAACCTGATAGGAACGTGTGGAACATACAAGACCCTTAAAACCTCCATCAGAAGGCTAATATAGTACTTTCCAGGGTACCTGTTACTGACTCCAAACTGCATCAGCTGTAGGATTGTATATCACAAAGTAAAAATGAGGACAGCCTCACTTAAAACAAGCAAATCCTCTCATTCCTTTTGCTCCAAGACAAAGGGATCTCTCTCAACAGCACTGGCATTGATGTGTCCAGCAGAGACAGGGAAAGGTGAAGAAGAGGATGAGACATGGAGCTTGCCTGCTTCCCTTGTTAGCAGGAAAGGAGAAGATGGATTCCCCCCAACCAAGAGGGCTCTGCATGTATTCTGTCTGCTAGTGGGAGACAGATTTTACAGGTCTCTGGCATGAGACAATGCACTACTCTTGCCCAGTGGCAGCTTCTGTGCAGATGGCAGGCGCTGCGTTTGCCCAGTTTTACCACAATCTTGTACCTCTTGACACACACTCACAAATTGACTCTGCTCTTCTTACCCAGGCAGCACTAACCCTATCTGGTCATTCAGTAGTCATCCCAGATTATTTCAAGCCCCTGTAATCAATCAGTACCTGTCTGATACTGGATGCTAAAGGCCTGTGCAAATCAGCTGCCTTGCACAAAGATGGTCGGGCTGTTTGCAATTGATAGTTTGGCTGTGTTATACTTTTAGGCAAGGCTAGTTCACCAGTTCCCTGCCAAGAAGAGAACCACATAAACAAGGGATTGTTTAGAAATTTTAAAAACAGTTCCTCTTGACAGAGAAGTCATGTAAATGGGAAGAAACAGGAACCTAATCTTCCCTCGTTCGCTTGGAAGGAATGCATCTCTCTGAGGAATGTTGTAATTATGGATTTAGGAAATCAGTCCAATTTGCCAGGGTGTGAATTTCAGGGTTCATTCAGTCAAGCCTCTCAAGCATTTCTCCTTCAGAACAAAAACCACCAGGAGTTTAAATGTACCAAAAGAGATTAAAGGAGAGAAAAACCTACTGCCAAGCTTTGCTTTTGGTAAAGATCCTCCAAAGATACTTGTTATTGCTTTAGCTGTGAGCCAGGCAAGGCTTGTGCATGGTGAAACAGAAATAAGTGGGAACCCAGGTTTTTCCTGTGGGCATCTATTTTTCATAGATTAATGATGGGAAGAGTTAGTGCTCCTGAGCAAGCGTTTCCTTCTTCAAGAGTTCTGATTATTCACTTTGAAGACTTTAGTAAATAGAAAAATGACCCCTGCTGGGAATGCCAAATTAGCATGTGCCTGGAGAGAAAGGAACCTAAGCCCAAGTTGCTAACTATTCTGAAGCAAGCCTGGTCTGGAGCAGATCCATGAGCAGAGTGGAGCTGGCGAGAGGGCTGGGTGTGAATACAGGGCACAGCAAGGCTCGGGAAGATGAATGAAGTAGCCCACGGCGAGCTGAGGAGTTCCCACATGGCCTGGAGAAAGGCTTTCAAAGGCAGGTTGTGAGCTCTCACAAACCTGCTTAGAAGTGATGGTGGCAAAGACACCTAAGAAGTCTGAGGTCAGGGAAGCTCAGGGCTGGGTTAAAAAGAAAGCAAAGAGATTAGCTTTAGAAATGAATGCAGGAGATTTTAAGTGAATTCCACTTCAGAGTTCACAGGCCTTTTAATTTAAGGTAGTGATACAGGTGAGAACCTGATGCTCTTTGATGACCAATCTCATGCAGCTATTTCCATAAGAAAAGAGGAGATCTGAGGGGAGTTGCTGTACATCAGGAATAAGTGCAGGCAGAGTAATGATGCATCCTGGTACAGAAGGACCCTTACAGAAAGCTATTAAAATAACCCACAGCCAAAAGCAAGTAAGAGGAGACTCCTGCTTTGTTGCTTCTCCTCATCACTTGGAATTTGAGCTGAGCAGGGAGTAGGAGCTCCTGAGTAGGAGCTCATTTGACCTGAATGGAGTAGGGAGAGAATGAGAAAGAGATTTCTGAGGGTCTTCCCCCATCTGCAGTTCCTCCTGAAGAGTCTCAGCTTGTGAAGCTGATACAAGCTGGGCCTGATCGGTGAAGCCTCCTGCCTCACTGCTGGGTGAAGGTGCTGGAATGCCACATCTTGGAAGGGAAGATGGAGCTTTTGAATTCTCATTATGAGTGTGACTGGGTATGGGAACATGTAATTGAGAGATTGGTTGGGTTAATTGGTGTACTGGTTCAGCTTGTTAGGGTTAATATTAGGGCTGTCCAAAACAAATGGGAAAGCGTCACGGTGGCTTCATCTCGTGTACACCCTGAGAAACTTCTGGAGTGTAATCCTGCAGGTCCATTTAGCAACAGCAGTGGAGACACAGTGGCAATGGTTTCATTCCTGCAGGCTCTTCCTCTTTACTCATCTGCAGCTCTTGCAGTCCTGTAGTGAAACAGTGCTTTAGTCTCTGTTCCAGTTCCCTCGGTGGTGTCAAGCTCTGGCAGCGTGTGGCTGTCACTGCAGTCCCTTGCTGGGCTTTTGCAGCTGGAGTGTAGTTCCTGCAGACAGATCTTGTAATATGAGTGGGTGTAGTGCACTTTTGCTAAGTTGGATTTTGGAACAGTCCCATTGGATATCATCCTTCGGGCAGCCTCGTAGCTTAGCAGAAAGTCGTGTTTTCCTCGTACAGGCTTCCATGCTTCAAGGTACAGACTCAGAGTTATGTAATGTTGACTTTGCTAGAACACTTACAAAAGTGTTTGGTGGCTTTTATGAACCTTCTTGGGCATGAGAGACCAGAGAAACTATAATTGGGTCATATGAGGACCAGGCTCAGTGACCCTCAGTAGCAGTGCAGGTCAGCTCATGTGCACTATACGATGGGAGCCCAGGATCTTCAACTGGAGAGCCCCGTTTGCCACTTGCCACAGCAAAGCTTTGTTCATGTGTGTGTGTAGCATAATGACAAAAGGCAGTAGATAAATGCTACTTCAGAATACACTGGGAAGATAAGGGTTGCCAGTTTGTCTTCAATGCACTGTGTTATTGGACTTAGACAAAGCATCTACTGTGATAAGTAACATACTACTTTGTGCTCTGAAAGAGTTTGGCCAATTTCCTCATCCTCATTCATCTTCCCTCTTGCCAAGTGCTGGAATGCTCCCAGAAAATATCTCCAGCCTGCCATCGTGGGACCAAGAGGTGTGAGAAATCTGGAAGCTTATCAAAACTGTGTGGCTTATGTATTCAGAACAAGTCCTTGGTCCTTTGCTGATCCCTGGGGTGAATAATATTCAGCAGCTCTGGGGCCAGGGTTAGGTTAGAATTTAAGATGCCTCTGCAGCGATTGTGAGAAAGGGATTACAGGGAGAAGCACAGACTTCACACTGGAGTGCAGGAAAAAGCAAGTAGGGTAAAGTTACCTTAGTCTGTGATCTTAGCCTAGTTAAGGAATTCTATTTTTGGTTTCTATGGATGGCATGCAATTATTTATGTCTCCAAACAAAGGTTATTTTAATCAGGTCAGCTTGGCTCTATAGCTGACTAAAGACATGCATCTATGACATTCCCTGGATATGACATTCCCTTCCACAGTAGTGGAGAGGAAAAGTAGTATTGCAGGTGAATTCACCTTGAATTCTGTGCATCAGCATACCCAGAGTCATCATTGGGTGTCACTGAGGAAAAACAGTTAATTGTAGGTTAAACTAAAAAGAAAAGTTGTGATTTTCCCCCTGGGAAATCCCCCCAAATGTCAGGCTACACCTACACTGCCAAACAAGACCATGAACTGATCTGTGACCCTGAAGACAAGTAGCTCTGTCTGACTCTTACCAAGACAGCCTCGTTCTCTTCCCTCTGGGAGAGCTGGCTGAAATGCTCAGTGACAGGACTCTGGTCCTCCATTAAACCTTCATTTCTGTCAGGGCTTGTGGCTTTTCCAGCCAAGAGACATTGATATCTGTGTTCTGTTCAGCTACTGAAGTGAAATCTGGTCCTGATGGTGTCAGGTTGGCTGAGGTGGTGTGCAGGGCCTTGAGGTGCCGTGTGCCCTGGGAAGCGCTGCCGGCAGAGGTTTATCTGTTACCTGCTCTGTCAGCTGGGTGAAGGTTGTGTGAAGTGTCTCCTGTGCTGTGCTTAAAAAAAAAAAAAAAAGTCTCAACTTCTTGTTTAATATTCTCTGAAAGCACTTTCTTCAGATCTGGCTTTGAAAGCAGAGTTAGTTCTTCTGCTATAGACCTTCTCTCATTTGTGGCAGTGTGAGCAGATTTCGGAGACGTGATGACTTCATCTGGCAGAGACGAATGACTTCCCTCAGGGGCTGCCTGACAGAAATTTGGAAGGAATCCCAATGCAGGAAATGTATTTGGATCTCTGTGTAGTATTGTTGAGCATGATCAGGACCATCCTGTATTCTGGGTAGATCAGATCTTGGGTGTTCTTCGCCCGGGAGGTGCTTGGAACTTGAAAGAAGCAGTTGCTGCAAGAAGCCGCCTGTCTGTGTAGAGACGAGTCTCGGCACTGGGGAATGCACAGCCATGCTAATCACAGAATCAGAGCCTGGTTTCAGTTTGAAGGAGCCTGTGGAGGTTTCCTCTCTGCCCTCCTGCTCAAAGCAGGGCCAAACTAGACAAGGTGGTGCAGGGCCCTGCCTGGGTGCACAGCCCCACTGGACCTTTTGCTGTGTTCAGCCATTCTCACTGACACCTTTATTTTTTTTTGCCTTTAGGCCTGTCAAGAATTTCTGGAAAGGTCTGACTCCATCTCCTCTATGATCCCCCAAAATAAAACTGAAGACAGCTATTGTAGTCTCTCATATCTCCAAGCTTAGCCTTCCCTAGTCTGAACAAGCCCTGCTTCCTCAGCTTCTCCTTCTGCATCAAGTGCTCCAACCCCCTGACCATCTTGGGAGCTCTTCACTGAACTTTCTCCTACTTTTCAGCATCTCTTTTACACTGGGCTGCCAAAACTAGGCACTGCATCCAGATGTGGTCTCACAAGTGCAGAGCAGAGG
The DNA here is from genome assembly GCA_013401255.1 of Urocolius indicus. Lineage (NCBI taxonomy): Eukaryota > Metazoa > Chordata > Aves > Coliiformes > Coliidae > Urocolius > Urocolius indicus. The sequence goes on from WBNH01003890.1 coordinate 169,373, forward strand.
GGAGGAATCACTTCCCTTGGCCTGGCTGAAACTGCTGGCTGTGCAGTTACCCGGCTGGATTTGAACAGACAAGCTATACGTTTGTTTTTTTCCTTCTGGCTGCCATTTGGTAGTGGAGTCTGGCCTTCTGAAGGAGAAATTGCGTTGGCAAGATTGTGTGAGCTAAAGAAGAGAAAAAATGGAGCCAGATGTGTCTCATCACATAATATTGTCCTAGCTACTCATCACAAGCTTCATTCAGGTTGCCCAGGAACAATAAGCTCCTTGTGAGGAGCCTCAGTGCAGTGGCAAGTTGGCTTTAAGAATTGCCTTCGCTCTGATCTCTTCTCAAGTGATACCGTAAGTTAGACTCCTCTGAATTGCCTTTTGGAAGAGCTGATTGCTTAGGAAGACTGGGAAGCTGAGTCTTCTGATTCACAAAGCAGAAGCCTAGGTAGTGTGAACATGCCCCAGGGAGCCACATTGCCAAAGCTTTGTTGAAAGAGAGAAGAAAGACCACTTCCCCGGCATTGATGTGGTAATGGCCTCCAGAACACTGAAGTGTGGCTCTGTCAATGACGCACTGATTGCTATCTGAAAGTCAGTCTTCTGGGATATGAATGGAGGCTATTTTGTTCTTCTTCAGTTCATAAATTAGTGCATCTGAGTAGCCAGTGCCTGTGAGGGAGGGAACAGCTCAAGTGGTGAGAAAGCTCAGCTTTCTCATGCGTCCCTCTTTGTCCCTTGGCCATGGGTGAGTGGCCTGCTGCTTTCACAGAGACCCAGCTCAGAAGTGAGTGTGGTAAAGTTGGCATCTTTTATCTGAGTGCCATCTATGTGGGATATCCAGAATTCCACCTCTCTCACGGAACAGGCTGTGATCCTGGGCAGAGCTGGTGCTGAGGGCCTCAGCTCCAACCCTCCTACACGCCAGACTCCAGGAACGTACCTCTGGTGCCACGCTGTGCAGCATGGAGAGATGCTACACAATGTTAACTTGAGGACAGAAGTCTCCAACACAAATAAAGTAACAATGAAATTAACACAGGAGGATGTTCCAGGGAACCTTTAAACAGAGGTGTCTGCCCAGTACCTGCAGCACTGCAGTGAGTTTAGAAGGGCTGATGGTGTGCTCCATGGCTTGCAGTGGTTTTCTCCTTTCAAAGTTCCGATTTCTTTTTCCCCTTTTAAAGTTGCTGTCTCTGAAACATTCTACTTGACATTTTCTCTGCACTAACAGAATTTCTCTTTTGTTGATTCTGGAAGCACTTGAGAACAGGGGAAATTGTCCAAGACATTCAAAAGTTGAATTAAAATCTGCCTCTGCAAAGAGCTGGTGTCACTGGTGTGAACTGTCCCCAGCAGGCAGAAATGCAACTCCACACGTGGATAAAAGTAAGCCAGGGTTGGCTAGGGTGACTTCCAAAGAAGATCCTGGCTATTTGGATCCAAAGTTATTGATAACAATGGAGGAACTGCTGATGCTGTGAGTTAAATCAGGCCATTCCTCAGCTTGCTCTGCACTGGTTGTTGTGAGCTTTGTCGAGTGTTCAGCTGGGCAAGAACAGGATTTACGGGTGGGTAATCTGCAGCAGTGGCTTTGGAAAGCTTTAATCACGGCTTACTGTTGGTGTCAGGAGTTTTTGTGTGTGCCTATGGATTAAAGAATGTGTGATATGTCTAGAATTCAGAGAGGGATGCAGACAAGCCTCATGGTATAGAGAATCTTTTCCTGCTGGGACGTGTCGCTGATGTTGATCAAAATAACTGTGCCAGCCTGCTCTGGAAAAGTGTTCATTTGCTGAAAACATAACCCATGAGATGTCATCTCTAGTGAGACATTTGTCTCTGCATCTGTGCCCACATCTTCTGGGGCCAAAGTTTCCACATTCTTGCTTCCTGCAAAGCTGTTGTGTTGGAAGCATTTCCCCCTTTGTAGCAATGCTGGATTTTTTTCAGTTAAATAAAAACCCCCAAACAGCTATTTTCCATGTGAGAATGCAAGATGTAATATCTCTGGAGATACTAACCTTCTGCCCAGTGTTGTTTTTTGTGGTTGAAGGAATAAATCTGTTCTCATTAAACTATAGAAGTAATAATAATAATAATAAAAATCTGCACCTCATTATTTCCAGAACTGAATCTGACATGAGGAGAGGGATTAAGAACTGACTCTGGGGGAACCAAAGAGAGATCCAGCCCCAAAGCCTTTGTGTTCTAGAAAAAAAAAGGCAGAAAGACAATAGGATGGACACAGGGGAAGCTGGAAGAGGGAATTGCTCTGGGATGTTAATAAGAAAATATGTTCTTTTGGGGAAGGACTCTGAGAAGTGGCTTGGCAGAGGCAGCAGGAGGAGTTACTCTCATCTCTCTCACATCTTAGGTGCTCGACTGAGCTGAGCTGCGTGAGGCAGAGATATGGGAGATGCACAAAGCAGTGGGACTGCTGGGGCTGGGAGGAAGGATTCAGGAGGAAATGTGGAGGGAAAGGAGCATTAACATGAGAGCTCATCCTTTCCCGCTCTGCCTCTTCCCTTCCTTCCCTCTCCTGCTTCTCTCCCATAGCTGGGCCTGTTCCCATTGACACTTGTCTCCTTGCTGTGCCACCAGCCTCTAAGGAGCAGCAATCCCAGTTCTTCACATGCCTATGAGAAGGAACGTGGTGTTTGGCAGTCACAGGGGTACAGCTCAGTGCTGAGGCAGCAGTTCCTGTGAGCAGGTTGGCTTCTCATGCTGGCTTCTCATGCACACTACCTGGGATGCCAGATTTCTCTGTGACTTCTCTTCAATCCTTTACCCCCTCCTGCACCTCTAAGGGGTGAGTCACTCTTTTGGGTTTTTTCCCCTTTCTTTTTTCCTTCCCTTTTCCCTTGAGGCCATCCACGAGTTTGTTTCCTGATCTCTGTGCAGGGTGTCTGCTTTGAAGACAACTTCTCACCTTTTAGTTACTGAAGGAATGTGAGGAATGAGGCCCCATGGCCCCAGCTGCCACCCACCCAGGCTGCTCGTATGTGCCCTGGAGAGGGAGCAAGGGGCTGCTGAGCCTGGGACTCACCCAGTGAGCACTGATGGTGCCACACAGGAGGGATGGCAGTGGCATGTGTGGGGGCAGGGATGGACCTCAAGTGTGTCACTGCACTGAGAGCTACTTGGTGGAGGTGCCAGCAGCAATACAGCCATAGAGCTGCACATCCTGATCCACCATGGAGAGTTTTAACTTGTTTTAGCAATTAACTTTTCTTGCCAATATTAACTTGTAAGGCAGATCCATGAGTAAATCAGTCTGGCAGGAGGAGTGGCTGATCTGGCTGCAGGGGGATATTTGCAAGTGCCAGTGGGTTGTTGGGAAGGAGGAGAGGATTATTCCCACACCAGGTAGCTGCTGTGACTGTCGGGGTCTCTCTGTTCATATTTCCTCTTACAACTGCATCCACAGAGAGGGTGAACAAGACAAAAGAGCTGTGGTGAGTGCAGCTGGCAGTGGGGGCTGTCACAGGCCCTTTGTCTGCCCTGCCCCTTGCCAGTAGCTGCTCCCTCATGCCATTGTGGGCAGTGTGCCACGCTGGCTCCTAGCTGGGGCTTTGGGCTTACACCAGAGGCAGCTGTGAGACTGTGCTCGTGCCCTGGGGTCTGCAGTGTGTGAGGCAGAAAGCAGCAGGGAGCAGGCAACGTCCTGAACTGCCCTTGGTGTTTGCAGGTGTGTGACAGGCTCTGGCAGCCATGCTGACATCATCAGGTTTGTCCCCATGGCTGAAGCAATAACCCAGAGCTCACACACACAGGGAGGAATTTCCTGCACTCAACCCTGGTTCTTGACAGCTGGAGTGACTGCTCTGGGTTCCTCTTGTCATCAGTGGGGATAAAGTAGGACTTTGGAGCACACTTCATACAACCCATATCGGATGCAGTGGCACTGTTCCCACCCTGGACCCATCTGGTGGTTGTGCTGGTGGCACAGTCTGGCTGGGTCTGTCCTGGTGGCACAGGCTGGCTGGCTGCACAATGTGCTGGTGGCTGTGGCTAAGCAGGGACCTAGCGCCCCTGGTTTCACAGTGGTGGGTGCAGGTGGGCTGCAGGCTGATGGGGAGCCTTTTCCTCCCTATGAACATCAAAGTCTGTTGGTCAGATGTGTAATGTATCCTTCCCATAACTTGTGTGTTACTGGCAACCCTAATGACCTGTACAAATACTCCCAAGGCCAGAGGAGACACTATGGAGAGAGGCTGAGCTACCCCAGTTGCCTCTCCCAGGACATCAGGTCACAGCATCACTTTAGCCCTACGTACAGGCACTAAGTGAGACTAAACCAACCCAAACTCTTACCCCTTGCATAATTACCTGCCTAACAAGCCCAAAGACCTTTACTATCTGATCAAGCATTAGCTCAAATTGTGCTTAATATAATCAACAGATGAGCAAATAATGTCCACATCATCAGTCAGGTGAAATGGTGTGGTTTTACCCTCGTTTCTCTACACTGCACCTGCAAAGTGGTGTTCTCTGAACAAGGAAACATGCTGCAAGAGGACCCAAGGCCCCTGATGAGCTCTCAATTAAAACATGTGCACTTCACCCCTTGTCACAGAAGTGCAACACTCACTGGGTTGGAACAAAATCCCTCCTGCAGTGGGGGAAATCTTGTTCCTTTCTGCACTTGTCCAGAACCCCCTGGAAGATGCTGTCTCCTTAAAAAGGGGTAGAAACAGACATGATGGAAGTGGCACTGACAGTCTTCCTTCACCTGTGCTTCCCCTTTCAGAGCACAGTTGGAGAGAATCGATGGCTTCAAGAGCACCTGCTCCAGTTGCTCATCCGTCACTGTGGCCTGAACACGGCAGCAATGTGGGCAAAACGCTGCCAGATGCCTGAAGAGATGCTGCCTCATGGAGTGGCTGAGGAGCTTCAAAAGCTTCACATTCAAGAGAGGTAAGTCCTCTGTTTGGTGCCTTTTTCCTTGTACAGTACTTATCTTACAAGGTCTAAGTATTTGCTTAAAATAGTCTACCAGAATGCTCCCTTGGGGAGGTGATTTGGCAAAAACTTCCTCCATTTACTTAGATCACATCTTGGCTGTGTACATGCTGCTGTTTGCTTTTCATGAGCCTGGTTCTGTCTGTGAAAGGTACGTTTTAAACTCAGCCTTGAGTAGTTAGGAGCTGTATGAAATTGCATCATGCTGTAGAGAGATCTTCAGTCTCCCTCTGCCAGATCAGCAGCAGAAATGAAATGATGTGGGTAGGATCTGAATATGCCTCTATTTAACTAAGGTGATTACATGTCTGTCAATGCACTCTGCATTCCCCTTGTTCTGTAGCCTGGGTTAATGCCTTTTGGGAGACTTACAGCCAAGAGAATCATTTGGAAGTTCCTTATTTTTTTTCCTAGTTGCATTTATTTTGCTCCTTTGACAGCTCATAAGCCACTTTTCATCCCAGGCAGTAATTTTTCCCTCATCCAAAGCTTTCAGAAGTAATGGGAACGTTTGATATTTAGGGTCAAATCCCAGAAGAGTCCCATTAATTGAATTTGGGATAAAACCAGACTCTCCAGCACAAATTTCCAGAGTCAGCTTTAGAAGTCTTTAGCCTCTAATTAGTCTCTGTCCCTTTTTCTTCCTCTAATGCAATCCCAATAACACAGTGCCGTGCTTCCTCTGCTGCTTTGGGACCCCCATGTTGTATCAGCAGATTAGCCTGCAGTAGCCACAGTCCCTCCCCTGGTGGGAGCTTCATCCTGTGGCAGGACCTGAAATGAGTATAAAGGCAGAGGTACAAAACAACAAGGGGTTGAAAAATCATTCTATTAAGGAAAAGGTCCTTACAGCTCCTTGATTTCAAGTGCACAGAACTGTGCTAACAGCCCCAGCCAAGGATTTTTGTGAACCTGTTAGTGTAGGAGGAGCAGAGGGGAAGGGTGGCAAGATGAAGACAAAGCTGCTCAAAGTTGAAAAGAGGCTCAAAATTTAGAAAGGCTCTTGTAGCCACCTAAACTGTTGGGAGCTGTCTGATCCCCACAGCAAGCCAGATCCAGAGGGGTGCCAGGGCTGTGGGGTTCTGGATATTCTGTGCTGTGGCTCTGTGAGAAAATGGCCCAAGATTATCTTCTTCATGCACCAGTGTCCCAGGCAGTTGCTCAACTGTGTGGGGGAAGAAAGAGTGTATTTGAAAAAAAAAAATGACTCAGTGTAAGTGATTTGCTGGGCTCTGGCAACTCACTTCTATACTCCCATGAGTGTCTCTGCTGTGCTTCAGTGACGTGAGATGTTCAAGCATGTTGTTCAGACACTGGCTGGCCTGCACATGTGCAGGCTGCTGCAAGTCTTGAGGAACTGCAGAGCTTGCAGATGATACTTCATGAGGGTCCTGTTAGATCTCACCCAGAAGATCTGGAGCCTTTGGCCAGTGAGATCTGCCTGGTAGTCCCTTCAACAGCAGCCCAGTAGCCTCTGTGCTCCTGCAAGGCTGCAGGCTACCACAGTCCCAGGGCCAAGGTAATTACACAGTCACCTTTCTGGCTTGCTACAATCAAGCAGCATTTTGTCTGCTCATTCATGTGCAGGAATTCATCTAATTGGATTCTGTGCACAGAAGAGTTATCCCTGAATGCTCCATGCAAATACAGGAGAGCTGTGGGCTGTGTGGTTGCAGGGCAGCGTAGCTCAAAGCTTTGTTGTCATTCAGGAGCAATCCTGTGTTTCCAGGTAAAGCCAAGGCCTTTGTCAAAAACAGAAGAGAGGAAGCAGTGATAATTTAGGGCTTCCTTAGGATTCTTCCTTTGCTGTACACTGCAGTCACCTTATTCCAGGGTGTTGTGCTTGGCTGCACTTGGCACCCCTTGCCTGATGTCTCTCTCTTACCCTCACTGGTGAAATGTGTTGAGGTTGTTTTAGTATGGAGATGGTGTTTCTGGTTCAGGAGCCAGGTGAGATTAGAGGAAAGTTTGTGGGAAAATCTTGACCACTCCCAAGTGGTAACTACTTACAGCTTTGTGCAAGCTGAGAGCCTGGATCTTTATCATCCTGCAAACAGCCCTTGAAGCCTGCGATACAAGGGAGTAGCTTCTGATATGAAGCTGGACTTCTCAATGTGCCTGATGGAAACCTGAACCTGAAACAGACTGTGTGTCCAGGAGGGGTCTGTGGTGACACCACACATGGTCTGTTTGGGGAAGAGTCCAGCCAGCCCTGGCTGCTCCCTGGGCAGCAGGATGGATGCTTTCAACACCGAGCTCTTGGCATGGAGGCAGAGTCCCCCTCGGCATGGCTGTTGCACAAGTCTCTTGCCCATGTTCATCTGCTGCTTTGTGTGGCCTGGGGCTTCCTCCCCTTACTGCAGAACCTGCAGATGTATGCAGATGATTTGGCTATTTCCTTTTCTTAGTGCAGGACTTTCCTGCTGGTGTCACCTGTCAGAGTGATGAACTCCAGCTAACAGGATGTGTCTCTGGGTGCCTGGCTCTGCTGACACCTCACTAGGGTGTAAGGAGACCATCTGAAGAAAACCAAGCTTGAGACTGAGGGAAGTGGCTGCTCTAACAGGTTCATCGTCAGGTTTGTAGTCTACAACACTACAGCAAATTTCCATCTCCTGGAAGAGGTGTTCATGCCAAGTCTGCAGCTTTCCTAACCACAACTCATATTTTTGGAGCACAGATTGGACTGAGTTGAATCACACAGAAAGTGAATGAGAGCACAGCATATTCTTATTTATTAATGCTGATGATTTGGGGAGGATCTCACAGATGGCCTTGAACAGTTCACGTGCTGGGCTTCATGGATCTGATCTTTCTTGTAGTGTAGATCTGCACTGGTTCATGTTCAAGCTCCATGGAACCTTGGGAAATATGACACAGATGTAATCACCCTTGAAACGGTCTGCAAAGGCTCACTGCTCCAGATGGGACATGGCTTGGAGCACAGGAAACTCTTATCTGTCTAGGACATGCTTCTGCTCAGCTCCAAAGCATTGCTGGAGCTGCTCTCCTCCTCCCTCCACAGGCTGCACCAGCCACCAGTTGGGAGAGGTTTTTGCATGAGGTGGAACCCTCAGAACACAAAGGGATGGTTAACAGCAGCATGACTTAGCCCCACTCTGTGCATCTAGAAAGATAAAGAACCTCAGTACCTCTCTCTGCTCTGGGAATCCTCTGTTATGTATTGGGGGTGGAGGCATGCCTGTAAGGATGTGCTCTGCCCTTTGTGAGGAGTTGTGACAGATAAGTAAAACCCTTTGTGTCCCAGTTTATTCATCCAGTCATGATACCTGCTACAGCAGCTGCTATAAAATCAGTGGAGCCCTGGAACCTAGTAAAACAGTCTGTCTGCCTTATTCATTGAACCAACAAAGCAGCAAGTTCTCAGAGAGGGTGTTCACACTGTACAGAACAAGGTGGTACCAGCATATAAATGACATCATCTCTGCCACTGATCACACCACACACGGCTCCCGAGCTCTGCAGGTGAGAATATTCCTGGAGACCTGAGACTGCACACCTTCATTAAATATTTTACACAAATATTGACTTCCCCATGCACACAAACCCAGGGAAATAGAGTGTTTGTACAGTAAAAGCTGCCATGCTACAAAATTAGTCACACAGTCCTCTAAACATAAGGTTAGTAAATAGTCTCTCAAATAATAAACCATTTCAAGTCTCTGTGGGAAAGAGGCTGTCCAGAAATTTGTGATGTGTCCAAAATAGCTGGATATTTTTTATTAGTTTCTTTCCTCTGATTGCATCATCTGGCTGAGACACCACAGCAATACCCTGACCTCCCAGTTACAAGGCCATTTCAAGAGACTCAACTGCATTTTCAGAAGAGAATGTGCTGTGTAAGATCCTGTTGTAGGAAATGGTTGGCTCATTCCTGCAGGCATCTTCCACCAGTCTCAGGGTACCGAGACACACAGACTGAATTTCTCTGTGGTGCCATCTGAAACCCAAATGGAAGGAGAAGCACAAGCAAGGCAGTTGGTGTGTGGTAACAGCTGGCTGTCTTCTCCTAAATATAGAAGGTTTCAGGATATATTTCTGAACTTTTCACATTAATCCCTCTGCAACGTGGGACAAATGTTCTCATGCAACCTGTGTGGACCTCTGACAGGGAAGAGGATGGAGGAGGAAAAGCTGGACCTCACATCAGGGAGGTCCATGAATCCCTCCCAAGCCATTGCACTGTAAAATGATGAGGCAGATTCACCTGGAGCAGTCTGAGAGTCTTTTTCTGAGCCAGTTTATGCTATGGGGAAGTGTGAAGCTCCCATTTGGACATGGTGCTGGTCAGAACTGACTCTTCTGTTACGTATCACACCGTGGGAGGTAGCAGACTTCCATGTTAACCTCAAGGGCAAAAAGCAGTAAATCTAAAATGTGCTATCTCTGACTGTGGAAAAAGCTGCCCAGCGTTGTCATCTGAGTTGTGTCAGTTCTGGGAAAGAGCTGAGCACTGGGGCCAGGATTTGGGACTCTGTAGTGAGTGTTTTGGTTTGAGGCTTCTCTGCAGTAGGTACAGTGCATGTGTGTGGCGAGATCTCAGTCACAGTGCCATAGCAAGGGGGTTGGACTAGATGATCTCTAAAGGTCCCTTCCAACCCCCAACACTCTGTGAGTCTGTGATTCCTGGAATCACAAAAGCAAGAGGGCAAGTCAAGATGAAAAAGACTGAGATTACAGGGCAAGTGAGGAAAGAGAGTGCAAGAGGAATGAGTGGCTGGAGGAAACAGAGGGCCAGAGTGAATGAAGGGGCTTAAGACTATTTCTCCAATCCAGGATTTCCTCTCATTGCATGGCTTAAAGGTGTCGTATCTGATTTTGTGCAGGGAAGAAGAGGCCACAAGGACAGAGAATTATGAAGAGAGTAGGAAGAACTATTACCAGCTTCCTATTCCACGGGCAAACATTCACTTCCTGCAGACGTGGGAGGAGACCCTGCAGTGCTGGGAGAAGGTGCTGCAGGTGAGTGGTACTCTGCTAGTAACTTTGCGGGGTCAAGGAGCAGAAACTCCACAGCAGGCTGGTATGCAGAGCTGGGATACTGCCATCAAATGTCTCCCTCCCCAAGCTATGAACAACTTCTTCCCTTAGGATTGTCTGATTTGGGAGACACATTGGGAGTTGCTCTGCAGGAAGGGTCCCCAGGGGGATAACTCAAGTGCTGTGTGAGTCACTGGAGCAGCTTTGCACATCAACAAGAGATGTAGTTGTTGAAAAGGAAGTGCTTGCTCTCTGGACAGGGCCTGCCCAGGCTACTTTCGAGCTTGGACAGTCTCTAAGTGAAGGAGACTTTGTGTTGCAGCCTGGGCAGATTGTTGGCATCGACATGGAGTGGAGGCCGTTGTTTGGCGTGGTGGGGAAGCCCCGCGTCGCCCTCCTGCAGATGGCACTGAAGGATGAGGTGTTCCTGCTGGATTTGCCACGGCTCCTTGAGCAAGCAGAGGTGGAGGGTGAGAAGGAGAAGCTTCCTCGTTTCATCCAGATGCTCTATTCGGATGCAGCCATCACTAAACTAGGTACCATGAGTCTCTCCTCCCTTTCACAAGTCCTTACACAGCTTTTTTGGTGTAATTCCTGGATCCTCCTGGAGCTGTCATTCTCTAAATCCTCTTAATAGAACCAGATTTTGTAGCCCTAGAGACTCAAATATTGCTAGGCTAGGAAGCAGTGACCAGTGTAACTGGGAATGATAGAAAAATCTCCCCATTCTAGGTCAGACCCAAGATCTCTGCTTTAGCCTCCCCTCTTGGACTTGAGATTACCTTAGTTCCATACTAACCCCTGCCTTGTACCCAGCCTTTCATGGCGTAGGGAATTCTGCCATCCAGAGCTTTCTGGATTTGCTGACCCTGTCCTAAAACCACTGTGCTGGGCACCAGAGCTCTCTGGCTTAGCATGGTTGGGTTTACCTTCTGTTTGGAGGCTTTTGACAGTTTTGTTAAACCCAGAGTTCAAAGGCAAATTCCTAATTGCCTTTCACTGACCTAGTGGATTGTCAGTAAGCTGATCTTAAACTCAGCATGTTCCATCCACCTCTTCTCTCCCAGTCTTCACAGAATGGTGAGGGTTGGAAGGGACCTTTAGGGATCATCCAGTCCAAGCCCCCTGCAGAAGCAGCTCCCACCTAGATCAGGTCACACAGGAACGTGTCCAGGTGGGTTTGGAAACGTCCCGAGAAGGAGCCTCCACACCCTCCCTCGGTAGCCTGTGCCAGGGCTCCCTCACTGAAACTTCTTTTTAAGGGGAACTCTTTGGGTTCCAGCTTCTCTCCATTGCCCCTTAATCTTAATCTGGAAGAGTCTCTCTTAGGAACAGGAGAGATGGGAGGCTGCCTCATTCCCCATCTAGACAGTCATTCCACCAATATTTGTAACCTGTTGCCAGCATAGAGCTAGAAAAAGCTGCAGTCAATTAGCCATGATTGGAGTTTTTCTACCTGTGTGACACGGGGTTTCTTTTTTCTCCAGGTTATGGGATGTCTGGAGACCTCAGCAGCCTTGCAACCACATGTTCTGCTCTGAAAGACATGGATAGGCAAGCACGAGGTGTGGTGGACCTGCTGACAGTGGACAAACAAGTAAGGATGAAGAAGTGGAGATATGGAAAATTGTGTCTTCTATGTGTGCTCATAGATAACTGGTGAATTGTCAGCATTGTCCCTCTGTATCCTGTATTGGCAGGGAGATGGCCTAATGAGTAAACAGACCTTTTCCGCTTGTGGTTTCAAGGGTAACGTGATTCTGTAAAGACACACAGAAGCATTTAGTTCTCATCAACTAAAAAGTTAGAGCTTGATAGGCTGATCACTTTTTTTCATAGCCTTTATAAAAGCTATGAAAAAGCCTCTGAAATGGAGACCTAGCTGAGTTTCATCCCATTCAACTGAACAAAGTTTCTGACTACAAGTCGTTGCTGAACATGGAGAGAGTAACTTCTTGTAGATGTTCTGATATTCCAAGCTCATGCAGTGTTGAAGCAGATATCAAGGAGTTAATGATTTGTGGAGAGCTCATGATGTTTGTAGGAGGGCTGCTGGTGGATTCATCACAGGAATTTCTGTTCAGCTGAAGTACAGCTGTCTGTGGGTTTGCACACAGTAGTTTTTAACAGTCTGCAGAAATGTTAAGGACAAGCATTTTAATGGGTAAAATGTAGGGAGTGTGTTCAAGGCTGTGGGTTGGGATGAACCCAGATGTTTGGGTCTGACAGCTTAACCTGGGAAGTGCAGCAGGGTTTGAAGTATCTGCCAACATCTATTGCCTCAGTTTAATCTGAGAAACAGCAACTGCAGAAAGCCCATTGCCCACTGTGTTAGAAAAATACCTTTTCCCATTGGAATTAGGAGAAAGGTGCTGAGCTACCACTGCTGTTCTCTTACTGAGTTGTGCCCAACAGCCTCCAGCACGGCTGAGCACGCCCCAGCCCCAGCCCCACTGCTCTGATGCAATGCTCTACAACACTGCATGGGTTTTTCCTTCCCTGGCTATGAAACAGATTTCTTTCCAGCAAGTGTGTTTGTTAAACAAATAACCAGATGCCATATATCTCTAATGCCATCCCAGCCCTTGTCTGAGACAACGGGATTCAATATGCCAGGCAAGAGATAACACGATAGGGTTGCTTCATGGCCCCACCCACCGGGATGGGAGATGTTGCAGGAGCTGTTTTATAACCATGTGTTTTACATCTTTTTTTTGTTCCCATCAGCTGCAGAAAAGCTCCATTGACTGGAGGAAGGACGGCCAGAAGGCTGATGTACTGTCCCTGGAGCAGAGCTATGAGGACAGAGGGTTCAGGAAGCCAGAGAAAGGACTCAGCCTCTTGGTGCATCATGTGCTGGGGAAACCTCTGGATAAAACAGAGCAGCTGTCTAACTGGGAGAAACGACCTCTCCGGGAGGAGCAGATCCTCTATGCAGGTCTGGTCACCGACTCTGTGGCAAAGTGCTACAGATTGTCCATCACAGGCTGTGTTTGTATGTTCTCTGTCCCTGAGAAAATCTTTCAATAGCAAACAAAGAAAATGGCTTTGCAGATTAATTCCCCTTTAGGGAAGCCAGCACATATTATATTTGTCCTTTTGCAGACATGGCTTTAATGGTTGATGTTTAAAATGCCCAATGACTCTTTCCCTTATGGAAGAATTCCTGTGCTTTGCAGATTTTCTCTGATGAAACACCTTCATGGAAACTCCTCTCAGTGACTGAAAGGAGGAAAGTCCACTTCCTTCTGCCTCATTTCACAGCAGTTTGAGGAAACACATGCTGTGTTAATTTGTCATAGTGAAGTGCTTGTTAGAGCAGGGTTAAAAATGGGTAGCAATGGTGTCAGAAACTGCAGCACAGAATCAGTACTGAGAGACCAGTGAAGTTTACTGCTGATTAGCCCAGAGTCAGAAGTCTGAGTCTAAAACTTCTCCTGATGCATCAAAGGACATACTGAAATGAACCAGACCTTTCTTAAATTCAGCTATCCTTGAAGCTGACACAGTTCCCACAAAAGTTAATCACTAGGAAGGACTTGTAAAACTGGCTGGGAGACTTAGTTCCGTTGCAAGGAGCAGAAGCCACACAGCAGTGCGTGTGGGCAGGTGATTGCAAACACCTCACTTATTACTTTTCAAGATACTGCATCTAATGGGGAAGTTACCTTCCCATCACTGAGATGCAGTAATAAACCGTGGGCAAGTGCTGCTCAGTGACAGTGGGCAGTGAAGGGGGATGGCTGAAGGTGTCTGACAGGGGGGTTTGAACAGGCCGCCCTGCAGCTGGCATTGCCCGAAGGTGAGGGACAGCAGAGGGCCTGTTGCTTTTTGAGCTCCTCTGGCTTGACTCTTTGTAGTCTTGTGATAAGTCATGATGCTCACTGAATCAGCAGGGTATGGTATTAATAAGTTGGAACTTCCCAGGTTGTCTCTGTTTTGTAGTATTTACAAAGGTGTGGGCTCTTCCTTGCATCAGGAAAGCCTCTGGTTTAGTTCTGAATGAGACCAGCTGAGACTCACGTTCCCTTATTTTCAGCTTCAGATGCATACTGTTTGCTGGAGATCTATGAGAAACTCTGTAAGGATCCAGCAAGTTTTGGTCTAAGTTCAGACCTGATGGCGAGTCTGGTGGGAAAACCGAGCATAAAACCCAGGGCGAAGAAGCAGCTGAATAAACAAGAAGTACCGTCACCTTCTGGACAGGTTGGTAAACATCTTCAAAGAGCTGCATGTTGCTCAAGACCCCTGCAAATCATATGTTGCCTTGTCTCTCAGTCATACTACTAGCTATGCATGGCATGCCTGTTTGCAGTCTGTTCTCAGGACTACTGCAGCAAACATCTTCCTCGCCCCTCCCCTTTAATGGTAAGATGTGCCTTCTCCTTTGTGTGCCTTGGTTCAGCTTTCCCTGCAATTTTAGGTCCATTTGCCTTCACAAAATGTTGATGCAGATCTGTGTGGCAGGATCCAGCTGGCCTTGCTGGTACAAATGCTCCTTCCACATTTCCTCAGTGGTTTGGGTTTGAGTTCTGTGACCTAGGTGTTGCATCAATGAGGTTTCAAAACTTTGACTTCCTTACTTCTGCGTTTAACTAAGCTTTTACCCTTTAGTTTCACATTGGGAATGCCTCCTTCATTTTGCCTGGAGTAGAAGTCTGCAAAGTCAGAAACAACCAACCAATCAAACAAGACCATCTTTCTGCTGATGCTTTGTCTTCCTGCCCACCACCACGTGCTCTGTCACTGGTCTGCCCCTGTAATGTATGCTGTGACAGAGCCTTAAAATCCACTCACCATAACTTAGAGCTCTGTGACTCTGCTTCAATGTCTTGAAACACGACTGGTCCCTCTCAGTAATAAAGCTTTTCTTTCAAAATGCAACTGTGTGTTTTTTTATGCACCTACAAATACATCAGCAGAAGACCAGTTTTGTTTATTAGCTGAGGAGACTCACTATAGCTGTGCATCCCTCTGAGTGGTCCCAAATGTGTGTGTGCCTCCTGAAGTCAATGCTGCCTTCCACATCTGGCCTGAGGTGCTGTTGCTTGTAGCCATCTTTTCAGTGTCCTCCTTATCACACATGTCTAAGTGCACACTACCAGTTGGTTTTAGGCAGTGAAACACAAGGCTACTCAGCAGTTTCCAAAGTACTCTGTGTTTATGGGAACTGGGGATGTTACAGCACATCTGAGTGGATGCTGCTGAGAAAAGTCAGTACTTGAGGCTTGAATTACCTTGTGAGCTCAGGTCATCTTTCTGTTCTGTACAGTCAGATTGATTAACTGAGGTGGCTAGTAAAACCTGGCCTGGGACTCCAAAGAGCAGACTCCTGACTGCCTCCCACATGACTCTCCTTCCTAGTGTTTCCTAGTCCACTATCTGAAGTGGGACTAATGACACTGTTCTCCTTTATAAGCTTTTTGCTCTCTGCTGGCATGAAACGTGAGAAAAAAACTACATGTGACATTGCTGGCCATTGAGTAAACATGAGCTAAGAGCCAGCTGCTGCTCCTTTACATCTGCTTGAACAGAAGCAGCAGCATAGGGTTAGTGTCTTCCAACTACCTCAGCATCAAAGGGTCAGCTCCATCCATTATCACAGCACTGAGGTCTCAGGGCACAGCCGCACCCAGGGACGTCCTTGCAGGAGCTGGTATCAGCCCAGTCCACCCAGTGCTGCGGTCCTTGAGTGCACATTCCAGCGTCTAGGAGGTGCAGCCTCACACTGGTTGAGCTTTCACATCTGACCTGGTTCAGGCCAGAGGTGTCTGCATGGTGTGCCACAGCATTTCCAGGCCCCAGTCACTATCTGCAGGGCTGCAGTAACTCTGGCTCCAAACACAGTGCAGCCCTGCAAAGGTGGTGGCTGTGTCCTTTGGTCATCTGAGATGATTCAAGTTCCTGGAGGCAAAAGCTGAACATTGGAGGTTCCTTAATAACTTCCCTTCTCCATGAATTTAGCTATTGTCCTTCTGGGAGCCTCCCAACGACAAAGCCTCCAACTGCAGGAACTCCCCCAGCAGTAGACATTGGAAATAAAATAAACAGAATTCAGGCATTGCCTATTTTTAAACTTCCAAAGATAACAAAGCTGACGTGGCTGCTTTGTCTACCTGTGTCTGTCAGATCCCCTTCCCATATCATAACTTTGGCACATGGATATTAATTTCAGTCTAATTCAACAAGGGGAATAACAGTCTGGAAATGGTTTCTGTGGCCTCATGAAAAGAAATGTCTGTGTAGAGCTGGGAAGGCCAGGATGGCATTTCTCCAGGGAAATCTCTGGTTTGGGTGGCCAGTTGGCCAGAGAGTGAATGGCTAATTCAGGGCTGCCCCATCATGTGCTGCCTTCTGCCCAAGGACATGAAGGAGGAACCAGAGCATGGGGCAAATTATAATGCAGGTAGGTGGAAGGGCACAGTTGGATTTGCAGGGAGACAAAGCACAAATGTACTGTAAATCAGCCTTCTGTTCTGCTGCTGACAGATCTTTTCCCTTTCTGTAGCAATGCAAAGGGTCCCAAATGGAGCTCTCATGCCCCCCTGCTCCTGTGTCCCCAAGGGAGTTCAGCGTGGTGTGTGATAACATGCTGCAGGGCCTGGGCCGCTACCTGCGCTGCCTCGGCGTGGACGTGCGCATGCTGGAGAATGAAGATGACCACAGGAAAGCTGCTGAGGTCAGTCACACATTCAAACCCTCCTGCACCCCTCATGCTGCTGCCCAGCTGCACTGCTGGAGCTGCCCACAGCAGTGCTGAGAGCCAGCCCTCGGGCTCAGCCCAAGATGGCCAAGTGTTAGCTAGTCCCTACGGTAGAGTGTAGGTTTGGTTCTCCTTTGCCAGGAGACAGGAGATGAGCAGAGAGCGCTGTGATCTACAGTCTTATTTGTGTCTGTGCACTCGTGTCATTGACAGCTGGGATGTCTCAAGTCATTAGAAGAAGACAAAGAGACTGTAAAGATGTGACCTCCAGTCTCGAGTGTCCGTTACGAGGAGGCAGTGGTGTGTTTGCAACAAGCCAAAAATCAGAGCGAGGAACCCAAAATTCACTGAAGTTTCTAATGGACTCTGCTTTGGGCTTATAGAGAAGGTATTTTCCTGCCTTGTGCTTGGGTCAGGCAAGTAGAAAGGGAAAGTTTCCATAATAAATGAGCTTGTGGCATCCCAGCTGGCTGCCACCTTGTGAGACTACTCAAAGGTGACCAGCCACAGCTTTCAGTGGAGTACTTGGGAAAGGAAGAGTTTCTAACATACATGAGGAACGTTGATCTGGACTCCCATAACAACGTTGACCCTCAGCTTCTCAGAGGACAGACATGTGCTTCTTCATTTCAGACATATTCCAACTATGCCAGAAATGGAGATATCCAGCCCACACAGTGTGTCCTTATCGAGTGTGCACTGAGCACCCCGCCTGGTGCACAGGATGTTTCCTCTTCAGATGGCTGCTTGGCCTGAATCCTTCACAGGCTCTAACTTCTGCAGAAATAATTAATATCTCCCCACTGCCAAACTTGCACAAGTCATTTAAACAAACTCTTTCTCACTGCCTCCCTCGTAGAGCCTCATCTCCGCTGCTCCTGGTACCTTATCGTGCTATGGACAGGATGTTTTACATTGCTTTCTCTATGGTGACAGGACAAACATCCTTTCACTATCAAAAGCCCTTGGAGTGTTACTGTATTGCTGAGTCTTTGATCTGTGCTTGGATAATCAAAGATAAAAATAGGCTCCCCCCACCCTGCATTATATCTGGCTAGTCCTGATTGAATAAAAGCTGAATGCTGACCACCCTGTGCCCGAAAACTTGTAAACATTCTTGGAAAGGCCAGGAGAAAGGTTTGGATCCTGGTCACTGAATACAGGATAGACAGCTTGGGTGTTGTCCCAATACAGTCTCAAACTAGTGTCACCAGGAACACGTAAGTGTGTACAGAGTTAGTGTTTGTTCTGCATTCAAGTCGTTTCACTGAAATGATTTATCAGTCATGTTACACATCTCCTTGTGCCAAGAACCCCTGAATTGCCTGGCATGTGCTTCTTATTGTTCTCATTGCTGGTGCTTCTTAAAGTGACTTCAGGTGTTGCTGGCAGATGGGCCTTGTCCTTCAGCCTCTGTTATTTGAGGTCAAGCTTAAAAGCCTGAGAGCTTTGCAGGTTGTGCTTGGGCAGCTCTGGATTATTTATGCTTTTTCTTTTAGACCAATGCATGTGGCAGTAATTGGTTTGAGAAACCCCGTTCCCAGGCTAAATGTCAAGTCTGTGTCCTGTGTAGTGCTTCGTGTTGTGCTGCTCTTGTTGGCCAAA
Source organism: Urocolius indicus (assembly GCA_013401255.1). NCBI lineage: Eukaryota > Metazoa > Chordata > Aves > Coliiformes > Coliidae > Urocolius > Urocolius indicus. The sequence continues at coordinate 187,632 of WBNH01003890.1, forward strand.
TCTTTTCTCTTTCTCAGCAGTTGTCATGGCAAGTTTATAATGCCAGATCTGCCATCTCAGGCCTGACAGCCCCTGACAGCAGGCCCTGTGACACCACGAGCCAGTGGACCCCTTATTTAGCTGCTGTGAGGTGACACCAGTTTGCATTATCTGTGTAATGATGCTGTTTAGTTAGGACGTGACTGGAGAAGTGACTGATTAAAAGTTACCTGTCATAAAAAGTTGTCTGTCATAAATGTGGACACAGAAAATGTCTCAAAAGGTAAAAAGTAGTAGAAATTCATACTGAACATTTCTCTGGTTAAATCTGTCCCCCCCATGTTGAAGGCACAGAGCTCACAATCCACCCTTAGGAAAGCATTTGAGCCTCTGTTGACGAGCTCCAGCGTCCCTGGGCTGAGCAGCTTTGTATCCACGTGTGGGTGCTGCGTTGTTTCCCTGTCTGTGCCTTCAGTGGGTGGCAGGAACATTTTTGCTGAGTTACATTTCCATCCCAGCTGCTGCAGTGCAAGTGTTTGGCAAAGCAGGTATGCAGCTGGGGATGAAATTTGTACCAGATGTGCTGGATGAGCTCCTTTACCTGCCTTTAGCAGCCTGTGCATTGAGAGCTGGGGGCATTTCACCATGTTCTTTCCCTGAAGCACATCCTGGCCTGAAAGTTCCAGCCCTGCATCTTGGTGGGAGGCCCTTTGAGAACTTTGGGTAGTGCCCAAGCCTGGCTGCCTGCTCTGAGGCAAAGTAGAGAGGCCTCTCTGGAGAAGGGCTGTGTGCACCCCACTGTTCCTCACCAGGGGCTCTGACTCCATCCCAAGGTAAGGAATGACTCCATCTGGTAGGGAATGTGGAGATTCAGCCTGTCTTAGGCAGCATCCTTCAGTGTGTGCAGGTGCAGTTACTGGGCTGAGCCACCCTTGGCATTTGTTCTTCTCCTTTAAGCAACATATTATTTCCAGTTACATTTTTCCTTACTTAAATCACCCGCCATGCCTGTTCTGTGGCTAGCCATGCCTTCCTGTTTGTTTTCTTCAAACTTTTCTTTGTAGAGAATCTTAAACCTATCTTTTGAGCCTTCTAGATGGAAAATTGGGACGGAGAAGGTAAAATTTCAGTGAGTATTCCTCTTTGCTCTGCAAGTTTGCAGAATCAGGTAGAGCAGTGGGATGCTTCTCATACTGGTCACCCACCAACCTGAGATGACTACAGCAGATCTTTCACTATTGTACTTCAGGAGTGGAGCAGAAGCTTGTAAGAAAATCGTGGTAGTCTCTTAGATCACTGATTCCTAAGAAGAAACTTGGTGGAATCTCAAAGACTCTTGAATTGAACTGTGGGTTGATTATTTTTTTTATTGGGCTATGCTTCTAGTCTTCAAAATGATCCTCATCATTTGCATGTTGAGGCAAACCTGGGACCTTCTGAAGTGTGATAATGTCAGGGGTCTGTGTAGAGTCACTTTTCGCTTGGTGGCAAGGGGCTGCAGGGCTGGGTCTTGTAAGCAGTTCTTGAACCTTCCTCAGACTCAGGTGGACCCACCTCCCACATGTGTGGGCCAATCTGCTGCCTCTGCCATCACTGTTTAAGAAGGGAAATCTGCAGCTGAAGAGGAGGTGGAAGAGTGGTAGCAGGTGGAGGTGATCATGTGGAGAAGGAGGAAGGGAGGAGGAGTGCAGGACTGGAGATGCCTCTGCAGCCCATGGTGAGAGGCCATGCCATGCCCCTGCCACCCATGGAGGGCAATGGTGAGACTGAGAGTCACCAGCAGCTCCAGGAGGACGTGGTACCAGAGGGGGTGACTGTGCCCAGACAGCAAGAGACTATGTGAGGACGGGCCAGGCCTCTGGGGAGGCAGAGAGGAGCTGCAGCCNTGGGCCCCAGAGGCCCCCACGGGAGGCAGAGAGGAGCTGCAGCCCTGGGGATGAACGCACATCGGAGCAGCCTGTGCAGGGCTGTGGCGTGTGAGGGACCTCGTGGTGTGGAGTAGGGGAATGGTGAGGAGAGATAAGGGGCAGGAGTCCTCAGGAAAGGACAGACACCTGCCATTCCCACCCTCTGCCTGCTGAGGGGGAAGAGGTAACAACATCGGGATCAGGTGCCTGGGAAGAGGGGAGGGGTAGGGGGAAAGATGGCCTTAAAGGGCTGGTTGTGCTCTTCAGCATTGTCTCACTCTGTGGTGTTTTCTGTTTGTTACAGTTTCAGTTGGTGGTGGACTAAATTCAGTTTTGGTTTCTTCCCCCAAATTGAATAGTTTTGTCTGTTCTGCCTGGGACCATAAGTGGCAAGTGAGCTCTCCTTGTCCTTAGGGACTCCCAAAGGCCTGCAGTACTTTCTTTCCCCCATCCCATTGGGAGCAAGAGGAGTAAATGAGTGGCTGATCATGATCCTTTGTTCCTGGATGGGCCTAAACTATGACAGATAATAACCAGAAGGCTGGCAGAACTGGCTTCCTGCAGCTTCCATGGCATAGAAGATTCCCTTGCAAGGTTACACCTACTCCCCCAAAACTCCAGCTGGTGAACCAGCAAGTCAGAGAGGAGGACCAGGCTTGGATGGATGTCAGAAGACAGAGCAGTGTGCAGCTGGATCTAAGTTGCCCCAGACTGGTTTGGAGTCATGGGACACAAAGGGGATTTCTAATAGTGCAGTGAGCAGAGCTTCATGTAATGGGGGAATCTAATCTCTGATCTCATCTCAGCTTTGAATGTCTTTTTCCATATTTTTGATGTAAGAGACATTCTTCAGGTTTGTTAGTCTTTTTACTTCCCTGCCAGTCTGCAGAGCAAATTCACAGAGGACAGATGAAGAACTGTTCTGCCTTTAAGATCAAGACTTCACTTTTGATGTTTGGTCAGCAGGAAAAAAATGTCTTTCATGGGAGACCTTGGTACAAATGGGTCTGTGTTAAGGAAAGAAATGGTGTCAATGATTTTAGTGTGGTACTTCAGGCCACTTGATGAAGTCATGCAGTAATTCTGTACAATTTATGGTTTTCAGGAATGCTGAGAAGTCTGGGATTGAAATACCAGTAGTAGGGCAAGTGCACTGCAGGACTAGGCTGATAGCTAGAAAGCTCTTGGTTTACCTTTTTAAAAGAGCCTGAGATAACAAGTAAGGGCTTCAGGGTCAAATGGAGGTTTGCAAGCCAGTTCCTTAGTAGGTCTTTGTCTGGGTGCTGTTCCAGCACACATCCTGAAGCAAATGCTTTCTGTCTGCTCCCTTCTGGAACCTTCTGAACTGGGACCTTGCTTTCTGGGCTTCACCTCCATCACTGCAAAAAGTGGGCAGAGCTTTTCCTGGCCAGCCCCATTGCAAAGGGAACACTGTAGTTTGCCTCTTCAGGGACACGTGGCATTGCCCTACTTGTCGTGCAAGGGCTTGGCAAATTTTAAATTGCAAATCTACAGCTTTGTGCTGCTGTTTCCTGAAACCTTCTTTAGCCTTTAATTCAGGATCTTTTAGGTTGTCACCAACTGCTCTGGTCTCTCTCGGTCTTCTCTCATCAGTCATTGCCTTTCCCTGTCTCCCTTGCAATTCATCCGAGTTCATTCATCTCTGCAAGATGAAAGTTGGCTGAACAGACAGGCACGTTAAGGGCTAAATAAGAATACCAAGTTATTAGGAAGTACTTTCTATCCAGAAGGTCTGAGCCTCTTCCAGAGGAAGTTGATATTATCTTTTTAATAGATTGTGAAACTGAGGCCAATGCTCTCTCTGCAGTACTTGGGGATGCAGCACAAGTCCCTGACACCCACCCCAACCCGCTACTAGGGGCCTTGTTTTCCTTTTCTTTGCACCTCTGAGCATTTCTCTCCCAGCTGCTCCCAGTGCTGCCTGCTCTTATTTCTTTCAGAGGAAAGAATTGTGCCCTTTTGTGCAGCACGTATCCTCTGTGGTTCCAGTCAGATGTGTGCTATCACGTGGCTTCTCTGGCTCTGCGTGCTTCTCCCAGACCTTGTTCCAGAGGCGGAAAAACATGCTGGAAGAGTTATCGCTTTTCTCCTTTTTATTTGATGTTCTTTGCCTGTCTCTGCAGAGCCATTTAGATAAGGGGATTTATCAAGCTTGAACTAATTAACCCTGGATGCAGGAAGTCAGAGTGGAGTGTTCCAGCTGTGAAATCCTCAGGCTTACCCTGAAGCACACATTGGTCTGAAGGAATTTCACATCTCTTTTTTTTCCCCTTGTCTGCAAATCCCTGAGGTGAATGTGTGCTGGTGCCTTATGGGGCTGCTGAGGTGCTGTGAGGGTGGGTTGTTGGCAGGGCTGTTCAGTAACCCTGACTGCATATAGGAGGACTGCATTCAGCATGGGGGGATCTCTACTGCCACTTCAAGGTGCCTGTTCTTGGAGTTTGTTTCCTTTCTTGAGAGAGAGGGGTGATTTTTGAAAGAAATTGGGTCATTTTGCCTGTAGGAAGCTGCTTTAGAAGTTGTTGCCAATCATTTTCTCAGTACAGAACTGGCAGCCAAGGAGTGACTTCACAAAAAGGGAAGAGAAGCAGCTACCTGAAAGGTGAAGAGAGGAGAAAAATGGCAGCTTTATTGGCCGCACAGGGAGTTTGTGCCTTCAGAGCCTTCTCCTTCTTGTTTTGTGTTGCCATAGGACCAGTGGATCTTCAGAGCAAAGCTGGCCAAGATGGGGCTTAAGAATCTTGGTTTGTTTTTCTCAGAGTTCTCTGGCTGTGTCAGACTGTCTGGGAAGTGTAGCAGGACTCTGATCCCAAATGTGTCCTCCTGCCAGAGTTAAAGAGTGATCCAGAGAGAGCTTCTGAAACTCAGATCCAGAAGAGAGACCTCTGTGACACACATCTGGAAACAGTGAAAAATACAAGGGCTCCCAACAGAATCCACACCAGGGAAGAGAAAGAACCTTGTGCCTACCTTGAAGTGCCAATCTCTTGTCAGCACTAAGAGAGCCCAAGTCCTGGTTCCCATGGGAATCCTTCTATCGCTGTGGCCATGAAACTACTTTTCTCCTCCTGCAGGAGGGGGGTGAAGGAGTGGGAGAGAGGGATGTCATCTAATCATATAAAGATCAGTCACACTTTCATCCTTGTGAGGGATTACAGTTCCAGATTTAGTACTGCCTTTTGGCACCAAACCATTTGAAAGTGTCTCTTACTCTGTTGCGAAGGTCAGAAGTGTGGGTAACGAGTCCCCTGATAATTCAGCACAAACCTTTCCCTTGAAGGACAAGACCTCTGATAAAAGTGCAGGATTGCAAATCAGGAGGTGATAAAGTCTCATGGAGATATTCTTTGCAGCCTGGAAAGGGTGCACATTCTCTGTGTGTCTGCTCTTGGGCTGCTGGGAGAATAAGACTGATCTGTGAGCAGTGGAGTGAGCATTGCTCTGTTAATGTCTCTGAGGCTTGCAGACTCATTTAATGGTACATTGTTTTGCTGGAATTACCTGCTTAGGCTACTTTTTCCTTTCTCCCCTGTGCACTGCAGTGTGAGCAGAACTACTTGCTGCTTTATGAACCAGACCGGGGAACCAGAAATAGTCTATAAGTTAAGGGGGGGGGAAAAAGAGACAGAAAGGTTTTTGATGGGATTATTTTGAGGTGGATTGGTTCCCTGGGCCATCTGCAGTGCAGATGCACCAGTAGCTTGTTCCAGCAGACATGAGGTGGGGTGGGTGTTGGCAGGAGGGGATGGGCAGTGAGTGAGCAGCACCTCGAGCTGCTCTTGCTGTTGGACCAGACCCCAGGGCTCTTGGCCCAGTGCTTGTCAGCAACGGAGAGAAAGACTCGATGTCTCTGGTTCGTGTAGTCTCTGCTTTGCCTGAAAGCAAAGCTTGGATCCACTGTCTCTTCAGTCCACGTTCAGTATGATTTTTACTGTGTTTTCCAGATTGCCCGACAGGAAGGAAGAGTCATTTTAACCTCTGGGCTCCCATATCAGACTGTAAGTGTTCAGAGCTTCTGGCGTTTTTCTGGCATAGGATCATTGTGTGCTCTGGGATGTGCAGTGGGGAGAAGAGGAAAAGTCAGATGTGAATACAACAGCTGGCTTAGCTTTTTCATGTTTTCTGCACTAAAATCTACATTAAGGCTCTTGAGAGGTTTTACTGTTCTGATTGACCAGAACTCAGGGTGGATTTTTGGTTTCTACTCAGAGCTGTATCACAGTGGGGAGAGCGATTGCTCTCGCTGGGGGCAGGGGGTGGAAGTGAAGCCAAGCAATCCAGAACAAAGTGTTCCTGTTTGGCCTCTCTGGCAGGTGAAAGGCAGCTCCATTCCCATGCTTTTTATCACAAAGATTCTTGTTTACTGACTGGCTCCACACTGACATAGTTTCAACACTTTAAGATGTTTCTTCAGGCTTGGAAGGGAGAGGAGAATGGAAGCCACCAAGTATGGGTCCTGGTGGAAGCTGCACAAGTTTGGTGTTCCTGTAGGTACATAAAAAACAAAACAAACCCCAACCTAACCTCAGCATCAGATGCTCAGAACCCTTCCTGAGCCACACTCAGGGGTGATGGTGGGAATATACTGAACCTGTCAAGTCAGTGATTACAATGCTGTGATGCCTGCTGCAGGTCCTTTACACTTTGGTACCGCCCAAAAATTCACTTGGAAGAGCGAAACTATTCTGGATCACGAACATGAGCCAGGATGCAGAATAGAAACTGCCAATACAAAAGCTCCCAACTACTCAAGCAGCTAGCTGGGTTATTTGCAGACTGTATCTTGCCTATTTCCTGCATCATAGCCGAGTGTTGAAGAAAACTGCTGCCATGATGAGACACTGCAATGTGCTGTGCCATGCTGCAGCTGACTTATCCAGAATGAGGTTCCTTGAGTCTAGAGTTGACATCATAGGTAATGCAGCATCCAGCACAATTGTATTTGGCAAAGCTTTAAAGTCAAAGTACTGTATAGGAATTGCAAAAGGAAAGTTAACAGCTTCCCAGTGCATGCTGCTGCCCTGGGAAAGATCTGGCACCCTTTGTTTCTTTGTCTGTGCTGTACATGAGGGCAGGATGGCTCTCCTGGGCTCCTCTATTTGCATGTAGTTGATCCCACCTCGCTGTGAGTACTCATTGGATTCATAAAGATGTATCTGGAGTTTCCAGTGCTTGTTCCCAGATACAAACATCTCTGAATGTGGAGCAAACACTGAGGGCCTGTCCTTATCAACCGCTCCAGTGGCCATCAGTGAAGTCCAGGTGAAGTGTGTGAGGTCCCTTCTGGTTGAACTGCTAAAACTCCTTGGGCATCACCTCCGTCATTGTACTTTAGTGTACTGTGTGTGATGTGGCCAGATTTCATGGGAAAGCTGTGATTAAATTCACTTTCCTCTTCCTGTCAGCACCACACCACCACATTATAAGGGGACTTGGGCAATTATGTCTCATACAGATATGAAGTCCTGTAGTGCTTCAGTAGTCTCAGAGCTACTGCAGCCCTGGTTAAGTTGGACTGGATGATCTCTAAAGGTCCCTTCCAACCCTACCATTCTATGATTCTAAGTGTTAAACTGCCAATTGCAAGTGTTAAAATGTGCTTGTTAGATCAAAATTTAGACTGGAAACACATACTAACTCCAAACAGTGTTTCTAATTAAAACCAAACGATTAGGAGCAACCACTGTGCAAGGAACGTCTCATCCAACATCTTCTTGGTTTGTGACTTGTCTTTTGAAGCTGCGGTCCCAGGTGGCAGAAGGAAGGTGTTTCTCTGTGAACTGCTCAGAAAAGGCAAAAGATCAGGCTCTGCAGGTTCTGAAGCACTTCAACGTCCGGGTATCCCCAGCAGATATCTTCAGCCGCTGCCAGGTAGGACACGGCTGCTTTCCGTGAGCCCTCACTCACCGTCCCACGCACGGCGTACGCCGCTTCAGCCTTTTGGGTCTGGCACTCAGTGCCTTCCGCTCAGTTCCCAAGATCTCTGCTTGAACTTTGGCAAGGTCTTGCAGAGCTGTGAGGAGTTCTGAGCGTGCTAACGTCTGTTAGAAGTGCTGATGACTGAGTCAGGAGAGCAGAGGCACTGCATCTGCAGCTTTGCTGGAAACGGCTGCATTTTGGTACTTGGCGTGTTGTCTTGGGCATTGGCTGTCACAGTAGTAGTCTCTTTGTTGCCATGTTCTCTGTCGAGGACACATGCTGTTTTAATTATAAACCATGTTTAATTATGGCTCTGTGATTCTGATAACACTTAATTACTTTAATAGGAGGATTCTTTTAGGACTGGGGTGGGTTTCTTTTTTTAATCCAGAAGCTATTAGGTTAATTCATGTCCATGCTAGTTGATGACTCCAGCTTGTGTTTGGCACTTGATATCTGTGGATTGCTGTCAAAAAGAAATTTTAATTGTGTTAGCTCAAATCTCCATCTCTTCCAATTTCACTGATGTATTTGTTACAGTAACAGGCTGAAACCTATCCCTTCAAAAAGTGTAATATAAATCAACTTGCAACTTCCACATCTCTCATCTTATCAGTGTTTAAAGAGAGAAAAAGAAGAAATCACAGATCTGGCTAGAAAAGGAGCATTCTCTTAGGAATAAACAAGGCAGCTGAACACTGGCTCAGTGAGGTCTGGCTCAGTTGAAGTCTGGCTCAGTGCCTTGTGGTCAAACTCTCAGGGTCTCCTGGGCTGGTGGAGCTGGACAAGTGTTGTAGGAATAGTGATGACTTCTGAGCAAACACACCAGAGAGCATTTTCTAGGCCTCTGCTTATATCTGCTGTCAGTTGTTGAAACTGTAGCTGTAACTTAGAGACAAAATGAGAGTCACCCAGCTGTGCAGGTTGTCTGTAAGAGGAGGATGACGTAACTCCATGCAGACGGGATCAACATAATATGGGTTGATCTTACTTCAGGATAAATGTATATATTCAGACATAAGATACTGTGTTCAGTCCTGTGGTTTTATTGTTCTGAGAACAAATTGCAGTTGTTATATAGTGGCATGCTGGCTTCTTTGCCATTTAGAAAACCTTGTGGCTTCTCTGATTCCCTGGGATCCCATAAAATAGCAACGTTCTTGTAGCATAAGCACACCCCCAAACCCCTGCTGCAGAAAGCGGGGAGATCTGTAATAACTGCAGGAGACTGTGCAGCATAGGATATAAAACTGACCCCTTGCCCATGGTCTGGAATCTGGAACTGTTTAACTCTCTGGCTTTTTAGTACGTGCTGTCTTAGTTTACAATATAAATAGGGGTAATCAATCTGGCTAGGAACATATACTAAGTGTTCGTTTACTTCCAGGAGAAATGCCTTCCCTGGAAGTTGTGGTGGTAGAACAGCTGCATGCTTTACACTGCTAGGCATGGGAAGATGCATTATTTGTCAAGCCCTTCTGTGTTCTGAGCCATGTATTTACCAACACTGAAGGCATTTTGGAGCTGATTTGGTTCAGCCGTCCTCCCCTGCAGACCGTTGCTGTTGTGAGGAGAGCCCGAGCCCTTCCCAGGACGCTGTGTAACTGCAGAGTGAGGACTGCCTGCCTCACAGTGGCAAATTTCTTCTTTCAAAAGGCTGCTCTGGGGCCACTGTGGCCAACAGACACCTCAGCACTTCATTTGTAAGTTCTTTCTAAAGCATCCAAATCCTCTGCAAACCTAATTGGGCTTAATTAGGATGGAAGTTAGATCCTGAAACTGCTGAGCTGTGCCCTTCCTACTGCCTGTTCTGGTCTTTAACCGGGTTACAGACCTCAGGGTTTGCAAACTGCTTGGAGGTCTGCCACCTCCTTGCAAAAATGTATATTGCTGGTGGGTGTCTGAGGTTTCAGGTGTCCCTATAGCAGGGCAGCGCTGGTGGCGTGGGAGCCAGGGCCTCCAGAAACCCCCAAGTGCTGCTGCCTACGTGCTGGGCAAGAGAATGAGGCTGGGGAATGCTGATCCACAGCCTGGGCCACTCTCCCTCCACACCTTTACCACGAAAGGCTCTCCAGGGCTCTCTCAGCTGCCATCATCCATTGCAGATAGGTGATTTCTGGGTGTCCCAGGAAGGAATGTGGCATCTTGCCTGCCTCTGTCTGGTGAAGCAAGGGCTTGTTTTGTCCCCTGGGCTTCTGTTCTGTAAATGATTTGAGTGAATATGTCAGCAAATATTGTTGCTGTAACAATTAATGTGTGTAGTGCAGAGCACGTGGTAAAAATAGGTCCCAGTTCAATGCTGTCACCAAAATGGCTGTAAAGTGTGTTTGCTCTGTCAGCTCTCTCAGCAGGGATGGGTGGTCTCTCTTTTGCAGATATAAAGAATAGGCTTGCTTCCTAAACTTGCCTTTTTCTGTATGGCAAATACCAGTTACCTCCATCTGAATTTCACCCATGGGCTTCTCGTTCTGGCTGCTCTCAGCTGCGTGGGGCTTCGACTCAGTTGCTCTGGTTAAAGCTCTGGAGATGGAGACTGCTGCTGTCTGTGTCAATGTTGGTTGCCAAGGACGATCTTCTCATATCATGTGTCTCTCAAGTCTCTTAGGACTCTGTGATGGCCATGGAGAAGCCACCTGCACACAGCAGCTTTAGCCAGGCATGGTGGTGTATTTGGTGAGGAACATTTTAGAGGGGCTGAGTGAAAATAAGATGAAGTCTGCCTTTTGGTGACGTGCCAAAAAACCCCAAGAAAGTCCTACTCCTAGCCTTAAAATATTTGAAATGAACCCATTCTCCCTATTTGAAATGCAAATGTCTTTTGTCTGTCACCTCTGCACACATTTGAATATCTTGTATACAGCTTTTCTTCTTTTCACATATCCAAAAGTAGCTCCTTCAGAATCGGGTGATGTGAAATGCATGCTGGAGGGTGTTCTTCCATGATAAATTCAGCACATTGGTCCCTTAATGCTAGTCAGGAAGATCTTTGTGGAGTTGTCAGGGGCTGTTGTAAGCAGCCTGAGGGTCAGCTGGCAAACTGGCTTGAGTGGAAGATCAACAATGCTCTGCTCTTGACAACTTGAAGAAAGTTCTAACACAGAACTTGCATTTTTAAGAAAGGGGGAAAAACAATCAAAACCTGCTAAAGAAGGTGACCTGCTGGATGGCTACAGTTATGGATACAAAGAGCATCACAGAATGGTTTTGGTTGGAAAAGACCTTCATCGAGTCTAACCACTAACCTGACATCTGACAGCGAGGTCGTTTTAGGAAAGGAGTGAATTTTGGCTTCTCTCCCAGGCCTGTCCGTTCAGGGGGAACTTTTTCTCCCCCTGCAGCGTGTGCTGCAGCCCAGGAACAGCCTGGCAGGACAGCAGGGGGGTATGAACACCCTTCCAGTCTTAAACAGTCGTGTTGGGGCAGATGTCACCTGGATGACTGGCTTGGCTTTTGCCATCTTGCTTTTTTGATGCCTCCATGGGAAGCAGGTGGAGACTGCAGCTCCTGACCAGGCAGTGTGCACAGTGCCTCTTTGTTTAACTGCTCATTCTCAGTGAGCCCAAGGTGCTCGTGGTGTTTTGCTTCCTTTGGCTAAGGTATGGTGTCTGCCCTAGACAACTTGTCAGTGAAAAAATGCTTGTGTCAAAGCAAATGAATTCAGGCAAGGGGCTGGCGGCACTCGGCTGTGAGTGATGCTCCTGTGCACAGCACTGACAGGGTGCAACAGGGGTTAGGATGGTGATACACTGAGGAGATAAACAGTGCAAGTTGTTGGCTTTAAATCTTTGTATGGCAAGTGTTTGTCAGGGCGGTTTGAAGGGAAGGCAGCATGTTCAGTGCTGCAGGGGATCGCTGGTCAATTGCTCCTGGTATACAAGAACTTGCCATTTAAAGTTTTATAACGCTGCTGTAAAATCCTTGCTCTGCAGACAGATTTGGAGCCAGGAGGGCCTCTCCATCATCAGAAAAGACAGGTTGTCTTCAGGCTTCACTTCAAAGCTGCTCAGCTCCGTTTTGAGTTTGAAGCTTTGCTCCTGTACGAGGAAGGGAGTGAGCTGGAGGCCCCGGGGTCCTGCGGTGCAGCTCTGCCACCTCTGTGCCTCCCCTGGGCCCTGCTTTCCTTTCCCACCCTCTGTTTGACTTGACCCTTTAGCCTTTAAGCTGGCCAGGGCAGAGACCCTGTTTGAACAATACCTAACGCAATGGGAGGCTGATCCCAGGTGAGGTTTCAAGGCTTTCCTGCAAGGAAATACGATTGCAGTTATATCCCCTGCAAAAATAAATGTGCAGGGGGTATAAAAAGAGCAAAGCTCAGGCTCCAGCTGCAGTTTCTGCAACTGAACAGCCCTGCATTTATTATAGGATTATCTGCAAATTCAAATAGGTTGTCTCTTTCACTTCACTGAAAGCTCTGATCCTAAATAAGCAAATTACATCACCTATTCTGATGTCCTGTTTAACTTATGACCTCAGCCTAAGCGCTGCAGGATGTGAGAGATAGCTGCTTTATTTCATTGTCTGGAGATCTGATATCTTCCCACCATCCCCCCCCCC
>WBNH01003890.1:200145-214615 GCA_013401255.1 Urocolius indicus
CTTTCAGTTTCAAAGCTGCTCCCCCCCCCTCCAGCCTTTCAGAAAGGTGTTAGCATGGGATTAGGAGTAGGCGGGGGGAGGAGGGGGGCAGGAAGAGAGGAAACCACCTTTTCTTTTTGAAATTCGGTGCAAAAGTGTTCTAACAGTTGCAGCAAATGTTTCTGGTTTTGTGTGGTGAAGGTAACGAATTTCATTGCTGCAAAGCTCATCATGTGCAAGCTTGATTTACACAGAGGGAGCCCAGTATGGAGCAATCCATTTAGCAGGGACAAAGAAAAAGGCCTTATGATTAGATGAAAAACCCTGTGCTCGGGGCACTTTGCAAGAAGCTTTGAAGGCAGCCTGGGAACTCGGGCAATATTAGTCGATAATTAGTAATATAGATCCCTCAAGCTGTCGTTTAGATTGGAAATGTGCATGTCTCTCATGAGCCTCTGTCACACCAATCTGATCAGCAGGCTTTTTTGTTCCTTTTATGTGGCTTGCTCTGTCGGTCCCGATGATGATGAGAACTGCCAGACGTTGTCTTTCTCACTAACTTGTGAGCCCAGCACCTATCTCCCTGCTCGAGCGTGGTGTGGCAGCGGGACCAGGGCGACTGGGGTTTGCGGTCACTTGCCCAGCCCAAGCAACACTCTTTGGACTCTCTTAAACATCCCACTTGTCCTTCCACATGCACAGTGAGAAACCAGCAGACTTGAAAGGCTATGTTGCTGCCCAGCAGACAGTGTGGGGTTTGTCTCGGGAGTTGCTTAGGACAAAAAGCATCTGCAGCTGAGATGGGGCTGAGGCAAATACGAAAGCGCGTGGAAAACGTCAGTTCTGGAAGCCCACCTTGGAGTTGTTGAGGTGCCTTCCACTGGTGTAACATTGTGTCCCTATTTACTCCTGTTCAGCCCTGAAATCTCTTTGGAAAGGGCCGTGTCACCATCTAAATGGCAAACTAAGAAGGGTCATGTGCGCTGGGTTTTGTGTCTGCTTGGGAATGCTGAGACAGAGCATTGGAAACTCTCTGTGGTTTTAATAAGAGGTTCATCCATAGGATGCAATTTGTCAGCGCCTACAGGTCAGGAAAACCTGTGATTAACAGCATCTGTGGTTTCCCCAGATGTGTGAGTGAGTTGCTTACTCCTCACCAGCCTCAACCCAAACGGAAAGCTCAGCCCTGTGCCTACCCACTATGTGGGCTGTGATTTCTTGCTTCAGAGTGTGATTGTTCAACACAAAGGGTAAGGCCCTCTTAATCTTTTTGTTTATCCTGGGTTTGGCAATTTAGATGTAATCTGCAACTTGTGCTGCTGAGGTTCTGGCCAGGAAGCACAGCTGGTATTATTCTGCCTCTGCAGACATTGTTGAGGGGAGTGGATTGACCTCCAAAGGTACTTGTCTGGGGACTTGGTGAATGTGAGCGTTGAGTCGTGAATGCACCTCGCCCCAGCCCTTCATTCACAGGGATGCAGCTCTTTTTCTTTGGAGTGGCTCTACCCAACGGCCATTAACTAGTGTCAGGGTTTGTGATAATTTGTCCTGGCAAATTGTGCTCCTTTTGAGTCTCCAGTTGAGGTTTTTATTGGGTGATCCTTCAAGCTTTATAGACCACAGTGAGTGCTCATGGTGAGTGGTGGCCATCCCAAGGCAGGGACATGGGGAGGCGATTGCTGTGTCCAGGTGGGCATTGGGTGCAGGGTGGGAAGGGGCAGTGCTGCCCAGCCCAGCTCTGCTGAGGGACATGCAAGTGCCCACAGCTCCAATCCTGCAAAATCCCCAGCCTGCAGCCCCTTGCTGCTGGCCAGGCAAAGCTCGGAGCCCCTCAAAAAAGGGCTCGGCTGAGCCTAATTCTCACCAGCGAGCCAGGACGGTGCTGCCTGGTTCCCACAGACTGTACACTTCCCTGCCAAGATTTCAGTATCTTCAGAAATTCAGTGGAGCATGAAGGTCACAGCAAGGGAAGAATGACAGCCTGAGACTTTTTTTTTCCCCCTTTCACCAGCTCGGAGCAGACTGTTGTCTCTCCAGCATGTTGACTGTTTTCATAGGGTTAGCGTGAAGTTTATGTTTTACACAGACCAGTGGAAGTCAGATATGAGAATGCAGCAGATCAGCTGTGTTTCTTCAAAGAAAACTGTCTCACGTTGCAGGCTTTCTTTCTAAGCATCTGCAAAAGCTTGATTTCCAGTGAAATTTCCTTTTCAGATTTTTGTCTTTAGATTCTTTTTGTGGACGTATGTGAGAGACTGCGCCCAAGGTTTCACTTTGTGTATTTCTTTCCTTTCTCTCATTCTCACTTGCAGAGCTGCAGGCAGATATTAGTCTTCACAGGGGGAAAACCTGTTCATTTTTCACGGTGTTATGGATTACACTGCACAAAATTATGATACCAAATTAGCTTTAAGGGGTCAAACCTCAGCTGACAGTAAATGTTTTCTTTTGAGGAAGTCACCCTTATTCCTGGGAACCAGTTTTGTTCTCCTGTGTTAACTGCAAGAAAGGTATGAATATGAGTTTCTTTTTCTTTTCCTGGAGGGCAACGCTAGCTGGAAAAATGCTGCTTTTTAGCCAGTGGAAACAGCACAAACAACGATTGGCAGTGAAAACAGCGCTTGTATTTAGACTAGCACAGAAAAGAAGACACAGGGCAGTGCAGAGTAAATGTCCTTTTATACAGTTCTGTACAGGGCTTTTTCTTCCTCTCATGGATTTGGACAGATCGTGAAGTGCATTGGTCGGCAGTGATGCTGGTGCACTGGGAGAAAGTAATGAAAGGTCAGTGGGTGACAGTGATGGAGTGACTGTAAGGAAAGTGAAGAACTCTCTGGAGAAGGCAGTGACACAGCTCTAACTCCCATGTGTCCTGAAGAAACCGTCCCCATGTTTTCTCTCAAATGTCATGAGAAAACAAGAGATTTGTAGCCAATTTAAGTTCTGTTGGTTTCCAGTCCCCTGTGCCTCCTGAGGTCAGAGTTCAGGGGATTGACTGTGTCAAGAAGTCAAAATTCCCATGTTTTATGCACTGTGGAGTTTCTCCTCCGTTCTGACATCGGTGCCCTTATAATGCTCCTTGTTTGTATGTCATGGTAAGGATGGGATGCCCAACTCCCATGCTTGAATGGCTGTATATTTATTCTGGTGGGTTCTCAGGGTGGTAATCCTACACATAACCCATCAATGCAATCACTGGGTCTCCTTACTTGAGATCCCTTGTACATGAAAAGTTAAATAATGTCAAAGTTCTTGTTTTCATAGTGGAGTGACCAGCTTCATTAGTAGATCAGGTGAAGTAAATTGATTTGAACCACCCAGAAGGCCTCTAGGCCTTTATTTTTCCCTTCACAGACTAAGATGATTAAATAGTGTTGGAAAGAGGTTGTCTTCTACCCAGTAACACATGGGCCATCTCATAGCACAGGTGGTACCGTGGCAATGTTCTCCCAGTTCCTGTGGAGAATCCTGCACAGGATCTTGTCCTGTTGTTGCAGATGCAATTAAATCCTGCTGCATCCTTCCTGGGGAGTGTGCAGTTCTGCAGCCATCCAAGATTTGCAGTGCTGACCTGGGCAGTGGTTAACGCTGGCAGCAGCCCCTTGTTCCTTCAGAGGAATGTGTGATCTCCAGGCATTTCTGAAGCTTTCATTTGAGTCAGCATTATACACTGAGCTGCACATACTTGGCTTCCTTGTAGAATTTGCCAGATCTGTAATTGCTCAACAGCATTTATCTGAAGACCTTTAGGCATTAAGCTGTGTAACTTCCTATTGGCATTAAACGAGCTCTATCTGTAATTCCCAGCATTAGTTGCAGGGATGACACCCTGTGCCAAAACCATCCATACCCCTGTGGGGTACTGTAAGTGATTTCCCTCTTCATCTACTGCTGCAAAGGCATTTTCAGCTAATGCTGAAGATGGTAAGCAACATAGGTAGGATTTGGGCTTTCCACCACCACCTTGTCCCCATCAGGTGCAAGTGATCTAAATTACCTGGTGTAAGAAGAGACAGTTTTGGTTTTGTGTGAACCCTTTCATGCCAGGATCACACAGCTTTTCAGAAACAGAGACAGGCAAAGCAGTATCCTGGTGAGGACAGAAACAGAAGTCTTGTAAAGGAGTGTCTCGATTCATGGCTTGTGTCAGTCTTGAAGGGGATGATATTGTGCAGTTATCTGGATGAAATGCACCTGGATGATGTGCTGTAAGCCCGAGGGAGGGTTTTGCTGAGCTGGGCACAGATGCTGCCACTGGTGAATCAGTCATTTGTAAGAGGCTTGGGGTTAATTTTTCTTTCTCTTCCCCTGAGAAGACAACAGAAATCCCTATTTCTAGGTTTTTATAGGAAGATTTTTTTTATAGTGAGCTTATCTGAGAGTGTGGTAATCTGGAACAAAGTCTCCCAACGGCACAAAGATTTCCTTGCAGAGCGCAGCCCAGTACCCTGCGGTTCCTGACACCGGGAGTGAGAGCTCAGAGGCAGAACTGACAGCGTAGGAGGTTTGGCAGAGGTGGAAAATAGAACTTTTGAGGCACTCTTCTTGTGAGTCATTATGTTTTCTCTGGACAAGTGGATTTAAATGATTTACCTGTCTTAATTCAAGATAGACAGTGTGAGCTGGTGATCCTTTCATTCCAAGACACACTGAGGGAAGATGCAGCTGGTTTTCTCTCATCCCCAGTAACACCTCCATTCCCACCTCCACTTTGGTTTTTCTCTCAGTGGTTTCTGGGGGAGCTGCCCCCACTGAGTCATTGTAGTGAAGTGGGAGCATGTCATGTGTTTAAGGTGAGCATAGACAGTTTTATTTTCCTAACTGCCCCCTAAAATAACTGTGGTTACAATGAGGTGTCTTGCAGCCAGGAGAGTGGCCCAACACCCCTTGTCCCCTCCTCACTTGTCCATCTCACATCTGCAGCTCGTGCCTGGGGAGGGGACATGTTGGGTGCCAGACATTGGGGATGAACTGGATGTTCTTGTTTGCAGCTGGATTGGTGCTCTGTAGTCATGAGGGACCTCAGGAACAAATTGCATCTCGGGTTCCAATGGCATGGACTGCTTGACCCCTGGCAGCCCAAGCCAACAAGTCCTGCAGAGGTGTGGGCAGACCATGGGTCTCTGCAACTGTCAGGATTTTAATTTGACAATCTAATTTCATAGACTTTAAAGAAGGGGAGATCGTTGAGCTGGGTCCTGCAGGAAGCGAATGAGCTGGTGGTTGGAGAGAAGGAAGTTGGTGACAGAGGAGTCAGAGGAGGAACATGGTTCCCTACACAAGGTCATGTGAATGGCTGTTTGGTGACAGGATGGAGTGATCGATGTGCAAGAATAATAGGTCACTGGGGAATCAGCCTGAAAGCTGAAGCCTCTCAAAATGTGTGGGACACTGTGGAATAGAAAGCTAAATAGACATCAAGTAGAGGCAGACGACTCCTTGCACAGCAGCCTGCCTCGCAGCTCTGGCTAGCATCCTTCCCTTAGCTGACTTTTGCACACTCCACTTCCTGACTGCATAAATGAGCTGCGCACTAAAAAGCTGATAATGCTTCCTTCTGTGCAGACACTGGCCTGTGCCGAGGGCTTAAGCCTTCAGTCCCTGGAGTACATCCACCCTGGGGCAGGGACCAGCCCTGAGGAGCCCTGGCTGGGGCTGCCGGCTGCGGTCGGGCCGTTGCTCCCCTCAGCGGGGCCTTCCCTGGATCTGCAGCATTTACTGGCATTTACTGGAGGGCTCAGGTTACCCCAGTGAAAATAATCGGTTATGCAAAGTTACGCTGTTTAGATTGGGTTTCTCCTGTGTGGCCAGTGAGGTGTGAAAGTCAATCTGCTCCACAAACCCTGAGGGCACTTTCTCTGTGCTGACTCAATATGATAGCTTCAGGGGTTTGACTGCTCTGGGAGGAAAAGCTGGTCCTGGGTCTGGTTCAAAGGGACACAAACCACAGGTGATGATGGTGGGACTGAGCTCTTGAGCAATACACAGGTCTCAGATCCCTCCAGAGCTGAGTAAGCCCCAACCTGGTGAAGCAGAGAGGTCACAAGAGGAGGATGTGAGATTTGGGGCTTACTGGGGTTGCAGAGCCCTTCGGGGCTTGCTGCCTACTCATTGATGTTTATAGGCACCGGAGGATCCCAAGGTAATTGACATGAGCGATGGCCCGAGAGCTGCTGTCTTGGCCAGGTAATGCAAAGCCATGGAGTGGGAGCAGTAGAGAAAAGCAGCACATGAATATTTAAATCAGCATCAGTTTATACCATGGCTGATCCGTGACTTGCCGCTGTAACATTCATATGCAGCTTCAGTGCCAAAAACAATGCTCGGCTGCTTTCTTACTTCTTAATGAAAAATACCTCTTTAGGGTTTCTTTGAAGTCCCCACCCCTGAAAATCCCTCTTATATTGTCATCATTGTTACTGTTAACAGCCCCTGCCAGTATGGGAGCCTTTCCTGACAGATAGCTCTGCGGGGGCTTTGTCCAACGCTCCAATTCAGCCCCACACTATAGACAGTTTTAAATGGCTAATGACGGGCCTCCCAGGGGATTTCTGCCAAGCGCTCAAAGACCTCCCAGGTTTAGAAGTGGCAGGGTGTCCTTTTCCTGGGGCCAGCCGCAGGAGGAATGCACACAGTCAGATTCTCCTACCTAAGCTGCATCAGCCTAGTTATTTTTTCCAGTTGCAAAGACTCATCCATGTGTATATGGCCGGTTGCTTAGCAGATGAGAGATAGCTGTGTCAGGAGTGGACGGGGATTAAACAGAGGAAGAAGGTTAGGTGGGAAGTATCCTACTAGTTGGAGGCATTACTGCATTTTAACGTTGAAAATCTCCTTTCTGAAAGTCACAGATTAAGTATAAAGGGCTTTGAAAAATTTAAGCCAGGGACTGTATCAGAGGTAGGACAAGATCCATTCTCGCCCTGTGTGCAATGATGCTGCAGTGATATTTATGGGAATGGGGTCTAAATGAGCTGAGCTAGGTGCCATTTTCAGAGGAGAGGCAGAAAAACACTTGAGGATCGCCGAGGGTCTATTGGAAAAGGGCCTGGGGCACTTCTGCCCTGATTTCACTGGAGTTTGAAGGCAGTGAAGGCAGCCACTGCTGGCAGATGAGGCTGAGCCTCTCCTCTCGCCTCTTCCCTACCCCAGTGCCTCTCTAAGCCCTCCTTGTTCCAATGCAAGTGCTTGTTTAACTGCAGGATTGCTGGATCAGGGAACTGATCCCGGTTGTAACAGCCCTGTCAAAACCAGATGGTTAATTTTAACCCAGCTCAGTTCCCCAGTCTGGTTCACTCTGCAGCTGCCCAGATGTGTGTCCGTGCAGGAGGGGGCAGGAGGGCCCTGCCTCCGCTGTGTCAGCACAGGCTTACACCAGCCAAAGCCCCTGCGAGCCCACAGCTGAAAGAGCTCAGCCCTTGTCCAAGTGAAGAGAACTTGTGCTGCTGAGAGTGCCAGGGAGGGCGGCCTGTCCTCCATGGCTCAAGAGATGAAGCCTCAGCCTGTCTCAGACCTACCCTGTAAATATCCATTAATTTTTAGACCCTTCTGGCAATTCAAAATGTGGTTTGGTTCAAATTCAGCTTTATAAATGAAGTGCACAGTCAGGTTGGCTCTTATCCTGGGTAAAGGGGAGCTGTCCTGTTGGAGCAGCTCAGGGCTGCTGTGAATCCCGGCCCTCACGGCCGCCTGCAGCTCGCTGCCTCTCTCAGTTTATTCATAGTGAAAAGAGTCTTCTCAGGGATGAGCAAATGAATTTCCCAGAGAATGCCTAACAATTGGTTCATTGCTTGTACTACCAAATGCAGCTAAATCTTCCTGCTAAAGGAATCAAAGAGAATACGTCCTGTTGTGTATTAAAATTAGGTCCTTTTTTTTTTTTCCTGGAGGGGAAAGCTGCCATCTCTCACAGCGATACTGTGCCTTTAACTGGGCTGCTGTTGTACAGAGAAGTTGAAGCTTCATTTAGCCTGAATGAAAAACTTGATGCACGTTGCTGGAAAGAGGAAACTGGTGGTGGATGATTTACTTGGAATGCCCTCCAGCAACAGGGTTATAAATGAAGAGGGGAAACACTAAGAGCACTGAGATCTGAACGGGAGGAAATGCACGAAGCCTTGAAGTGACCTTATGTAAATTCCTAATGATGAGACTTAATTGAACTCATTTTTCCAGGGGTTACAAAGATCAAAATAACAGCAGCATTGAAATGCAAAGGTCCCTAGATAATGCATATGAATGTATGGTTGCATACAGCCAACAACTAGCCTGGGTTTGTGACACCAGCCTGGTCGCCAACTGGATACTGGGCCCAGCCTTGCTCTGGAGCTGCGATGCTCAGGGGCTCGAACGGAGGCAACAGGACTGCTGGGGGTGCAAAAGCAATGCCTCGCTTCCAAGCCCTGCCTTTCATCCCTGTCTTAAGCCCCCTCTGCTTAAAGGCTCATTTTAGACTCCATGTTTCCATGCTGGATCCCCAGGAAGCGTGGCGTGCCCAGGGATGCCAGCGGCGTGTGGCTCACAAAACCAGCCCGGGCTCTCAGCCTGGCTGATGGGGTGAGTGCCTGCTTCACAGACACCCACATGGCAACACCCCCCAGGGGCAGCCCTGCTGTGCCCTTCTCACCAAGGCCGGCTCCTGCCCTGAGCTGCTGTGGGCGTGTGTTCAGTGTGACAGCGTCAGAAACTGATATGGACACTGTCAAGACCAAATTCCCAGGCTGTTCCTGGAGCTTGGTGTTTTTCTCCTCTGCACTTGCGTTTGGCTTTAGGATTCATTTTGCATTTGTGGTATTGATCTGGGGAGGAAAAGCAAGTGGTCGCTGCTGTGAAAAATCCTTATCATCAATTCTGGTGCCTAAAGTCCCCGGGCTGGTGTTTTCCAAGGGCTTGCAAATTTAGGTACCCACATGCACTGATTGCATGTGAAACAGCAACTGCCAAAGTCTCCCCAGTTTCATTCAAAATACAGATTAATTGATTAATTTAGATTCATAAACAGCACTAGAGAGCAGGAGGCTCTGACCCAGTGAGAAGCTGTGGATATGGCTGTGAACAGGAGGCTAATGAAGATGAAAAACCTCCCCTGTCCAGAGTAATCCAAACACAGCCTTACATATGAGTCTGTTGGCCCAAGTGCAGCTGTTTGTCTTTTCAGTAATCTGAAGCCAGAGCAGTACCCTGAGAAGCAAAGGGGACAGTGACTGTGTGTACGTAGCGAGGTCAGTCGTGCTGCTGCCTGCAGTGAGCAGCTTCCCTTGGCAGGAGGGAGCTGGGTGGCACAACTGTGCCATGACAGCCCTGGGGACAGGCTCCCGTGGGCACAGCCTGGCTCCGTCCGACCTGCAGACAGCAAGAAACTCGACGTCTTCCCTTTGGAGGGAAGCTGGAAAATCTTCTCTGTATTTAAAGTTCCCATGGCTGCAGTTTGAATTTGGCACACAGTTGGCCAGGGGGTTATCTGAGGTCATGTACTCAAATAGTTGTAGATAAAACAAGGGCCTGTTTGGATTGGAAATCTCCAGAGGGCTTTTCCTTTGCGCGGGTAATGATATTGCAAGAGGACATGAGCCAAAATAAAGCCTCTGCTCCGTGTGCAGTAGCTCAGGAAAAGAAAATGAGCAATGGGGAGGGGAAAAAAAAAGGCAAAAACGAAAAGACTAGTTTTATGATGTTATTTGCTCAACTTGCTGTTGAGATGGAGGAATTGCAGCCAAGGAGAGGGATCCTGCAGCCAGGCACCATCCCAGGCCACGGTCCCCAGGTGCCCAGCCCCATCCTGCTGCACTCACCTGCACACAGGCCCCCACAGAGCCAGCAGCCAGGGTAGCTGTGTTGCTGCCAGCCCCCTCCAGCTTTGTAGCTCCTGCTGCTCTGCTTGAAGAGGTGTGTTTCCAAAAATCCCTACCAGTTGGGGCAGTTCTAAAGGGGAGAAGTTAATGGTTTTTGGAAGTTAAAGAGGGAATAAGATTCTGTCAGGCTCTTTCACTGGCCCTTGGGCTTTTATGGGAAACTATTTGCTCGCTGCTTAATGGAAGACTGCAGAGCAGAGCACATTTGGACCAGAAATGTGATTCAGTACTTTTCCAAGCTGCCATTAGAGCAATGCTTGTAGCAACAGCTTGCTTCCTTGCCTTGCTTGCTGCCTGCCACGATGATCTTCATGGCTTCAAAGCCTGTTGTAATGAAAATAATTGAAATGCAAAGTGACAAAGATGGGAAGAAAATTAGACCTTTGGGGCTTTCTGTCTTCCTGTGGTGCCCTCGGATACTGTGGTGGGAGATGCTGCTGTAAAAGCACCACCCAACAGGTAGTGAGAAAGTGAAGATGAGACAGGAATGAGCAGGAAAAGAGTTCACCACACCTTACATTGTGCTGTGGCTCAGGGCACCAGGCATCCCCAAACAGGATTTTTCTCTTGGTGTCAGGAGGTCCTGCCTTGCTGAGAGCTCAGAGGGGCTGCAGGAGCTGTGCTGTGCCACCAGCCAGGCTGCTGTGTGTCTCTGTCTTGCTCAGTCACCGCTGCACATGCTCTCAGTTCCCAGAGAGGGAGATGAATAATCCCCCTGCCTGCAGTCAAAATCCCATGGGTGTGCATTTGGGCAAGTTCTGCTGAGCTGCCACGGCCCAGAGGTGCATTTCAGGTGGTGTTACAACAGGTGGGACGTTGGCAATGCCACCTCCAAGCTCTCAGCAGGAGCTGGCTGGTCCCCATGGGGAGCTGCTGTTGGAGCAGAGAGCGTGTCCCACAGCGTGCAGGGTCACCCAGGCACCGCATGGACCCACTGCCTCTCCATCAGGGCTTTCCCCTGAGAACGAGGAACATACAAACCTCTTACTAATATGAATTTCATGTCTGTGTTGAAGTTGTCTGAAGACAGCTTGCAGCTTTGTTGTGCTTGTTTATTGTGTTGGCTTGCAGCTTGCTTGCTGAGGAACTCCAGACGTGGATGTTTTGTCGGTGGCTGTGGCCGTGGGGAGCCCAACTCCCACCACATTTAGGGAGATTCCTGTATCTCCTCTGGGCTGCTGAGAAGAATTCAACCTCAGTCAACAAAGCTATATCTGTGTCTTCATTAGACTTCACTCAAGGTGCTCACTGCAGACTTTGGGAGTTTGGAAGGCTGAATTCATCAATCAGTTTATTTCTGTCTCTTGTCTGAAAGGGAACAACTGATGAATGGAAGTTTCTGGCTCAGATTCTGAAGTTTACATCTTCACCATTCAGTTTCTGCTAGTATATGCTTTGAATGCATAGTCACATTCTTTCTGTGAAGCCGATTTGTTAGTAGGGAAGGAGTCATAAGAAGGTCACATATTCATCAGGAGTCATTTTTAGAGAGGGAATGAGGCAGTATTCAAGTCTCCTTGGAGCACTGGCCCCACAGTTCTCCTTACAGAGAGTATTTTAATAATGGGAACACTGTAGTTTTTCAGGTCATGGAGACGTACAGTGTTCTCAAAAAGCTTTAGTTGGTAGCTTTAGTGCTACCAAGGGGTTTTCTCTCTCTCTGCATCCTGTTTCTCCATTAACCATGTTACTACAGCCATTCTGTACCTTGTAGACAGAGTGTTTCCTAATGCGCATATGGTGTGCTTCTAGTACTTACCAGTGACAAATTGCTCATCAGATACCTGGGGCAGCACTTCCAGCCCCAAGCCAGCCAGGACAAGTCAAGTTGAATTTTGCTCTTTCTTTTTGGTTGGAATATAAACTGTCCACCTAATTTTGTGTTAACACTTTGTGTCATGTGCCTGCACTGCCTTTGGTCTCAGAGCAGAAGCTCTGCTCCTGGATTTGCTGTGTGGTCACTCTGCAGCCCGTGGCTCTTACCTCTCTTGGGCATCAATCCATTTCACAGAACCTCATCTGAGTTTAGCAGGTTTGTTACTTTAGCTCCAAAGAAACTCAGGACTCGACAGAAGCACCAAAGCACTGCAGAACACTGGCAGAGCACTGGCCAGGCCAGGAGGACGAGGGAGACATTTGTCACCTGCAGGGTCTGTAGGATTTAACCCAACACTCACATCTGGCAGTTTTATAGTGGTGACATTTTGCATTTTTTCTTCCCCAGAGGTGGAGCGAAATTAATCAGAAACGCTTTGGAACAACAACTGTTGTGCAGGGATTGCAGCATGAGCACGGGAGGAGGCCTGTCATCGTGGCAGCCTCACAGCTAATTTGCTGAGACATTCAACTGCCTTTAAATCTCCACTAGAGAATTTTTGCCTTTCTGGTTGGGGGTCACTTTTGCTAATTTGGCATCTTTCTTAGAGCCATTCACATTTCTCTTTCAGCGCAAACACTTATCCTCTCTCATAATGAGAACGCTCCTGTGCTTGGTTTTTGGGGGTGGTGGTGAAAGTAGTTCAAATCTGAAGAGAGGCAGCTGTTCTCCTTGGCTCACCAGAGTGTTTTAGGCATTTGTTGAGCCTACAGAGGAAACACATTCTTAAAGTCTGTGTCAGGAAACCAGCTTCGAAGGCAGGAAAGTCGTGTGAATTTTCAGTGTTCCTGTAAAACCTGTAATTTGTTACAGCCCCGTGGGTGCTGCAGCTCCTCTGTGGTGTGTGTGAGTGAAGCCCTCACTGGGGGATTTACACCACAGCACATTTAGCACATTTGAACCTAACGTCACTGAGTCGAATCCGCAGTTGCTGTGTGAGAAGGTAGAGCTGGGTGTGCTCATTAGTGCATAGACATAAAAACTCCTGACATGGGTTCAGGCCCATGTTGTGTGAGTGTCAACTGGCCAAGAAATGAGCTTTTGTCAGTGCTAAGGCCGTTCCTAAATAGTTTGACATGAAATGCCTGAAGCGAGCCCGAGATCCTCCCCTGTCCTCTGTGTCCCAGAAGAACAGAGAGACAGTTGTGCCTCAGCTGCTCAGCACTGGTGAGACTGAAGGCTCTGGAGAGGTCATTTACCAGTGAGATCAGAAGGATGTTTTATTTGTTGCAGAACACAGAAATGCCAAGACAGAAGAGGCCAGTGGTACACGTGAGAGACTAAAGTCAGTGAGAGCTCTTGCCCGAGCGAAATGCAAAGCAGGGACCGCAGCAGGAGTGTCGGAGGAGAACTGGGCCCTGGTGACCCAACCTCCCCCTGAGGAGTCCTGGAGGGATCAGAGCCCTCAGGGTGGATGGACAGGAAAAGGAACGGGGGGTTTCTGTTAGAAAAGGAGGTGGTGGGACTGAACCTGGACAATTGAGAAGCCTTTGCAGATTCCTCCTCCTGTGGCATAAAGCCTTGATTTAGGTTTAAAGTGAAAGACTTTAATTCAGATCAGTCCTTCAAGCCTAGATGAAGTTTATCCAAAGCATAAAGGTGCAAAGCAGCTACTTCCTAGAAGCAGGACACCTGTGACAGGGAGATTAGTTGTGTGTTGCTTGCTCAAACAACAATCATTAAAGGTTTCTGAGCAAGCTTGTTCCCCCTTTAGAGATTTGAGCCTCTGCTTTGAAGTTCCATCTCCAGCTGGAACCTTTGGGCCAAAAGCACTTCTTTCCCTGAATATTTGATACCAATGCTTTGGTACAAATCTCTTTAAGTTGTGTGCAGCTTCTGCATTGGGACTCATCTATGTCAGCAGAAGACAGCCAGGGACACTCTGGATTTACTGAATGAGGGAAAAATCCACATTGTCCTGGAAAGATACCTGGGGACCTCAAAATCCTGTCTTGGGATAAAGTGTCATGACAGCTGGTTTAGGAGGTGGAAGCATTTTGTTTGTCTCCCCTTTCTTCTGTGTGAATATAGAAACTTTTAACTCTTCTCCATACCAATGATCAATCACTAAGAAACGCAGAGCATAATCCTTTGTCTGGTTGGAACTAGGGAATGTTTTAGATAAAAGGCTGAAAGGCAGCTTCTGTTTTTAGCCCTGCCAGGCTTGGTGGCTCCAGGTCAGGGTGCAGATGCAGATGTGCCCATGGAGAGCAGCTCTGCACACGTGTGCTTTGATGGGGGTTTTGACTCTGTGCTTGGAGCAGTGGTGTGAGTACATTTGTCTCTTCTTCTCTGGACATTGCAGTCCTTAGGGGAAATGAGCAGCCCACAGGCAAGACCTGCACAGCTCCTATGTGCCAGTCCCCACAGAAGGAACCTGCTGGTGGTGGCCATGGGCCATGCAGTCAAGTGAACACCTGGACTCTGGACTTCCCTCCTTGGTGCTGGAAGGCACAAACACCATTCATGTGTGACCCTGAACCCAAACGTGGTCTGTTGCTGTCACTGAGCTATCCCAACTGTGCCTGGCAGGCTGGGATGGATACTGGATGGCTGTGTCTTGGAGGGCTGCATGGTAAAGGCTTTCAGAAAGCATTTCCATGGAGGAGAGTCCTGTCTCATCATCTCTCCCCCACCCCCAATCACAAGCATCTTTGTGTAGCCCTTCCCTGCCGCTGTTTTCCCATGGCAAGAAGTGCCTAGTTCAGAAAGCATCAGCCCCAAGCCCTTTGATCTTTTCTTTCTCAAGAGAAAAAAAAAAAAA
>WBNH01003890.1:220881-242808 GCA_013401255.1 Urocolius indicus
CAGGGCCCAGCACAGGGGACAGTCCCTGCCCTGCTTCTGCTGCCACACCAGTGCTGAACCCAGCCGGGATGCCACTGGCCTTCTTTCCCCCACTGGGCACGCTGCTGGCTGCTGTTCAGCCACTGTCAACCAACCTCCCAGATCCTTTCCCTCTGGGCAGCTTTGCAGCCTCTCTGCCCCAGACCGTGGTGTTTCCTGGGGTTGGTGTGACATGAACTGTCATCCCCCTCTGCCATCACTGTGTGCTGCCTGGCCCTTTGCACTCTGCCCTGAGTGATGCAGCAGACCAGGACCTTGTTCCCGGGGCCACAAAGCATTGGAGTCCCAGAGCCACCACAGGACTCTGTTCACATGTTGTGGTGGGGTAGAATTTTCCCACAAAGCCCCCAGTTTGCCCTGACCTCCTTGTGAGACTGTTCCTCCTGTGTGTTTCCCCACAGACAATTCCCTGGGGTTTTGTGGGTCTCCCGGCCCCGTGTCAGGCAGAGGAGGGTGCTGGGCAGGTGCTTCTGGGCCAGGGGTTATTTGCTCACTTGTTGTGGCTGTGAGAGCAGTGCCTGTGACCTGCTCCCTGCCTGCCAATAATGGGGGCTAGAGGCAGCACTGAAACCTCGAAGGAATATGTTTTTTAAAGTGTTTTCTTCTTGAACTAATGCAAAAAACAAAGAGCTTATTTCAGTGCTCTCCTCTTTCAAACTGGATGGGATCCTGGATTTCTGAAAAGGAAACAAAGCGTATTTCAAATACAGCCCTTCTTTTTGTCTTTTTTTTTCCCTTCCAGTTGCTTTTTCTTTGCTGACAGAGATTTCAGAGCCCTGAGGAAGGTGCATCTGGCAGTGATGATCTCTGCTCTTGGTGAAGCCCCAGCCCTGTGTGGGGGAGCTCAGCTCCCCTCACTGCCTCTGCTTCCCAACCAAGGGCTGAGCTGCTGGGATGGTGTCTTGGTACCACTTCCCCCAGTTGAGAATGTCACCTGGGCCAGCATAGGGAAAAAGGGCTCTGGGTTGGATGTGCAAAACCTCATCTGCTGTCCCCAAATCCCACCTCCTGTGGCAGGTGTTGTGTTTGGTTAAAGACTCAGACAATCCTGGAGAGTCAGGGACACCCACCTTTGCTTGCTGTTGACTAGCTGCCTGAAAGAGCTCACTTTTCCTCCCAGAGAAGTCGAGGCATTGATACGATCTGTCTTGTGGCTCGTGGGAACGTTGATGGCAAAGCCTCAGTTTCCAGAGGCAGAGCTCCAGGACACACCAGCCAAAGGAGTGATGTGTTTGAGCCCTGTCCTGGCGTTAGCTTGACATTAACTGCTAGACAAGAAGCTTGACAACTGGCAGAAGCCAGAACCTTAACAGTGCCCTCCTGTGCCTTATCAGGGGAAAATAAATCTTGACTGATTAGTTTTTTACAAATGAGAATCCTCAGCAAATAAATGAGCTGCCTGCACGGTGATAATAGGCTGTTTGGATAGCGGGACTGCTGAGTGTGGATGCGGCTGGAAGCCATCAAAACTGTCTTATCCTGTGCAGCCTCCTGTGCTGAACTTGTATTTACAATATCAGGCAGAAAAAGACATTTTTCAGTAGATATTTTCTGGTAATTTTTTGTAGGCAAGCAGCAGTGTAGTTGGGGCTGGCTGCAGGGCTGGGGTAGCTTTGCTAGCTGCAGAGACCCCTGACCTCCTTTTCTCTGTCCCTTTCTTACTATTGTGACACATTTGCTTGAGTTTAAATCTGTGTGCTGAGGATTGATGGACCATAAACATCCCATGAAGAGTTGGCCAGTGGTCCTGCTGGACCACTGGTGAGAACAAGCTTATGACAAGAGTTGAGCACACTGCTTCTGCCCCCATCCCTCCCCCTGGCTGCTGTGGTGAGCAAGAGGAACACAGCTGGGAAGGATGCAAGTCCTTGCACCAAGCAAAGTGGCTCACAGTATACCTTGCTGTGATTTAGGAGCATTGTGAGTTTTATCTACCCTTTTTTTCCCTCATTTTAGCAAGTTCTCTTGAATAATCCTGACATTCACTCCCTAGTTTTAAGCAGGACTAAGAACAGCCTTTTGGAGGACGGTCATAAGTACTTGATGGTGGTTCCCCACATCATTCTGCCTCTCTCCTTCCTTTTCTGCCATCTTCTCATCCATAAAGATCCTTTTGTATGGTTGCTGCTAAAAGCCAGTGATGGATAATTGTCCAATTTCCTGCCTGCTGGCAGTTTTGAGGATTCATTGTCCTTGTGCTCATCTCCCTCATGTGTCAAGATGGTCTCTGCTGGTGCAGGGTGGTGGCTGCGGGTCGGTCTGGAAAAGAGCTGTGCAGAAGGCAGAGCTTGGAGTGTGGTGTGCGGGAGGCTCTGCCTTGTCATACCCAATGTGCTCTGCTGAAGGATGCTGAGACTATACTACAGGGGAAACATTAGAAAAAAATCTCAAGGTGATTGGGGTCCAGTGTTAGGAAAAAAAATGCAAGTTGAACTTGCAGCCCAGTCTCTCAGTTGTGTGTATGTGAAATCTCTTGGCATCTCTCATCTCTCTCAAAAGCTGATGGTTTTACATTTATGACTTGATGCTGGAAACCTTAACACTGTTCTGATACGAACCCAAGCTATTCTGCTGTCCTAAAAAATGAAGTCTTAAAGGACAACTGAAAGATATTGAACCATGCTTCAATTTCAATACACTCTTGAACATGTCCATGAAAAGAAGGGAGGAAGGGGAACAAACCTGGAAGTGGATGCGAAACTGGAGCTTTTCAGAGGCACTACCCTGGTTACTCCTCTCTGGAGCTAACCCCTAGAGAAATCAGCTTTGCATGCAAAGCCATCATCATCCAGCTGCAGAACCCAGCTGAAATGTAAACTGCTCCTCAGTGTTCACGGGCAGTTTGCATCTGTATCTGTGTCTGATTAGCTGGAGCTGCACAGCAGCAGTCAGCTCTGTTACCAATTCTCCCCTCCTTACCTTGTGTTGCCAGTTCTCCTGTCTCTGTGTTGCCAGTTCTCCCCACCTTACCTTTTGTTGCCAGTTCTCTCCTCCTTACCTTGCCCCTCGTTATGTTCATTTGCACAGTTCTGTCTTTGGCTTGAGCCCATCGTGGTTCCCATGGTAATTCAGCAGCAGGCACAGTCTGAGCCTGGTTTCAGGGCTCTCCAGACAGCAGAATGATAGAAAAGGTGAACGAGGTTTGTGATTCCTGTGACAGTCACTGTGCAGACAACAGTGAGACAGCTCACCTGGAGTGGGGAGGATGAACTCGTGCCTGGAGGTGACCGTGAGCCCAGGCTTTCCATAATGAGATTTTCACGATGATTTGCTTCCCCTGTCATGTTGTTTCAAATTCCTCACAAGCCATACTTTTCACAGTCTGGATTTTCTCTCATGAATTTCTCAAGGGGCTATCTGGAGGGGAAACTATTTCTCACCATAACAAACAACCAAAGCCTTCATCGTTAAAAAATAAAGCGCTAACATGGCCTTACAATGGAGCCCTTTGTCAAGTCACATCTGTTACAATCACCAGAAATTAGAAGCCTTTACTTTCGAAAAGTCATTTTCTTTTATCAAAATAGGAAAGAGGACTGCAAAACATTCAGGGAAAAATCTTCATGAAAGCTAAGCCATGTGACAGCAGTGCTCTGTTTTACACAGGAAAATAGAATTGCCTGGGTACACAGATACAGGACTCGAGCTCTTCTGGCTGAAGGTACAGATGACTCCACAGCACAGGTCACTGCTGGGCTAGTGTGAAAAAAAAACCCTGGCCTGCTGGACAGCAAAGCTCTCATTTCACAGACAGTACAGATTGCCTCGGGTTTAGCCCTGTAGTTTAGAATCTGTTTCCCAGAAGCTGTCTGGCAGTAATTGCCAAATTGCAGAGCGAGAGGATTCAGGTGGGGAATGGTGTAGAATCTGATGTAAGGTGTATTGGATCATTTGAATTAAATAATCCACAGTCATTTGCCCCCAAGCAATAAAAGTGGCTGCAGAAACAGAGGAAGCTCCAAGTGCTGCCATCCCTGCGCTGGTGCACAGTCACTCAGAGCTCTCACACAGGCTGTGCTGGTGCTGCAGCAGGAGCTGCTGCCCAGAAACCCACTGCCTAAGGCCCTGCTCTCGCTCTTTCCAATGATGCTTGTGTCCCTCCCCAGTGCAAACCACCTTTCTGTGGGCACAAAGTTAGTGACCGCTATGGCAGCCAACCACGTCTGTCCTTGGCACCGGTCCTTCTGGTTTGGAAAGCCCAAAGTTTCCTCTGAAACAAGGGGCAAGGCATTGAGCCTCAGGACAGTGGATGTAAGGCAGCTCCCACTGCATTGTAAAGCTTTCCTGAGTGCTTTTGAAAATCCAGAACATTTGGGCTGAAATCACTGAGTGTGAATTCCAGTAGGTCTCTGAACCAGGGCTGGGAGGGAAAGCCCAGAAGCACCAAGGTTTGGGGCGTACAGGTGAGCTTGGTGTGAGCCACAGTGCTTAGGAAAATGAGCTTCCTAGGTCTAGGTTCTTAAGACAGAAGTATTTTGTGAAAAAAATCATGCCCTCTACCTTGGGTCACATCAGTCGTGCTGCTGACCACAGCAGGGCAAGGAACAAATCCAGTTTTCCCTTGAGGCAGTTGAAACACAAACTGCTCGTCCTCTTCCACCAACAGCTCTTAAACCACTTTTGCTGCATCCCCATGGAAAGTTTCAGCAGCAGTGACTGAAACATCCCCAGGTTTGTGTCAGATGGGAAGCTAGAAACGAGCTCTAGAATCGCCTGCACTCAGGGCTGAAGACGCTGTGGTCATGGTGGGTGTTTTCTCTAGATAAAAGAGATTTGTCTTGATAGAATAGAAAGTCCTTCACATCCTTCTCAGGGGCACCATCAATGGAGATGAATTACAGATCATTCCTGTGCATCAACAAAGGGAATGGTTGTAGCAATTCCTGTAATTACATATAATTGGTTTTGAAATGAAATGATCTGAGATTGCTGTGAGTGACTCTGGGAAGGATTTTACTGGCCAAGAGAGAAGAGTGGCCTGTTGGAATGAGGTAGATGCATGGAAGTAATTATGGCAACGGTTAGCTGTAAGGATTGTGATACAAGGATAAATTAGGCTAGTTTAGGTCAATGTGTGCAGTTTCCCAGCTTGACTCCTGCACTGCAGGTTACTGTGTGCTGGCAGGGAAAAGGCTAAAGAGCACGTACTGAGGGAAGGCTGGAAAACATCAGTCCTCCTTCCTTCTGGTGTTGAGTGAGATAAAATAGAGGTGCTGCTTGCCTGTCCTGTCCCCAAGCATTGAGATCTGTCTCTCAGAAACGCTCTCTGGACTGCAGTCGTGCCAAACATGCAGCTGTCTGGGTGAGGATGTACAAACAAGGTGTGCCTGGTTCCTGCCTGGTTCCTGCGTGGAGGAGTTACCAGAACAAGTGCAAACATGCACCAGGAATTCCAATACCTGCACAAACAGCCAGCCAGATCAGCAAAGAACCTGTGAAAGCAGAGGCCTGATTGGAACTACAAGTCGTGGCATCTGTACATGTAAATGATGTGTGCCACTGCACACGAGTTGTGAAACCCTGTTTCTAAGGAATGTAGGTATTTCTATGTATTAGACCACAGAGCTTATCGAGATCCCCTTTCTAACCAGAGTGATGAGATCACTGGAAAAAGAGTTACCCACTGTTTGTCACCCTTCCTCATTTTGAACACCCATGTGTAAAACATCACACAGTGCTTGGTTCAGAGCTCGGATATGGAGCGAAAACGAGGTCCCGAAGTGTAGAGGACAGGAGGAGATAACTCACAACCTGAGGAGCTGTGTCTTATATGCCAGCCCCAAGGATAAGGGACAAATACAGAATCCAGCTCCTGAGCTCCAGGAGCCTCCAGCCTCATGGGGTGGAGATGATCAGTCTGGGAAGGCCACTTGTTCCTCTTGACATCACCCAGACCCTCGCCACTGTAAGCAGAAGCAGCAGCAGGATAAAGCCTAAATGAAACAATGAAAGTGCTGGGGAGAGCTGTCTGATGCTGGCCCTGCTCACCAGCCTCTCTCTGTGCAGTCCCCACAGGGCTCTCACCTCTTTTTGGGTCATTGTGTTTCAGACCATAGGGTACATGCAGCTTTCCTCGTGCTCTTCCCCTTATAGCCAGAGGGAAACAAAAGGACTTTGACCTCCTTGGCTACCAGAACATGGGCACTTGCTGGTGGCCAGCCTTGAGCTGCCTGGCTACAGCTCCTCTGTCACAGGAAGCATTGGTGCTTATTGCTTTCAAATGCAGTTTAAAAGCACCTGTGAAGTCACACTGGCCCCAGTCACAGGAGGAACACTCTGAGGCCATGAGAGCTCCCTCCTCACTGGGCATCTCCCACTCAGCTGTTGCCTGAGATCCCAGGTCATTGTGTTTAGCATCAGTGTTGTCTGTGTTCCTCTTCTCTAGTAGGAATCCCCTTTCCAGTTATTCCTGGGCTTTCCTGAAGTGGAAATGCTGTTGGCTCTTTTGGAGCTTTGAAAGAATGTTATTTTTGCAAATCACCTTTAGAAGCCTACCTGGGAAAATGGTGTTTGAGGAGTGCTCCCTGCCACCAGGCCGCTGAAGCACTGGAAGAAAAGGCAAACTGCATTTAGCTACTTCAAGTACATGGAAAACAAAAGAAAGAAAAAGACATGGGGCACAAATAATTTGTCTTTCTGCAGAGTTACAGGGAACCCAAACACGTTCACTGGATTGGTTTACCACACCAGTCCACAAACAGCTCTGTCAGCAGAAACGTGGGAGCAGTGTGTGCTGGACTGGGTAGAAGAACACCCTGAGCTGACAAACACATGGCACAAGGACTGACATGGACCAGGGTCTTCAGGGAGCAGAGTGTCCTTGGAGACAGAGCTGGTAGTTTCTTCACTATTCCCTTTTTCCTCATCACTGCTTGAAGCAGCAGCTTGGGGCCCTGGGCTATGACCCTGCTGTAACTCTGAGTAGCTGAACTGTGTGGCTGGTGCCTGAAGCTGATGAATGCACCTGGTCTTGTCTTTTCTCTTTATTTTTTTGCATGAATTTATGGATGTTCTTGCTATCTTTTACGACCCCTCCACTTTTAGTCTCCTGTGAGCATGGGGGCCAGTTCAAGCTGTGGCCCTGTGCTGTGGTCACCCCTGTGCCACCCAC
Source organism: Urocolius indicus (assembly GCA_013401255.1). Lineage (NCBI taxonomy): Eukaryota > Metazoa > Chordata > Aves > Coliiformes > Coliidae > Urocolius > Urocolius indicus. The sequence continues at coordinate 228,032 of WBNH01003890.1, forward strand.
TTTGCAGTTAATGTTGACTGGTGCATCTCTCCTGCACCCATAGCCAGGGTGGCACATGGGCAGGTGGGAGCAGGGTCATATGCATATCGTGTTTTGGGGATTGGCTTCCTTCTTTTGCTCCTGATGTGCCTTTTGCTCCTGAAGTTAAGCCCTTGCTACCACGACTGCAGGGCAGAGTAACATCTCCACAGAGCCCAAACAGCATTAAAGCAACGCTGAGGCCCAGTCACAGGTAGCAGAGCTGCAAGGCAGAGGGGCTGCTGTTGCCCAGAAGAGTGTTGTGTCAGCTCTGTAGGGTCCGTCAGGGTGAGTGGGACACCAATGAGTGTGACAGAAGGGATGTGCCTCCCTTCCCCTCCACCACTGCACAAGTCAGGTCTTCCCCTGCTCCTCCTCCAGTGTTTTGGCACTGAGCAGCCCAGCTGGCTTGTGCAGGTACCTGTGATGTTGTATGTTCTGGAGGTTTCCCATCTTTACTCTGGAGATGACTGACCATTGGCTGCAGCATGGGCTTGGCCTGGCACTTGTTTGGTACAAGCTGTTGTGTCTCCTGTGCCCTCAGCTCCATGGGGAGAAGAAGTGAAGCTGGTGCCACAGGGGCTGCACAGGGCAGAGTTGCTGCATCTCCCAAGGCTCTGTACAATGCTCTGGTGGTCTCCATCCAGGTGGGGCATCCACGAGCTTCAGCTGTGCTGAAAACACACTTAGAAACCTGTTAGAAACCTGTGTCTTCCCAAAGCAGAGAAGCTGTGAGCCTCAGCCAGAGGCAGAGCGTACTGAGCCACAGCAGTGAGATATGCAACACCTTTTGAGGCATTTTGGATGTTCCCTGGCAAGACAAACTCTGCATCTGGTTTGTTCTTATTATCCCCATCCAAACTCATTAAGAAAGAATCTTGTCCTCAGAACCAGTAGCCAAATTCCTGACTGTTTATGTCTCATATTGAAAACTGGGCAATTTGGGGAGATTAGGGCAGTAAACAGAGTTGTAAACAGAATAAACCTGGACAGCATTGCATATGGCAGCCCTGTGAAATGTTGTTCTTGCTGCCAGTATAATTTGTGTGTGGTTCTGTTTAGTTTATAAACCAGCAGAGGGACTGGAAAATGCCTTACTCACAGGCATGTCTTCAAGGCTTAACTCTAAGCTTAAAGTCACGTCTAACTCCAGCCAAGTGCTTAGGCCTGGGCCTTGAGCCTGTGTGTAACCAGGGCTGCTCCCCAGGCAGCAGCAGGAGCAGGAGGAGGGTGTCAGGGCCAGGGGTGCATGTGGGGCCGGGTCCCACAGACCCTCCTGGCAGCACCGTGCGGCTGCTGCGGCTCTGACGTCAGGGTTTGGTTCTTAGGCTATTTTTGAAGCTAGAAAGGCAAGTGTAACCAACACCTCAGCATTTTCCCACACCCTTCATGTGACACAGGACTCTGCCCATTCATAGGACTGTCCCTAGGACTTAGAACTTGTCACAGTTTCACTTCCTTCGTGGGTTTCTTTCCTTCTGTTCTGGAGGCAGAGGAGTTGGTTCCCTGTGCTGCCCCGAGAGCTGTCTGGGGAGCTGCCTGCTGCAGCTCCTTTCCAAAACATTACTATCTTTAGAAGAGTCTCATCAATTTTGAACTGTTTTTGCAGGCAGGTAGTGCCCTTTGCAGTCTCTTTAGACGTATTTCACACCGGCTGTTCTGTGTCTTGGAACACAGAACCAACTCTTGAGAGAAAAGAAGGAGCTTTAAAGGTTATTTAATCATAGAATCACAGAATGGTAGGGTTGGAAGGGACCTTTAAAGAGCATCTAGTCCAACCCCACTGCAGAAGCAGGTCCCACCTAGATCAGGTGGCATAGGAACACGTCCAGACACAGCACTTTTGCATCTTTATAATGAAAAGGTTAAAGAAAACCAAGCCCCAGCTATTTATTGCATTCAGCCCTTGCCCATCTGCAGTGTTAGGATGGATCACTACCTGCCCATCCTCAGGGGGAAGGGGGACACAGAGGAATTGGCTGTACAGAAAATGCTTCATTTACATGCATAAAGCCCCAAACTACCCAGGGAAGTGCTGGCTCTCTGCTTTGCCTCAGTTGCAGTCAGTCTGGGGATTGGTGTGACAATAGTCATTAAAAGTGCTCCATCAGCTCTGTGAGGTTTAGGTTGATGATGTTCCTTTAATTCTAACGTACTATTAGAATGTTAATTAAAAAAGCATACCAAAAGGAACTGCTCCTCCAAGAACCAAGAACCTGTCATTTGTGTGAAAACCCTGGATTAGAAACCGCTTCTTCTACTTTTGCTGCCAAATATGCAAAGTCAGTTGCACAATTTCAGGGATGGAGCTGAGCCGCTTTGTGTTTTTCTTTCTCCAACTGAGAAGAAACATTTTCTACCATCTGAGAGGGAGTGATTTGTTTTTCTTGCCGTGTGACACGTCCAGGCTCTCATCATCCTTCACACAATCACTTCTCCCACCGTTTCTTATCTCCCTTTATCGTGACGCTGTGAGTTTTCTAAGACAAGGATTGTTTGTTGGTTTGCTCTAATTCCTCAGTTGTTTTTCTAAATATAGGGAGGCTTAGCAAGAAGAGCAGTGACCAGAGCTGTGAGCCGTGCTGAGTCCTACTCCCATCCCTGCTCAGGTGTGAGAACACTCTCAGCCAGTGGCACTGTTCACATCCAAACTCTTTCCTTAGTTATCAGATACCTATATGATTTACCCAAGCTTCATCCACAGATTGCACAGTCAGTTAGTGCTTTGTGACAGATATTGGGATGCTCTCTGAGTTTCTTAATGCCTTATTTTTTAAGCTGCAGGATTATCAGATGCCAGGTGTTGTATTGTGGAATATCCCAGGAGAAAGGGACAAGGAAGCTTGTTAGAAACCTCCCTCAGTAAACTCTTCAGTTCATGTCTTCAAGCTATTGGGATTCTGTAGAGCCATGTGTGTGCCTGTCTAGGGACCCACCAGTCTCAGGGTGTGTTAGAGCCAGGCCCATTTCCATCAAAGCTGGTGCCGAAACCTCTTCTTGAGTAATGCAGGCTGGGAATTCCTCCTCACCCCTCAGCCAGCCCAGGCTCTGGCAGGAGCAGCAGCTCCCAGGGGCCTCGTGGGCAGAGCAGGGATGTCACATCCCCACATTTCACAGGCAATATGCTTGAAAACCTGCCCTGGTTCACAGCCAAATTCAATGTCTTATCCTGCCATCATGTTTTGAGGTTGTTAGGTGGATAGAGAAGAACTATGGTATTGCAAGACAGCGGCAGATGCTGTGGGGCTGCAGTGCTTGTAACGGTGCTTGGGGTGTCCAGAGCCCTCACACACATCATTCTCCTGTATAGCTGATGTCGAGCTCCTGACAGGTTCCTAATCCATCCTGACATGCACACAGATGCTCAGCTGAGTGTTGTTTCCTGCTCTGAGGAGCCCAGATTGTTCCAGACGGGCCCTTGGGTTTGAGCAATCGGTTTAATTTTTCTCTCTCACTTATTCCCTTTGCCTGAGGGAACTGAGCCTCAGCCCCTTCCATAGTTCTCCTTATCACACACTCAGCAGGGGTAAGGGCTGTGTTTACTGCCTGGGCTCCTGCTGGCTGCCATGCTGCTGGGGTGCAGGTTTGCTCAGGGTGTGCTGCAGCTCCAGGCTCTGGTCAGATGCAGCCAGCTCCTGCGGCCAGCACATGGCTCCTGCAGGCCCTTGGTGTGGTGCTGGGGGCAGAGCAGGAGAGGGGCTCTGCAGCTGGTGGGAGGTCAGAGGTGGTCCCAGCCTGTCATTGTTGAGCCCAAACAAGGTTTAAGCTGAGTGAAGAGCAAGGCGAGGGTCCTGCTCAGGTGGCTGCTCTCAGCCCAGGACTGCTCAGAGGGCTGCAGTGCAGGGGGTGAGCAGGAGTGGAGCCGTGCAGCAGATGTGCTGGGACAGCTCTGCTTGCTCGTGTTTCAGGAGGGAACGCTTCACTTGGAGTCCTTTCTGAAGCAATTTGAGTTAATTAGCAACTTCTGGCTTCACTATCTAGCTGGTCTGTTTATCTTTAGTCTGAGTGAGTTCTCTTCCTGTTGTTGCTGCTTCCTCCTGAGCAATGGGGAGCCTGTGCAGACATTCAGTCCAGGCACACTCAGGGACCTGCTGGGCAGGCTGCGCCCAGATGTGCAGGTTGGTCCTTGTTGTCTGAAATTATAGAGCCAGAGAATCATTTCAGTTGTTAAAGCCCTTGGAGCTGCTGCAGTCCCAGCCCTCCCCTCACCTTGCCCAGCCCACCGCTAACCCACAGCCCTCAGCACCTCAGCCCCACGGCTTTGGGATCCCTCCAGGGCTGGGCACTGCCCCAGCTCCCTGGGCAGCCTGGCACAGGGGCTGACACCCCTCTCAGGGAAACAGTTTTGCCTCAGCTCCCACCTCAGCCTCCCCTCGGGCAACTTGAGGCTGTTTCTTCCTGTCACTGGTTACTTGGGAGCAGAGACCAACCCCCAGCTCCCTGCAGCCTCCTGTCAGGGAGTGTCAGAGAGGGCTCCTGTCTCCCCTCAGCCTCCTCTTCTCCAGCCTCAACAACCCCAGGGCCCTCAGCTGCTTCTCATCAGACTTGTGTTCCAGCCCCTTCCCCAGCTCCAGTGCCCAGCTCAGACATGCTCCAGCAAATGTCTCTGTGTGCCCATCCAACCCTTCAACCATGCTTCTGCATAAAGGAGTCCAATTGCAATGAGAGGTGGTGGAGGCCTGAAGCACAGCGCTGGGCTCAGCAGTTAGGAGGAGGGAGCCTGGAAAGCTGCAGCCAGCAGTGCCAGCTCAGAAGCCTCTCCTCCTACGAGCCACCACGAAGCACAGACACAGCGGGTCGTCCTGGTTGAGCCCAGCTTCTGGCACTGCTGGGCGCTGGGCTGCCCGGGGCCCTGGGCACGTCGCCGCAGCCCGTGGGTGGGTGCTGGAGCAGAGAGATGACATCTGAGCTGCCCTTGGCCACTCCTGGAGCCCAGCTGTTAGTGATGATGGACAGGATCCAAAGCCCAGCAAGTCAGGCTGCAGCTGAGCCTTGGGTCACCCCTTGCAGCGGGCGTGCACCGGCCGTAAATATAGGCCACTGTGTTAGTAACACGCTCACCGTCAGTGCTTTATGTAACCTCATAAACTTCGAGTAGCTGTAATCTTATAAAGCCTGTGGCCTTTGCTGGACTGGCATTTGAGGCAAGAGGCCTGGAAGAGCTGGGCCATCTGTGGTGGTAATGAGTTTCTCATCCTTTCAGAAAGGGAATAGTCCCTCAGTGGCCTTCCCCATGAGGTCTCATGTGCTGAAGACTGCATGGGATTTTCCTGACTTGCGTGTCAGCGAGGCTCTGGCAGTGCAGCAGGGAGAACCCGGAGTGAAAGTACTGGGTATGACCCTTAAATTCATCCATCAAGCTGCTGCTGAGCAGGTGAAAGAGCAGCCACCGAGCGAGGAGAGACTGTCTGTAAGCAGAGCAATTATGCAGCCTATAAACGAGCCCCAGAGCTGTGCAAACCCAGAGGAGCTTCTCAACACAGCTGTTTATTTTAGGTTGAATGAAACTTTTCCCTCACTTGGTGAGAGCAGACTGCCTGGAGGCTGCAGGCTCTGCAGGCTGGCTGGCAGAAGGTACCACCAAAGGCTTGCCAGGGACTGTTTTTGCAGACATTGTTTATTTCTTAACACCTTCATTTCTCTGTTTTGAACCTTTCTAAACTCTTCACAGAGGATCTCACCCCTCCTTCCTACCTCCCCATTCTCTGCTGTGCGTAACACAGGCCCTGCAGTGATGGTTATTGAGGGAAGACTTCCCTGAGACTCGGCTCCCCCGGTCTCACAGAGACCCTGCCTCTCTCTTGGCCCTCTCATCCTGGAAATCCTCCCTCTCACCCAGCCCAGCACAAGGGCAGATGGTTTCTGTTGCAGCTGTCAGGCTGCAGCTGCGTGGCTGAGCCTCGGGATGGCCAGAGGTTCTCTCCTCACATCCCTCTCACACACTGCAGTGACCAACCTGCTCCTGCCCTGCCTCAGGGCCACGATCCACGGCCATCCAAGCTCATTGCCAGCAGTGCCCAGGTGGGTCTGACTCTTCTCTCTTCACTGCAGGAATTTTAACACCAGCTCTGCCTGCACAGGGAGCTGGGCACCTCGAGCAATGGGCACAGTGAAAACATTTCCTTTATTCCTTAGGGAGTGAATTCTTCACTCCTGCCTTCAGGTTTAACTTTTAGGTGATCCTGCTGGGTTTTTCAGGTCTCTTGCTTTTGTGCCTCTCAGTAGTGGCCACAGTGACATGGGGGCATAACCCCCATTGGGAGAACTTGCCCATCCCTCCTGGCTCCTGCCCAGGAGCACGTGCCCAGGTGTCCTTGGAGTGAAAACACAACAGGAAGATAACAAGAGAAGAGCAGTGCTGGTGGAAAAGACACTCCCTTCATGCAAGGCCTGGGCAGAAAGCAGTTTTGGAAATACCCAGTGAGAGATGTGTGTGGATGTGCATTTCCCACTATCAGATGGTTTGTTCCTGGAGCCAGTCATCTGGTCACACAGAAGAGAAGGCATCTGGAAATCTCATTTTCACACGCCTACTGTCTGGGTTTTTGACTCAAATACTGCCCTAAACATGCATCTGCTCTCCCTTCTGGTTTTTTGGCTGTTACTTTTTGCTTCTCCCCCACCACCCCCATTTGAAGTATTTTTCTGGACTAAGGTATTCAGCCAGGGATGGTGGAGCTTCCTTGGTTCCCCAGATGCCTGCCTGGCCCCAGGCTGCTCAACAGCCACCAGTCTTGCACCCACAGTGCTGCTCACAGCCCAGGCCACTCACTGCAGCTGTGGAGCATGAACCATGAGGATCCATCTGCCACCATGAACCTCAAGTTTTAGTCTTTTGGTCCTGACCAAACCACTTCTTTCAGAAATCCAGGTCCTGAGAAACATGTACAAATGCTTTTCAGCCTCCTACTTTGCCCCGTTAACATCAGGCTTTCAGCAGCAGGCAGTGCCCATCTCTGCCTGTCCTGTGTTTCCTGGCTCCCCAGAGAGCTGAGTTGAAGGACATCTATGCTCTGGACACTGGATTGAATGTGCTGCCACTGCAGTGGGATTTCATTCCCTCTCACAGTGGTTCACATGGTGCAGCTCAACTTCTGGGCTCAGCGTTGTGCTGCACAGTTCTGTGCCAGAGAGTCTGTGTCTTGCAGAGACGAGCCAACTCCAAACAGTATGTGGGTCTGATATCATTGCAACTGCTCTTGGCCCCATGCATGGGAGAAAGGAGTCTTGGCAGAGCTGTCCTGTGCTCCTCTGTTTTCCTCCTCCCGCCTGCTGAGCCTCTCCCAGAGGGCTGCACCAGGGATCAGCTCCCCACGCCGAGTGGCTTCTGAGGCTTTATGAGATGATTCTTGCTCACTCTGCTCACTGTGAAGAGCTCCCGTGAGCCCCCAGACCCATCCTCCTCTCCCCAGAAATGTCCAAGCCTGTGCACAAGCCAGGGCAGAAGTTTAAGCTCTTTTGGGGGAAGTAGCTGCAGGCAGATGAAGCGAGATGCCACCTCCTGCGTCCATGTGCTGTCTTTTCAGTCCCCACGATGTGTGACCGGCTTCACATGGAGCGTCTCCTGTCCCTGGGCTCATCTCTGCCTTCAGCCAAGAGGGGAGAATGACCAGGGAAGGCTTGTTCTAGCTCAGAGGTGGGAGCTTCCTACCTCCTCCTTTCTGTGGGGATGGGAGATTTGCACTTTGAGCCGTTGGTCTTCTCCACCCTGCAGTGTTCTGGCTCTGGGAATGCACTCAGTGGATAGGCAAGGGGAGATTTAGCTCTTCAAGGAGATTTTCTCTGCTGGAGCCTCCCCAGGAGATGAGATTAGAGGTACCTCAGGCCATCAGTACCTAGTGAGAGGAGCTCTGCTTTGGCCCTAACCCAGCTCAGGACACGCGATGGAGTCGGATTAGGTAAAGGCTCCAGCCCACCTTTTCTGACCAGTGTCTGTGAGAGCAATGATCAGCTTACTAGGTGGAAAATCTAGGAGTGGTGTGGTCTCTTGAGGACTGAGCCCATGTTACACCTTAGAGGTGGCTTATAGGGCTCCTTACTGCAGGCCATAGACTGATTGTGCTGTCTCTGGTTGTTCTTCTCCTCTTCCAAGTCAGCAGTGGGAACAGTGATGAGCCTTGCTATAGCCCCAGGTGTGGAAAACACCTCTAATGCTTTCTCAGCTGTACCCATTGACCATTAACAGAAACAGAAGAGCTGGTAGGAGACCAGATTTGATGCATCCTGCCACCATGGAATCTGCCAGCAGGCAGGAACGTCCTCCAGACACAGCCCAGGTGTCAAAGACATGTAGGCTCAGGATCTTGAATTTGGAGGTGACACATTTGCAGCTGCTCCTGAGAGCGATGGTATAACTCATGGCTGGGGAAATCCCTTCATTGGTGGAAATCTGGATCAAGTGGATTAAGAATGGCAATGTTAACGTGCCAAAACAAGCTCTTCTCTTCCTGAACATTCAGTTATGCACTGGACAGAGTAGGAAAAGCAGTGTACAGATGAGGATGTGTAAATCTTCCAAACTTCATGTGCAAGACACGATTCACAGACAGCCTGAGCCTCACCTGCCCCCACCATGCTCCCTCTGTGCAGGACGGGCTGCAGGATTCTGCACCAACTGACTACAGTGAGAGCCTGGCCTCTGACTGGGGAAAACCCACCCTTTTGTTGTGTGCATCACCTCTCCTCCTCTGAAGTCGCTGTGCATGTGCCACTGGGGAAGCTCCTCAACGTGTGAGCTGCTGGCTGCAAAGCTTTGCCTACACGGCACTGTCTCTGACCACATAGAATCATTTCAGCTGCAAGAGACCTTTAAGATCATCGAGTCCCACTGTTGTCCCAGCCCTATCAAACACTAAACCAGGAAGCCAAGCAGGGCTTTCTTCAAACACACAGCTCCTGCATCCTCAGCCAAACCACTGATCAACACAGCTCTGTCTCCTCCAGGCTGCTGGACTGTCCCCCCTCCAGGGCAGGGAGAGAATGCATTTTGTGTCAGCTTCATCCCTTCCCTCACAGATTTCTGCCATGGAAATCCATCATCACCAAAAGCAAGTCCAGCTTCCGATGGTCTGTGCTTCCCCAGGAGCCACGTAGCCAACTGAGAGTTAAATCCAACCAGTATTATCTGGACTCCTGTTTGGTTTGACAGCAAGAGTTGTCATGGCAAAGCCATCAGCAGTATGAGAGTAACATCCAACATCCACTTAGTGTTGAGCCAGTCAGAGTCGTTTCCTTTCCCATGCTGCAGTTCTCTTGGTGCAGGTCAGAGAGCACGCTGCCATGAGTTGCAAAAAGCCCAATGACTTGACATTTTACTCTTAGTGAGAGGGTGGATGCCCTGTGCAAAGGTGTGGGGAAAAGAAACCCAGCGAAGGCGGGAGGAGCAGATGCAGGCGTGCATCTGAGCCAGCCAGCCCTCGCCTCGGGGCTCCGTCCAGCAACTGTTACCTATGATTAAGAGTCCGTATCAATCTCGATGTCATGAAAGTCACCCAGACCGTGAAATCCCCGTGTTTGGTGTGAAATATGGCATTTGATGCATTTTTGTTTGAAATGCGTTAAATCTGTGTCCGAGGGGCCACGGGGAGCGTTTGGGCCCGGACAAATTGCACCGTCTCACTGCCTCGGGGAGCAGGGAGTGCGGGTCCAGCGGGTCCCAGCGCCTCATCCATGACAAACTGCAAACATGGCAGAGATGTTTGCCACGGTCAGCCTGTGAAATCAGCCTCCTCTCTAGGAATGAGAAGCCTCCGTAGCCGCGGGCCAGGCCTGCCCGGCTGGCTGTGGCTTCCCTGCCAGAGCAGCTCCCAGCAGCAGCCAGAGAGGCAGCCCCCAGCCTGCAAGAGGGATGGGAAAGCGGAGGGAAAACAAGGAGGTCTGGTAGTTTGATGGCTCGTTCCATTAACCTGCCACTTGCGTATGGAGTGGGGGAAGGGGGTTTGAGCACCCGTAGCCTTTCATTCACAGGAGTTTCGCAGTGCAGGCTGTAAAGCCACTCTTTGGGTGACTCCGTGCTGGCAAAGACGATGTGTTTTAGCAGCCAGGCGGCCCTGGGGATGTCCCCAGCTCTTCCAGCCATCCCTCGGGGGCCCTGCGTGCACCTGCAGCCCGAGGGGAAGCGGTGAAACCCGTGCTGCAGGAACTGCCTGTGGCTGCAGCAGGGCTCGGGGGCTGCCCCGGGTTTCCTACAGCTCGGCTGCTCGCAGCCACGACTTCACAAACATGCCGACTGATAACTCTCTGGAGTGCGTTTTCCCTTCCTTTTCCACATCCCATCCTGAACTCGCCTCTCCCTCTGACGGTTCCCACTTGCGGAGCAAAGATGGGGCTTTTATCCGAAGAAGGGGCACGTCAGAGAGGCCAGAAGCGGATCCCTCGCTGAGCACAGGGGCCTGGCAGCGTTTGTTTGTGTGAGGTAGAGTTCTCACGCTCTAAATATACAATCTGTGATAAGGGAAGGGAAAAAGCCCAGCATGGAAATATTCCTTCTGTAAGAGAAATAATTTGCTGCTGCTAAAAATATATATGTTCATATTATTCCTGCTTGGGCTTGAGCTGGATGGGAGAGAGTGCACGCAGGCTGCCCTCAGGGGACTCGGCTCCGCGGGCCCCAGGCGCACGGAGAAGCCGGCGGCCGCTGCGGCTGAGGGGTCGCCAGGGGGGCAGACGGGCTCCTCATCCTCCCTCTGCTTTATCATCTCCCATCTCTTTTCTCAGGGCAGTAAAACCGTGGTACAGGGTTATCCCCGAGGTCGTAGCAAGTAACCTCTAAGCAGGTGCTGACAGTGGGAAAGGAAAGTGATCCACGGTGTTCCCAGAGCAGCTGGGAGCCCGTTCCCAGCCCCGGCTGCGCGGAGAGGCAGGAACGGCTTTGTTCAAGGGGGCTGTATGTGCAGGTCGGTGGGATATGTGTAATCCCTTCCTGTCTCATCTGCAAGTGGCCCAGGCCTGCTGCTTCCTTCCCCAACTGTTGCTCCCGGGACCCTGGGTCCCCATTCACAGGCACTTCCAAGAGGAGCCCAGCCGAGGCGAGTGGCTGCCGCAGGTTTCCAGGGGCCAGGAGCTGGAGCCTGCTCAGAGACCTCTGCCCAGGGCCTCCTGTCCACTGTGCTGCCCCCTGCACGTCTCAGCAACAAAGCAATTACTGCTGCCACAGCCTCACTGGCAAAGCCTGGCACAACCAGCATAGGAACACCTCTGTAAAGCCATTCCTCATAGAAATAGATACAATCTGTGGCGTTCTCCTGCAGATTTGTCTCCAGAGCATGGTAACTGGACACAGTGGCTACTCAAGAGCAGGTTTCTGTCTTCAGATTCTGTGATTCTGTCATGAGTATGGTCAAGGTGCTGGCGTGGCAGGAGGAGGCCTTGCTGCTGTGGAGCCATCAGTGATGATGGACTTTAAACCCCAGCAGACCTTGCTGCAGTTTTTGTAAATCCTATATTGCCTTGGCATTGCTTTTCTGATTGTCAAAGAGCTCCTGCCCCATTTGGGGCCAATTATGTGTCTTCAGAGCATTATTTGTGAAGGTGCATTAATTTCCATGTGGGTGATCATGATGGGAGGTGGTAACAGCATCATTTCAGTTTGGGATCCAGCAACTGGACCACTCTGCAGGGAAAACATCACTGTGAAACCTGAAAGATGCCTCTTTTTAGCACATCCTTATTCAGATACCCTTTTTGAAGCTCAGGCATAACCTTAAGGGTCAGGCACATTCATAGGCAAGAGCATAACCAAGGTTATTCCAAGAAGGTAATGAGAAAAGTGTTCACTGCTCAAATGTGCTCCAGAAAGCCCTTTGTGAGCTGCCTGCTGGTCACCCACCACAGCTCTGATACATTGCCGGCTTTGCCAGGTGAGCTGACAAAGGGCAACATCCACAGTCTTGCTGGCTGGGGCTACAAACCTCCCTTAGTCTGTGTTTCAGAGGGCTCCTGGGAAGCCTGGAGGAGAGCTCAAGGGATTTCTCCTCTACATTTGCCAAAGGTGAATGTGACGTGGGGGAAGTTCCATCTGATGGCCCAGAGGCCATGTGGGTGCTGCAGAGTGTGTTGCCCCCTGGCATGTCCCCATCCCCCCAGCATGACTCCATGGGGAGGGCAGTGGGGAGGGACTGTGGTGTGTGGGGCACGGCAGGGCAGTGGTTTTGCCAGGAGTTTGTGGTGGAAATGTGTGTTGGTGAGGCGTGGGTTGGATGCTCTAATCACTGCAGCAGCAGCAGCAGCACTGTGTATTGCAGCTCAGGTTAAGGGCTGGGAGAAATGCAAAACATCAACCTCACATCAACCTGCCGTTGATCTGCTCCTGTGCAGGGGGATGTTTGTCTGACAGGCCGGTTTGTGCAGCGTGGGATGGTGACTCAGGGCCCCTGTATCAACCTTCGCAGGGTTTCCTTCAGCAGAGCCTCTACAGGGCATTCGATCCCCACGGCTGCCCCACGTCCATCCTGGCACGCTGTCAGGAATGTGGGTGTGCTGGGCAGGGCGGGGAATTGCCACCAAAAGAAAGGGAAAAGCTGCTTCCTTGTTTTTCCTGCTTCAGCCCCTCTCCCATTTGAATCGCTGGGAAAGGCAGGGTTCGGCCCGGCTCAAGGTTACGTCCTTCTGCTGCCTGGCCCCGGGCCAGCGAGCGTGAGAGCGAGCTAGACACAATAACAAGTATGTCAAACACAGGATCACTTCCCTGCAGACCCGGGCAAGTGTGTGAGCAGCACTGGGAAGGGATTAGCAGTGGGACTAAAGCATGTCAAAGCTATTAAATAGACTTTTTTTTTCCCCCCCTCCCAGGTGTTGTTCTAAAATAGGGAGCCTCCTACTGCTGCTTGACTGGGTTTTGGTGTGCAAAAGCTCTGCCCTCTCAGTAATTCTGCTGCTCGCTGAGATGAGGTGAATTTGGGTGATTTGGCAGAGCCTAGACCCAGCCTGCTCTAGCCAAGGAGACAAAAGGGGTAGTTGAGTCTTCTGCTCAGCTCTTGATTTAAGGGAGTGGAGCATCTCCCTTGTGCTGAAAGGCTGAGGGAGCTGGGGCTCTGGAGCTTGGAGGAGACTGAGGGGTGACTTCATCAATGTTTACAAATCCATCAAGGGTGGGTGTCAGGAGGCTGAGACTCAGTCTCAGGCTGAGACTAGGCAGGCTGTGCTCAGGNAGGTCCCTTCCAGCCCTTAAGATTCTGTGATTGTGTGACTTAGCTAACTAAATACTGTCAACAGCGCATTCTCTTGCTCCCATCTTCAGGAATAGGCAGGATTTGTGTTTCAGATGTGTTGGTTTGATGCAGTGATTGCTCCGTGGTAAGAGCAAAATCAGGTGAGCTGCTGCCCCAATAGGTCAGCACAGCAAAGGGGTTGTGTGTTACTGAAAGTCAGTTTAAAATAGCCTTTCTCTCGCTCAAAACTCAGGGAAGTGAAGTGGATCTTGAACATCTGCAGACATGGCCAGAATGATTTATTGGTGTCTGCTCAGACCACTGCCACTCTTCCAGGGAAGAAGGCTGTGCTGGGTAGGGAGAGGGGGATTTTCTTTTCCTTTCTCCTGTAATGGAGGCGTCAGAGCTTCTCAGTACAGACAGAGCTTGGTCTGGGAATGGAGCTGAGGAAGAGTCCTCTCCCCTCCCTCTGCCCTCTGGTCACCACTGTGCTGGCGCCAGCTCCATGGTCCTGAGTGTCTCCCAGGCCCTCACCAAGAAGAGGAAAAGGAGACAGGACAGTTGTTGTCTAAGGGAAGCTGCTGACTGGAGCATATGGGATAATTAAGGAAAAGTGGTGGGTTAGGTGGTGAGAAGAGATTGCTCAGAGATTTCCTGCCAAGCTCTATGAGATTGTCACTTTGGTGTTGGCCTCACTTGAGCTGTGGGGCTATTTCTCACCTTGTTCCTGGTGCAGCCACCTATGGCAACTGGAACAGGTCATGCACTGGCCTCCTCATGCTGAAGGAGAGGTGTTGGAGTGGTGGCTGTCAGCTGTGACACCAGCACTCACACGGGACAGAGTGACTGTGGTGAGATGGGCCCCTTTGAGCACTGTGAGCCCTGCCAGCCTGGCCCAGCCTGGCCCAGCCACTCACACGTGCTGGGCTTTGCTTTGTGCAAATGTGCAAAAAGGTGGAGGGAGGTGCTGAGCCCAGTCCCATCTCATCTGCTCCTGGCCAGCAGGGCCAAGTGTGGAAAATGCAAACATCTGCTGCAGAGATATGCAGAGGAAACTGGGTTTTTTTTCACAAGTCAGTGTAATTTTGGCTTTAATTGCTTTAATTTACCTCCCTGCCCCACCTCCCCACGAAGTGGAGACTGAGAGCTCAGGGGGTTGCTGCCCTCAGTACACAGCTGTGTGTGCAGGGAGTGGGCAGAGCACATACCCAGGCTGCCAGGAGAAGCTGTGTCGAGCCAGGCCTGCTCTCCTGAGCCCTGCTCCTAGTGTCTGAGCCTCACGGTGCTGCAGAGGGTCATGCCAATGCCAATGGCAAAACAAAGGTGCTAGGAAGTTAGCACATTGCTGGCTTAAAGGGTGTACTTAGACCTACCTAACATTATATGTGACACCTTTCTGTGCCATTTCTTGTACATATCAGGTGCATGACAGTACATTTATCAGCATCCTGTATGTTGAAATGTAACTGTATAGACAAAATAACAGGATTGAACCTTTGGGGGAAGGCCTTTGGCAGGTCCTGAGTGGGCACTGCAGCCGTGCCTGGTGTGCCATCGCACCAGGCAGCCCAAGGCAGCATGTGCCATTGCTTTCATCTGAGAGGCTGAGCC
>WBNH01003890.1:242993-276262 GCA_013401255.1 Urocolius indicus
CTCTGGTCACCACTGTGCTGGCGCCAGCTCCATGGTCCTGAGTGTCTCCCAGGCCCTCACCAAGAAGAGGAAAAGGAGACAGGACAGTTGTTGTCTAAGGGAAGCTGCTGACTGGAGCATATGGGATAATTAAGGAAAAGTGGTGGGTTAGGTGGTGAGAAGAGATTGCTCAGAGATTTCCTGCCAAGCTCTATGAGATTGTCACTTTGGTGTTGGCCTCACTTGAGCTGTGGGGCTATTTCTCACCTTGTTCCTAGTGCAGCCACCTATGGCAACTGGAACAGGTCATGCACTGGCCTCCTCATGCTGAAGGAGAGGTGTTGGAGTGGTGGCTGTCAGCTGTGACACCAGCACTCACACGGGACAGAGTGACTGTGGTGAGATGGGCCCCTTTGAGCACTGTGAGCCCTGCCAGCCTGGCCCAGCCTGGCCCAGCCACTCACACATGCTGGGCTTTGCTTTGTGCAAATGTGCAAAAAGGTGGAGGGAGGTGCTGAGCCCAGTCCCATCTCATCTGCTCCTGGCCAGCAGGGCCAAGTGTGGAAAATGCAAACATCTGCTGCAGAGATATGCAGAGGAAACTGGGTTTTTTTTCACAAGTCAGTGTAATTTTGGCTTTAATTGCTTTAATTTACCTCCCTGCCCCACCTCCCCACGAAGTGGAGACTGAGAGCTCAGGGGGTTGCTGCCCTCAGTACACAGCTGTGTGTGCAGGGAGTGGGCAGAGCACATACCCAGGCTGCCAGGAGAAGCTGTGTCGAGCCAGGCCTGCTCTCCTGAGCCCTGCTCCTAGTGTCTGAGCCTCACGGTGCTGCAGAGGGTCATGCCAATGCCAATGGCAAAACAAAGGTGCTAGGAAGTTAGCACATTGCTGGCTTAAAGGGTGTACTTAGACCTACCTAACATTATATGTGACACCTTTCTGTGCCATTTCTTGTACATATCAGGTGCAGTGACAGTACATTTATCAGCATCCTGTATGTTGAAATGTAACTGTATAGACAAAATAACAGGATTGAACCTTTGGGGGAAGGCCTTTGGCAGGTCCTGAGTGGGCACTGCAGCCGTGCCTGGTGTGCCATCGCACCAGGCAGCCCAAGGCAGCATGTGCCATTGCTTTCATCTGAGAGGCTGAGCCAGGGCCCATCAGTCCACGGTCAGCATCTGGTAATCCACTGCAACTCGCAGGGCAGTCCCATCTACTTTGCTCCTTGAAAGCATGTTCAGCACAGTGGGTCCATCAGAGACCCCAGTGGAGTCATTCCGGCTCCAGCACTGACCAAGCCCTCCAGAGCTGTGGCACGCAGAGGCTTTGCATTGCCTCACACATATCCCACCATCACCCCTCCCCAAAGGAGCCACTCCACAGTGTCAGGGGACTGAACCCAAAGCTGCTCGGTGCCCCTCGGACACCGTTCAGCTGCCACCGTCACGGTGTGGAGCAGCCTCGGGTGTGACAGCTCAGATGCCAGTGGCAGAAAGCTGGCCATGCAGGGGGTCGATTGCCTGCCAGCCTCCCTGGCCCATAGGTGCCCTGTGGGACCCAGGTGGAGCAGGGTTAATGCCAACCAGTGTCCCTGTGCAGTGGCCCTTTATCTGATTCGATCCAGCTCATTTCCCAGTGGAGCGGTTTGTGTCCGGTCGTTAAGGCTGCTTGGCAGCGGAGCAGAGAGGAAGGCTGGAAGTAAACACAGGCACTCTTGGATCAGTAGCTGGGAAAAGGAGCGAGAAGCTGCATGGGACTGCCGGCTCCAAAGCTCCCCGTTTCCGTGCCTCGCAGACAAACGGCTTCCTGCCAGGACAGCAGACACTGCGAGGCACCGCGGCAGCCCCGGCCCTGCCGCTGCCCCGGCACCGCTCACCTCGGCCTCCCCCAGGCACTCCCAGCCTTCAGGGGCTTGAAGTGGCTTTAGACTGCAAGGTGTGTGTGGCCAGCTCCATAAGAGCCCACAGAATATCCCAGGCTGTGTTAACTTCGCTATTGGTCCGTCTTGGAGCGAGAGGATTGATGTGCACTGGAGCAGCAACAGCTGTGGCCGTCGTGCCAGGGGTGGGAGATCTATCCTGTCAAACATCAGACATCCAGTCCTGTCTCACACCTCAGGCTACTTCACCTTGGGCATAGCATTGGGGTCGTGACTTGGGAGGGTTTGGTTGCTAAAGTCCGAGTGTATAAGCTTTCACCTTTCTCCTTTGAATTAGACACTGGTTTCAGCAACTCCTGGGGTTTCCTGCAATAAACCAAACGTGTCTCTAGATCTTTCCTCTCTAGGTAGAGGGTTGGTAGGAGGACATCATTGTTCTGAGCAACTCAGAGCTGAGCCATTGACTTGCCTGCCACAGCTAAGTAGGCAACGAGAGCAAGAGCGCATCCCTAGGGCTCATCTTGAGCAGCAGCAGCTGAGCTGCTCAGGTGGAGATGTTGTTTGGCTCAGTAGACAATGGCACAGTCACCGTTAGTCACTGTGCCTCTTCAAGCTTTTCCTCTTTCCTGGCTTCCTTGGCTGGCTTCTCCTTGGCTCTGGGCAAATGCAAATGTACAAACTCCAAGGCTGACAGGAAGTCAAAGATTTTCTTACATGTGTGAGATAGCTACAGAAACGTCCAACGTGGAGTAAGGAGCAGGAGGGTGTGAGAGTCCCCTCTGCCAGGAGAGTTTCCCAAACAATGAAACCATTTCCCTCTTTCTGCCACAGGAATAAATAACCCATCCTATGGAGCCTCAGCTGAGGCTTGGGGTGTGAGCTCTGCTCTGCCCTTCGCTGCAGCCTGTGTAGAGGAGGAACGAGGCCGCTGGCAAAGGCAACACAGACACGCTTCGTTCCTGCTGGAACTGTGGAATGAAATGGAGCTCATTTCCTCAGCTTGAGCCTTGCTGACCTTGTAAGGTCAACAGTCACAAAATGCACCAGATAGGGGGGTTCTGGTGTCATAGGTGCAGCATTTTCTGTGTCACAGACTTGTTCTGAAGCCTCTCTGTGAGAGGAGATCAATGATGACTTCACTGGTTTGCAGTGGAGCCGCTGCTGGATGGGTGAAGGGCCGCCTTCATCCCACTGTGGCTTTGCCTGGGCTTCCCACTGCGGCTTATTTGGATTTCATGTCTCAGTGCAGGAGGGCACTTGGCCGATTTCATGTTCCCACTGTCTCAGCTCTTCTCAGCTCTATGTTTCCATGGACTTCCCTCGATTTTCCCTGGAAGGAGTATCCAGCTTACTGCTTTCCCTTGTCTTACCATTTCTGCCTCAGGCAGCCACACGTGTAGGAGCAACCAGTGCAAGTTGTAGGAACAACCAGTGTGGGAGTGTGCTGGCAGCTTAGAGAGGAGGGTTGCTGTGCTCACCTGAGCTGTGGTGGGCATCCCCACGGGTAGTGCCACAGCCAGCAGTGTTACACAGAGACTGGCACCCGGGCCATCAGGACTATTTGAAAGTCCATATCCCACACAGCTGATGTGCTGGCTGCTGAGCTGAGCTTTCTCCCAAAGAAGAGGTCACCCAAAGAAGAGGTGAGGTCATTTTTGCTGTCCTGCAGAGTCCAGCAAGGACACATCAAGCTGAGCTCTTTGCCCACCCCCATGGGATGTAAGATTTGGGCTTTGCTGATGCTGTGTGCAACATCTCCATGTTGCTGAGTTTCTCTCTGTGCTTGGAGGAACCAGTTAGACCCCAGACGTGCTCATGTGTCTCCCAAGTGAGAGGCAGCTGCAGGACACTGCTGAGGGAGCAGCATCCCCTTTCAGATGAAAATGCCATGCTTAGGATCCTTGCCTTTCAGGGGAAAATTCAAGCCTTTCCCGGTGCTTCTGCCCCAGTTTAGGTGTCAGGGATTGCCATACCCTCTTGTTTCCCAGCAGTCTGCCCAAAGCCAGGCCTGAGCCTTGCTTGGTTCTGTCTCTGACTTCTACCACTCCCACTTCTTCCTCTGAGGCGGGTGCAGTCCCAGCCGAGTGGATGTTCACAGGAGATCTTGCCAGGCTCATGGATCAAAATAAAATATTTGGAGACTTAGGTTTTTCATGAGCATGTTCCCTGAATCTGATGGTGAGAGGAGCCAAGTCCCTGCTCTGAACAGCCTCCTCCTTGTTGCAGCAGGCACCCGCTTGCTCCCTCGCGCCTACCCGGACACTGCCGGGGGCATGGAGCAACCTCAGAGCCTGTGGCTGCATTTCTGGGGGAAGGGAGGGATGTTGTGTCTCCTGCAATAGGAAAATGAGTGTCAAAGCCTCTTCCAGCCCATGCAACAGGTCCCTGCCTTGCTGTGGATTCCTGTCTCTGCATATTGGTGCTGGAAGAGCCTCCTGGGAAATAGTTCTTGATGGGAGCAGGGAAGAGAGCAGGAAGCCTCCCGCGGCAGTGCCAGGGGATCTGTGGCACTGGAGGCCTCTCACTCCATTCCCAGTTCCTGCCCTGCTGATGGGAGCTGGGGCTGAGCAATGTGACAGTGCCGCAGCGGAGTGTTCTGCAGAGTGTTTGCAGCAGGGATGGATCTTTCCTTCCTGGCTGAGCCTTGTCAACCAGCTTAGAGTGCAGTAACCTCTGGTGGGGCTCTGGCACCAGCCCTCAGAGGCTCTCAAGCTGCTTTCTTGCCATTAATGAGTACTATGCCCTTGAAAGGCAGCCAGTATCCTGTAGCTGCTGGTAGAGCTAGGGAAACTGAGGCACATGGAGGTAAAGTGCTCTGTAAGGTGCATGGGGTACAGCATGTGTCTCCTGGCTGCCCTTAGCTGTTAGACCCAAGTTATTTAGTCAGTGAGTGACCTTTTCTGCTCTGTATAAACATCACCGTGGCTGTAATATGTCGTCAGGCTCCAGTTACTCCCTGAACTTGTGTCCAACTTCTCCTGAGGAATCTGAGTCTGTTTTTCAGCCCAAAGGCCCAGGGATCTTGTGAATGGAGGGATTTTGCTGCCTGCAAGATGCAGCATGAGGTTCCAGGTCAGTTTGTGAAGCTGAACAAGGAGGAAGTGTCATTAGGGAGCAGCCCCTGTAAACAGCCCAGGCCCCTCTGGTTCTTTGGGAGCTTTTTCTCCACCCAAGAGCCCTTCCTGGGATCCCTGAATATCTTGCAGGAGAGGGAGATGTGGCTCTGCCTCCTGGTCCCAGGAAGCACAGAGGGTGCATGGCCATGTAACTATCCTATTGCTTGTTTTCTGGGTTAAACTTGGTCTGTTTGCCAAGTGCAGTGTTGGAAGAGCTGGAGTCTGTCTGAGGAGTTTGGGGTTTCTTCCTCTAAAACGATGGGGGGTGCTCATGGGGGTGTGTCTGTGGTGGGGACGAGCCCATAGGAAGTGGGATCCCTCCAGCACTGTGTGGAGGGATCAGTGGGGGTTTGGAAACTCTCCTGCAGCCTCACACCCTCTTCCCCCTGCAGCTGCAGGTCCCGAGGGGCCATCAGGAACTTCCCATCGAGGTGCTCCCCAGTGCTGCCGTGAGCAGTGTCGGGTGTGGGGTGTGGGTGGAGAAACAGCTTTCTGACTTCACTGACTTTGTAAATAAAAGGAAGTAGGAGAGACTCGAGATCTCTGATTATCTTCCAAGGGGACTCCCATCCCCTCCAAGGCATGTCTCAACTTCCCAGCCAAGGCTGGAGCCATTCCAAGAGCTGCAGTGTTTCTTGTCCTCTTCTACAGCACTTGCCTTTGCTCCCCTCTGATAAAAGTCCCTGCCAGGTAGCAAAGCACCAAGCCCTGGTGCAGCCCATGGCCAGGGCAGGCAGCTGACAGGCTTCTGCTTCTCTTGCTGCTAGAGGGAAGAGCTGTTCCAGGAAAGGTACTGGAGGCAGTGACACTGCAGAAGTGCAGGTTCAGAGCTCTGCTCCTGGTGCAGTTGCTGCTGGGGCAGCTATGGGGTCTGCAGGCTGGGGTCTGCGTGAGCCTTGGCTGATGACCAGGGCACTCTTCCTCCAGCACGGTGTGCAAGTGCAGAGCTGCTTCCCAGGGCATGTTCCATGGGCTTCCCTCCTCCCTCCTGCCTCTTTCCTCCAATTTAGTGGGTGTTTGTGGGTTTGCACTAGAGGCACTCTGTGCTGCACGTTTCAGCAGAGCCTTTGCCTTGCAGAGTGGCTGAAAGGAAGGATCTAAGAATAATAATGATGACGATGGTCAAGTTCAGTTTGATTCCAGCAACCTGCCCCAGCCCTGAGAGCTGCAGGGGAACAGCCTGGGTGGACACAATGCTCCTCTGACAGCTGAGTGTGGGCTCTGTGCTGCAGAGGGCAGGAGGGATGGAGGGCTTTAGCTAATGCACACGTTCTGAGCATCATCATCCCCTCTGGCAGGACATCTCTGCCCACCTGCAGGGTCTGAAGTGGCTCCCACCACCACGGCCTTGAGGCCAGGAAGGCTGCGAGTCACCAGCAGCTCCTGCCAGCAAGCCCTGGCTCGTTTGCCATGGCAGTGAGGCAGAGTGGTGAGGATAAGGCATGGGCTACGGGGCTGGTGGGTGAGAGGAAGAGATGCTGCTGAGGGAGATGAGGGAGTCCACAGGCAACAGAGAAAAGGCCAGTACTAAAAAGCAACTTTTGTAAAGCAAGTCTGAAAGTAAAGCTGAATCCATCTGAGTTGTTAAAGGAAAAAACAAGAGATGTGCTGCACTGCTCTTGGAAATTGTCCAGCCATGTAAATGAAAGGGGAAGCAGGGAAAAAGAAGTGGGGTTGGTATGTGCAGAGAATGGAACAGAGATGAGGGATGATCTGTGTGTAGTCCTGAAGGAAACAAAGTGAAAGCTTCACCAGGGTTCTTGGTAGTGATGGGGATGGCTGAGGGGAGAGAGGCAGGATGGCTGGTGGCAACGTGGATGGAAGCAGCAGTGAAGAAGCTTTGAGCATGCACACAGGGAGGACCAGCTATGTCCAGAAATGAGAAAAGGCTGGCACAGAGCTGAAGCCATGAGAGAAGAGTTCATAATAAATCTGTCAAACTTCAGGGGTTGGCTGGTTTGGCTGGGGAACAGCAAATAGAGGTCTGCTGGCTGGGGCAGGGAGAATGTGTTCTTTACACACAGGAGTCTTATTAGTCCCAGTCTATTAGTATGCAAAGCTTTAGAATAAATATCAAAACAAAGAATAATTAAGAACATGGAGAATAAGACAAGACACAGATTTTCTGAAAATAAATTATGCCAGAGAGGAAAAACCCTGGTGTTCTTGATAAAACAGATAGGGGACATTTAAGTAGTGTGGTCTGCAGTAAAGGAGAGATATTCAATCACTTGGCAGAGGAAGGTGCTGGGCTAGACTGTGCTGGATGGGCTTCTTCCAAAAGCACTCTTGGAAATTATCTCATTTCATATTTGTAATGGCCTTGGCACAAAACACAGAAATTGCTAATGAAATTTGGTAATTGCCTGTAATTGGAAATCATCATCAAAACAAAGGAGCTGGGGGAAATTGCACACGAAGACCTGGATGCCCTTCAGGGTAAGAGAGCAAGGAATGAGAAGAAATGGCAGAGGCAAGGAGCTGTGCATGGAGGAGTGTGTAGGATCTCTGCTTGGGAGCAGAACAGACCTTCACCTGGAGCCTCACAGACTCAGCAGTGGGAAAGTCAGCCCCTGAGTCACTGTTTGAGGCAGAGGAGGGGAAGAAGCTGCCCACTTCTGCATGACACAGAGTTGCATTTGGGGCCGTGGTGGGACCAAACACGTGGTGCAAAGGTCCTGCTTTTGGTTGTGAGGTGTTGTGACGGGGCCATCTGCATCCCCCTGAGCATGTTTGTTCTTGAAACCTGGGCAGGATTCATGCTGTCATGCCTGGCACTCCTTTCTGTCTCACTGGTTGTGATTTCATGGGATGACTTGACTAACTTTACCATGTCAGTGCCTTGGAAAGGGGAAGGTCCCTCCCCACCCTCCTTGGTGTGCTCTCCCAAGCTCGAGTGGCCAGCAAGATTCCTCTGACCAGCAGGAAGCCAGTTCAGTGCACTGGAACAGCAGAAAACAAACCTGGCCAGGAAAAGGAGGAGGCATTTCCATTTTCACAAGGTGAATAGTTCCTGTGTGCTCTGAATTTGTGCCAGGACCTGTCCAAGGGTGTGAGTAGGCACTGAGAGGGGGTTTAGGGAAGGGGAAGTTCTTGAGAAGTAACTCCTTGGTAGCAGGGAGTTTGAAGCTGGCTCTACTGTACCATGAAACCATACCTAGGGAATCAGTGCCCAAGGCAGAGTCCTGGGCTGGAAGGGTCTTTGGCAGCATCCTATGTGGGTAACCCCTGTCTGGTGATAACATCCAGTTCTGGCTCCCAACAGGTAAAGTCAGATGGGGGCTGCAGGGAAATCTGTTCACAGGTCAGGGAAATGAAGACGCTGTCATACAAGAGGGGACCTAGAAGAGCTAAGGAGAGGGACTGGTGGTGAGGGGTGATGTGAATGTAGGAGAGACATGGAGCAGAAGACAGCAGTGCCCAGGAAGGAAGGTGCTGTCGGTGAAGCTCGGCTGGAAACTAGAAAGAGGCTTTGAATCTCCCAGGAAGCACATTTCCACACCCTGTCCCAGTGTGATGAAACCCCAGCTCAGTTCCTGCAGGGACAAGAGGACACAGCACTACAGGAACACAGTCCAGCCCTGGTAACGCAGCGCATCTCTCCCCATCCCACACTGAGACCCCTCGTGTATGTCATCTCCTGACATTGAGGTCTGGCTGTGCAGAAGACAGGTTGCAGGTTTTCTTTTGCTTTGCCAGTTATCAAAGAGCCTCATGTTTCCATTCCCATAGCTGCACCCCTTCCTTATGCTCCTTACACGTGAACACCAGGGTTTTGTTCCCCCTGTCCTATTCTGCAATGCCATCTCCTAGCTACTGCAGATACTGAGTAATCCTCCAGCCTTAAAACAAATCCCTCCTGGCTGTTACTTCTGCAGTCTGCCAAATCTGTTTGCACGTTTGCTGCTTGCACCGCTTGCCCAAGTCCCTCCCAGATATTGGCACTGCAGAGTGTGACAGAGGGGAAAAAAAAAACCTTGACGATTTGAGCACGTCCCTTTTTGTTTCCAACAATCCCGTGATATGGGGGTTTTGTGTTGCAACACAAAGGATCACCTGAGGCGCTGGAACGGTGAGAAAATAAGCCTATTAAAATGTTCAAGCTTACTTAACTCTTCAACAAACACCAGAGGATAACTAGTAAGTTTTTTTTTTAGCCAAGACTGTGAGTCATCTTGTCCTGCACAATTGTCACAGCTCGGCTCATCTGTTCTGTGTAATTGCTGGGGAAGAAGAGCTCGCAGCCAAGCAGGAGCCGTCCTGCTCGAAGCACTGAAGGGGTCCTGGGCAGCCTGAGCCCAGCACCTGAAAAAGAAACCTTTAGAATGACTGAGCTGGGAAGCCATCAGGAGATGAAGCTGGTGATTCTTCTATGCAAAGCTTTAAAAAGCAAAGGTTGTTATTTTATGTAAAGAAAACGAGTTATCAGCACCCTTTGGATCGTCTCCTGTCCCAGGTACTGGCACAAAACCTCCAGCCTTCCCTTGGAAACGCTGGGAAAGTGGCCCATTCATCACCAGCCTCTGTCAAGTGTTTTTTTTCAGGCTGCTCCTGATTAAGCAGCGTGGTATCAAGGGGATAATTGCTCCTTGGAATTGATCCCAGAAGAAAATCATTCAGTTCTTTCTTATCAGGTCCTTTCTCGCAGAGCGAGATACCCACAAGACTTATCTCCCTCTGCAGTGCTGGCCTCTAATGACTATTTAAACAACTCATTAGAAAACCTTCATTAAAGTGTAATAGTTGAAGCTGGAAAGACATGGCAGCTGATGCTACGGGGAAGCTGTGCCCTCCCACGCGTGGCCGTGGCCCCGGCGCTGCCCCGTGGCGACGAGCAGGGCCGTGGCACACACCAAACCCTTGTCCTGTTGCCAACCTGCCTGCTCTGGTGCATCACAGTGTGACTCCAGCCCAGGCTGGAATGCTCCCAGGAGCTGAGCTCCACGCTCAGCCCATTCCCATGCCTGGCACAGGATTCCAGCAGCTGGGAGGCACTGTGAAGTTAGGGTTACAGCCTAGAGAAAATTAGAGAGCATAGCAATCCCATTTGAAAGCATAAAAAAAAAACCCACCCTACATCCATGGGAAATGTTTTTATATGAATTTATTTGCTGGTGACATGCTCAGGAGTGTGAGCCTCAAGCTCTGGAGCACGCTCAGTGCCAGCACAGATTTCCCCCTAAACCTACTGCGCTCCTGAGCCAGGCTTGGCTCTTATTTCTCTGGCTGTAAAATACATTGGGGAAGGAACAGGATACACAGGCTCCATACTTGCCCGTGTCCTGGCTCCTTGACAATTTCAGCCCCAGAGGAGTCACTCTTTGGCATTAATCTTTCCCTGTGTTTTTCAGCAGGAAAACCGCAGATCTTTAATGAAAATGATTGCAGAGGGATGCCAGGCAGCGTCTGTGTGTGTGCCCTCTGGGCTGCCCTGGCTGCTTTGCACAAGTGGACCCTGGAAATAGTTTGTTTTGACATTTAGGAAGTTTAGAGAAGTGGTTTGTTATTTCCCTGCCAACTTGACAAGCGCGGTGGGAAGAAGGGCGAGGAGCGTGGCTCCCTGCGCTGCCCCGGCCGTGTGTGCAGCACAGAGCTGCTGCAGGGCTTGTGGAGGGCTTGGAGCTGGGTTGGCTCAGGATGCAAAAGCTACAGCTGATGTGGGGTCAGGGCACTCCTCCTCTCCTCCTCCTGCTGCTGTGGCAGTTTGGTGACAAGAGAAGGCTACCTGTGGGTTGTTGAGCCCTGGTGTTGGCTGCAGAGCCGCTCATGGGGCTGCAGGAACGGGTGTCCTGCCCCAGGAGCGTGTGTGGATGCTTTTGAGCTCACTTGGCTGTCTAGGCTGACCTCTGCTCGTGCATCTGGAAGGGGAAAAACGTCCACTTCTGCCCAAAGCAGAGCCAAGGGTGTCACAGCAGTGACAGGCACCAGGAGCTTTGCAAGCTCTGGAATCTTTGCACCCTTGACAAATCCCTCTGCTCTCAGAGACACACTTGGGATTTGCTCCCACTTTGTGCATCTTGTGGAGTTACTGAAACCTCTGAGATATGTAACTCTTCCAGGCACAGCCATGTGCCTGCTGTACAGGGCTGTACAGCCACAGGCAGCCAGGCTGGAGGGATCAGGTTTTTCCAGAAGCAGCCAGCTGCAAAGATGCACCTACAGACATCTCAGATGTTCTGTTTGGGATGATCCACGTGGTTGTGGCTTAGTGGTGAGGAGCAGTGGAGCTGCACACGCTGGGTACCACCATCATGGAACTCTCATGCTAAGGAGTCGAGAGGAGGTCCAGACAGCTCAGCAAGTGTCAGTTCCAATGCTGTTAGCAGCTTAGGGAGGAATGTATGCATTTAGCAGCTTCTGTCCCAGTTTAAATGGAGCAGTTGTGTGTTGAGGGGTGTCTGAGGTTGTAAGCAAAAGGCTGGATGTGACCCAATAACTGAAATGTTGTTGGTGTCTGTTAGCACTCACCCTGCTTCTCAGAAGCTGTTTGGGAATCACTGTGACTCTGCTTTGACACACACAGGTCCTGCTTAACAATTAGTGCCTGCTGCTGTAGTGAAGGGCTCTGGGGGCTGAGGAGGGGCTCCTGCCCCAACCCACAGCAGGGTCTGCTCAGGCTTCCTCAGCTCAAAGCTCCTGCATCTCTGCAGTTCCACCCCTTTAGGCACAGTCCAGCATATGTGTTAAGGGTGGGAGCTCTTGTGGAGCTGTCAGTCTGGGGAAGCTCCCAGCTCTGTATGTTTTGATTCTCAATGTTAATGTTGCATCTCTGTTTTAACCAGCAGAGCAGTCTGAGCTGGGCTGTCAGGACAGAGTTCTCCCCATCACAGAGGGGTGGGAAGCGTCTCATCCAGACATCTGTTACGTTTTTCTCTCCACTAGTTTCTCATGCTCATGCCATGAAGTTGCTTCTTCTCTCAAGTCTTTGTTTTGGCACCTCTTAAACAGACTCAGGCATCATCCATCCTGTGGGCTTCTGCAGTGAGTGCAGGTTTGGTACCTGAATGCATCAAAAGCCATGTGGTTGCACTAGGTGTCTATTGAACAGAGAAGCAGGCAGGTGCAGAAGCTAAAAATGATATCAAATAATTCATGAATTAACTAAAGAGCCTGTGTTTCATGAAGCTCCAGCACTGGAGTGACTTTCTGCCACAACAAAAGAAAGAGGAGGACCCTGATGGGCCTGGGGAGGTGGGAACATGGTTGTTGACAGGGTGTGCAGCCAGAGAGCTCAGAGGGACTGGTCTGAATTGCACAGTAGCATGAACTCCAACAGCTCCTGCTGAGGAAGCAGAGTTGATAATATCCCATGCATGAGATAAATATCCCATGCCTGCCTGGAGATCTTTTGAGGGAAAGACCTTTCCCTCCCACACAGGTCCCTGGGACCTGATGTCATTCACGTGCCTCTGCTGCTGCCAGTGCCTGGAGCTTTCTGGGAGGAGGCAGGAGGCAGTGGTGTGGGAAGGGAAGGGGAGAAACAGGTAACTGCAACTTCCTGAGGCTGCCTGGGCTGGAGGGGAACTGGAAGTCACCTCTGGTGCAGACTAGACACAGGCTGAGAGCGATGATGCAGCAGAAAATAGCTGGCGTTTCATTACATCCTGCCTTTCTCTGGATTTAATGCCTCCTCTGACTAAGCAGGCATTTTTATGTGCTTGTTGTTCTTCTTATCCATAAACACAAACATTCTCTGCCTCCTCCTGTGCCAAGGCAGCCAGTGCTGCTGGATGCTGCTGTCCTGGGGGAGAAACCCACCCAAATGCAGCCCCTGCAGACACATTCCACGAGCACAGCCCTGGAGACGCCAGGACGTGCCACCACTGTATCTCTGGGTTTGTCACAGGAAGGACCTCAGTGTGTTTCTCAGGCTTAAGGGTAGGGACATGGTGTGACCTCTCCAGGGAAGACACTGGTGTCTGCCAGGAGGCTCTCCCAGAAGCAGCCATCACGTGGCGGCTGTAGGGTGAGAGGCTGCAGGGGCTCAGCACAACGCTGCTGCTCAGACGTGGCTCTCGGGTGAAGCAAACCCTGAGCTTGTCAGCCTGTGAAACTCTGCTCTTGCTCAAGAAGGATGCCCCAAGCAACACAAGCCAACAGCAGAATGCTTCCCAAACGTTTTTAACCAAAAATGCTTTAAGAAGAAATGTGGCTTTTTACAAATCAAAACCTTTTTTTATAGCAGAAAGAACCATTTCTGCCTTGTCAAAGTGACCAACACAATCTCTGTTATCAAGCACCAGCTCGCTGCAGCCTCACAAGAAGCACCCTGAGCTCCTCTGTTGCCACATGTGCCTGGAAATCTCTTTCCTTTCTTTCCAGGGTTTTTCCCATTCTCATAACAGCACATGTACATTGATGTGTAGAAGAGATGCATATCAGTGGCTGTGTTCTGTATATAGCACATCTTCCTCTGGCAGGGGGAGTCTCACAGCTAACAGAGCTCAGCCCTGTGGCCTTTTCTCTCCCCTTCAACTTTTCTCTGTTATTCTTGGGGAAGCTGAGCAGGGGTCAAGCCCAGGCAGGGAAATGAGGTTTCTGGGGCTATGGAAAACTCAGACCCTAGAGCCACCTCCTATTATATAGATATAAATGGAATGGAAAATGATTTCCAATGGAAGTGCAGTGCCCTCTGAGCCACGTTCTCACAGATCTGCTGCGGCAGCTCCTCCACTCCCTCTCAGCGCTTTGTGAGGGGCCCCGGGCAGCGGTGCCTGGCCGCAGGGTGCTGGCATTGGGATGTGCCATGGCCGAGCTCGCTGTGCTGCTTCCAACCCTGGCACAGGAGGGACCCTTCCCTGTCACTTCCCTCTCCTTCTGTGCTGCTGCTGCTGAATCTGCATCCGTGAGCTGCCCAGAGCTGCGTCCCCGGGAGAGAAACGGGGCTCAGCTCCAGCGTCCTCCATCTCTGCAGGACTGCCGGGAGCAGAGCTTTAGCAAGGATCTTTGGAAAGCTCTTAGCAAGCAAAGGCCTTTAGAAAATAGAGATGAAGGTGTGGTAAAGCCAGAGCCAAGGTGTTTACAAGTTGGGGAAGCAAAATGTAAGGTGAGATTTTGGAAGACAGAAAGGCCTGGTGACCGGTGCATCTGCTGCATGAGCACAGAGCCTGCCAAAAGCAACCTGCAGCATGTAGAGGAAGACTGGAAAGAGAAAGACACTGCAAGGAAACAAAATGGTTTCTCTGCATCTTCTTACGCTGTGGAGGACATGATGAAAGTGCCGTTCCTTGGGACAAGAAGTGTGTGGGAGTCACTGCTGGGTTTATGTGTTTTACCCACTAAAACAATGGTGTGAGGCAGCGCTTGGACTCGTTTGCAACAGCTTCATCAGGAGATTGGTCCTACCTCTCCTGCCCTCCAGCTTCATGGGTTTGAGTGTCTTTGGGGAGTGTATGAGAACCCAGAGGGCGTGAGGAGGCTCCTCTAGAGAGGAGGTGTAGATGAGATGTCAGGAAGAAGTTGTTCCCTGTGAGGGTGCTGGGGCCCTGGCACAGGGTGCCCAGAGAGGCTGTGGCTGCCTCATCCCTGGAAGTGTTCACGGGCAGGTTGGATGGGGCTGGGAGCAGCCTGGGCTGGTGGAAGGTGTCCCTGCCCATGGCAGGGGTTGGAACCAGATGAGCTTTGAGGTCTCTCCAACCAAAATCGCTCAATGGTTCTGTGATCCTGTGCCATTGTATTGGCAAGCTCCATCACCAGGACAGGCAGAGGCCACACAGGCAGGAGGGTTGTTCCCCACACAGGGGCTGAAGTGGCACAGCATGAAGGGAGCAGGGGCACGTGGCTGTGCTTCTACTGGAGACGTAGGTTTATCTGGGTATGGGAGAGAAGGTCCTGGGCCATGGGTGACCTGTGGTCCTTTGTACCTAGTCCTGTGCCAGAGCTGGGAGGAGAGTGGTCAGTGCCTGGGAAAGGTTTTGGTGATAGGGGATTAGTCATTCTGGCTTTTGGAGGAGGTGAATTTGGAGCAGATCAAGGCCCTTTTCACTTTCAGAGGAGGTTGCACACCCTGAGATAAGGGGTAGCTCTGTTGTTCCTGAAGCTGTGGCAGTTCAGCCTCCAGACAGGTCTCACCATCAGCTCCTCTTCACCACAGTGCTCAGGGTAAGGGATTGCACTGTCATCCAGGGGTGCCATCCACCGAGGTCCTGATGCCAGGGCAGGTGCTGGGGGTGCTCTGCCATTCCAGGCATAGCTCTGCAGGTTTTGCCAGGGAAATTGATGTGGTATTTCATCCACTCCTGGCTGAGTTGAAGATAAAAGGTGGAGATGGGAAATCTGTGGTTTATGTAGGAACACCGGTGGAGCTGGGCACACACAGGCTCAGAGCTATGGTGAAAACAACCTGTTAGCAGCATGATCTTGCCATGGGACTTTCTTCAGCAGTCTGCTGGTCTGCAGAGCTTTCCACTTTGGAGTAAAGCCCATCAGTACAGCCTGTGTGGTGTACCTGCACCAGCAGCTCCAGAGGATGCTCCGTCTCAGAAAGCAAAGACCATTGAGATGTTGGTGGGGATCCCCCTCCCCACGTGAGTAACACTGTGGAGGGACCTCCCTGACTTATCTTCAACCCCCCATCCCAAGCACTGCAGCAGAAAGCATTCGGTGAAGGGCAGGCAGGGCAGGCTGGAGCAGAAGCCAGGTGATGGGATGGCAGGCTGCTGTCCCAGCCTGGCCGTGGGGCTCACTTCTCTGAACCCACATCCCCAGTGCGTTCTCTCCCCTCTGCTCCAAGCCTTTGGCAAGCCCCACAGAGGGTGGATGGTGCCCACAGCCCCTCAGACCCGCAGCGGGTTGCTCTGTGGCCGTGGGGCTGGTGCTGCAGGGTCTGTCCCCATGGCGCAGGGCGGGCGCTGGGCAGGAGGGACGGGCTCAGCAGGGCTGGCGGGAGCACGCTTTTTCCCAGGCAAATTACTTCGCCTTTTTAGCTTCTTTCCCCCCCTCCACCACCACCACCGCTACACCCCCCTTCCTCTGTTATTTTGGTGCCTTTCCCCAAGGGAAACAAAGTTAGCTCAAACACAGTTCCCACCAGAACGGCAAAAGCTCCCTCCCCAGCTTTCCTTCCTCTTTTGGGTTCAGGGTAATGTGTCCCATGACAAAATAAGCACAGATCCCTGCACAAAGCGCTTTG
Source organism: Urocolius indicus (assembly GCA_013401255.1). Classification (NCBI taxonomy): domain Eukaryota; kingdom Metazoa; phylum Chordata; class Aves; order Coliiformes; family Coliidae; genus Urocolius; species Urocolius indicus. The sequence goes on from WBNH01003890.1 coordinate 259,106, forward strand.
CCTTTCTCCTTAAAGGGAGAGTCTTTCTCCAGGGCCTCAAGGGCCATCACTCCATCACACCAAAGTGCCTCTGGGATGGAAGGACGGTCAGGCTGGACTTGGTGAAAGCAGCCCATGTCCAGAGCTGGGGGGGAGGACATTGCTGGGTGGCAATAAGTGTGTAATATGGAGCAGGGAGCAGTGATGTGCCCAGGAGAGCTGTGCTGGATGTGATGTGGCTTCTCATCAGCCATCCCTGGTGATAATGTCTCCAGGAGAGTGGATGGTTCAAGCCCCTCTGCAGCCTGCAGGGAGACAAGGTCCCTCCTGGCACCCTAAAGCAAATGTCCAAGGTGAAGCAGGGACTCAAGCGTTTCTCTCCACAGCCTGTAGGAGTGATGGATGAGGAGTTAGTCATCATCCCCACTGCAAAGCAAAACATGATGGGCTCACATGTGGACAAAGACCACCTCAGTCCAGGCTGGTTTCATGGGCAGAAGCACCCGTGCAGGTGGCTCAGCTACAAATGTGTGGCTGGAAGTGGCTGTTTTGTGGCTGCTGGATGAGCACCCACAGGCTGCCTGGGCTCCCAGGGGCAGCAGGGACACAGGACTGTACCTGCTGCAGGAAGCTTTTAAAGATATTGTATGAGAATGGACTTTCCACACTGCTTTGGGAGGGCAGATTCCTAGTTGCTCAGTTTCTGCTCCATAAAATCTTCTTCCCAGGAGTGGCTGGTCACCACTGCCCTGCCTGCTGTGTCAGAGACAATGTCAGTTACTTTTGGTGCACGTGGGCAGTGCATCCTCCTGCAGCTGATGCTCCTGATGCTCCTGCTGGAGCTGAGCATCTTCACCTTCTGCAGAGGCACTCGGCAGACGGGCTGCACCACGCTCCCTCACAGCTCAGCCACTCCACAGGCGTCCCTGGGCCTCTGCAGAAGTCACCCAAACATTTTCCTCCACCCTTGGATTTCTTTTAAGAGTTTTTAACAGCTGGGCTGTTCCTGCATGCCCTGAGCAGGGAGGCTGCTGCTGTTTGTGTTTCCCCTGCGGGCGATAACTGAGTGGTGGGAGCCTGGGGACACAGCTGTGCTTCCTGTTTTTGCAGCTCAGTGATTGTGCAGGGTGAGACCTTGCCAGGGTGCTCTTGGAACCTGGGCCCTGCAGCAAGGTGCCTGAAAGGGGAAGAAAAGGGGAAAAAAAAAAAACCCAAAAGGAAATAAATCCCAAAGGCTGGAAATTGCTTGAGGTGAGAAAGGCAAAAGAGAAGTGAAATTCAGGCTTGCATCTTAAAGAGAGAAAAGCCAGCTTGGCTCAGAGGCACTGAAACGGGGCTGTCGTTGTGTTTCAGGTCGTTCCAGGGAACCCAGAACGTGGCAATGGCAGGGGAGTCCGTGGTGAGCGCTCGGGCCTGGCTGCCAGTGGCTCTCGGTGGCCTGGGCACAGCGTGGGGTCTGTCCTCTGGCACCCCAGTGCCATCTGGGGCAGGATGTGCTGCAGCCTCAGCAGCCGTCTGCTCTGGGCGAGACCAATCACCCCGTTGCCCTCCGGTGAGCGAGGGCAGAGCGGCGCGGCGCAGCCCGGCCGCGGGCATCGCCAGCCTGGTGAGCACGGCCCACACAGACCCCACAGCCCTCTGCTGAGTTTGCCTCCACACCAGAAAGCCAACGAGACGGTGAAACATCCACTTCCAGCCAAGATCCTCGAGTCTCATGGCCAGAAGATGTCCCTGCTGGAATCCTCCCCTCGTGCTGTGCCGTACAGGAGCCGTGCAGAGGTGTGGGTCCGGCCCCGCGCTGCCTGCCACAGCCTCCGTCTCCTTCCCATAGCGTGCCCAAGATGGTGTCTGTGCCTGCAGAGGCACCTTCCTGGCTGGGGCCTGGGGATCCACGACTTGCAGCTGCCGAAGGTGTGGATGTGGCAGTGAGGATGAGGCAGCGGAAGGAGCGCAGCTGTGGCCCAGGAGCCTGGCAGCCCGGCTGTGCCGTCAGGAACGCCGCGATGGAGGGAACGTTCCAAGTGTGTTCAGCATGGGAAAATAGTTCATCAAAGAGACTTGGAATAAAAAGATACAATTCAAATCTAAACATGAGTTGCTTGACACAGTGCCACACGAGGGCTATTTTTAATGTCCTTCCTGGTCATTCCACTTGTGTTTTCATCAGCAGCAGCTCTTTGAATGATGGGCTGAGTCACCATCTATGAAACGAAGTAAACAGAGAGCTCACGATTTCCAAGTCAGCGTCGTCTCAGCTCCCTGATGCAGCTGGGAGCCGTGGCTCAGCAGCACCCGGCTCGCACCCAGCGCCCTGGGCTCAGCTGGGGGTGCTGGGGCCAGTGAGCTGTAGCAGGGCCAGGCTGGTGGCTGTGCCAGGAGGGCTCGTGCTCTGGGTGCTGACACTTCTACCTCTCGCTGTGGGGAAGGTGCTTTCTGTGGGACACAACATCAAGGGTCTTTAGAAAGGAGGAAGGCTGGCTCGTTATGCATCCTCACTGCTCGGTGGTTTTGTTCTGATTACTTTTAGCTGTGCAGTTACTGAGCTGGAGAAGCCTTTGCTGAGAGCCTGGCAGACAGGTAGGCTCAGCATCCATCCCAGGGCAGGCGTGGGAAGGAAGGAGGAGAAGCCCAGCAGTGAGTGCTGATGGGTTGGCCTGGAGCACCAAGCCCTGACCTCGCTGCAGGGCCAGGCAGGGCTCCTGTGCACAGCCAAGACCCACAAAGGCACCTCAGGGCTGCAGGTGACACAGCAGTGTCCCAGTCCCATTGTGTCTACATGCTTTGAAGCCACTGGTACATTTTCTTTCTGGGTCTTTGATGGGTCTTTAGTTTCTTAAGTCAGCTTCTGGTATTTCCAGATGCCTGGCTATGTCTGTGCTCACTGATTTCTTGGAAGAAGCAGAGTGGTATTTGGTTGATGTCATAGCTGGAAAACACTCGTGGATATGACTGGAGCAATCTCCCTTTCACTGACCCAAGAGGGTCCCCATGGTTGTCTCTGTAACAGTGGCTCAGCCACTGAGCACTTTCCATTCTGCAGACCTTAGCTAATCTATTTCCTAATCCTTTGAGCCGAGCTCCTGAAGTTAACGGGAGTTACTGGAAAGCCTGAGGAGGAGTATGTGGGCTAAACAAGCTGAACTTGAATGATACTTGTTCATTAGAGACCAGCATTGTATTGCTTGGGAATGTCTTTCTAGGGAAGTTCTGCTGTATTTAACTTTTTACTTCTCAACCCTGGTATCTGTTTTGAATATACTTCAGCAACTCACAATGTTCCCATTTAAATCCAATACTGAGTTAAACACTGAACTGTCCAGCCAGGGGCTGAATCCCATGTCGGCATTGCTCATGCCTTCAGTTTCACCATAAATTGGTATCAAGTCCAAGAAAGGTGAATAAGATCACCTGATGGAATGGCAATAGCCTCCTTCCATGGCTTTGTGCTTGCTTTGAATGGAAGATGTGCAATGGGTCTGGCTGTTGCTGTACCACAAGTTGGAACCTGAAGTGAGAGAGGAATTCGGGTGGGCAGAGGCAGCAGCCACCCCCAGCAGAGCACCATGGTGAACCCCCTCCCTCCCCCAGCCCCTCCAGGCCCAACAAGCCCACAACTTACAGAGCTCCCTGAAAAACCATTCAGTTGGCTGTGGCTTAGTTAAAAATAAAAGCTCCTGCACAAGCCAACACTATTTGTTTTTACAGAAGTCTGGAGTTTCCCACAGTGGGCTCTTACAGTTGGGGACTGTTGGAGCCAACATCCTTTTTTATTCCCCTAAGGTAAGGAGCCTTTCTTAGCAGGATTGTTGGGAGGATAATCAGGACAGACATTTCCTAATTAGTCCTTAATCACAGACTGGCCTTTCTGACACTTCCTAGGAGCTGCTGCTCCTACCAAACCCTTTGCACTCCCTCTGCTGCAGTCCCCATGTCTGGGCTGTGTCCCTGCAGGGACACTGGCATGGTCTGGGTACTCAAGGGGAGGCACAACAGGAGCCTCTAAACCAGACATTGCTGGTGGATCAGTGGTGCCCATGGGCACACATGCCAGGAGGAGATACAGGGGGCAGAGATGGGCACTCCTCCCCGTGGAGAAGGCATTTGGCAGGGCCAGGGAGTGGGGATCAAGAGCAATAGCTGAAGGTGCATTAGTGGGATCTGGCTCCTGCCACAGCTCCTCGGCCTAGGGAGAGAGGGGAGGAGGCAAGGGAATGCTTGAGAGAGCTTTGTGTCTTTGACATTTCCAGAGCCACAGGAGTGTGGATGAAATCCCCACACTGGGCTTTGCACAGGCTGGGTGTCACCAGAACAGTGTGGAGCACCATCAGGCAGCCATTTCTCAATGCCTTCCTTCCCCCTGAGCCATCCTCAGCTCTGAGCGTGCGAGGAGAGGGCAGAGCACAGGGCACCCACCCAGGCCCCATTCCCACCCTCATCAGCCCCATGGCAGGGGACACACAAAAGAGATGCCACGCTGCTGTGCGCCGGGGCCAGAGCCGGCTCCGCTGCCTCATTTCTCTCTCACTGAGGATGACCTTCAGCTTTCTCCCTGCTAATCCCTCCCTCTCCTCTCCTCTCCTCTCCTCTCCTCTCCTCTCCTCTCCTCTCCTCTCCTCTCCTCTCCTCTCCTCGCCCGGGTCAGGGCACTTTCTTGTCATCTTGTTGCTCCATCCCAGTTGCTGTGGGTAAGGTTCAGGTCCAAGCCGAGGTGTGTCCATGTCCATCGGCCACACACCTCAGCATCTCGCTGATGAATGGGGGCCAGGAAGGGGTCTGCAGGAGAGCTTGGGGTGCAGCCGGGCACTGCTCTTGCCCACTGCATGTGAGGTGGTGAGAGGAGTGACTGTGAGGTGGACCCATGCACAGCTCAGCTCAGCTCCTCCCTCCTGCTGAATCCCCACCTGGGAGCTGAAAGACGTGAGGCCCCTTTGCAGGGCAGCCAAAGGAGATGAGGAGCTGAAAGCCTGTGTTCCCACGGGCCCCACAGCAGTGCCGGGCTCTTGGGTTCCCTCATGGGGCCAGGGACCTGCCTGAGCCCCTGCCCAGGCTCCTGACACTTCCCTGAGGCAGATAATGAGCATGACGAGTAGCAGTGAGCAAGGTTAATGGCAGTTCAGGGACCATCACCAGTCAGAGCTGCAGCTCTGGGTCCATAAAGGCTTTACTCAGAGTCTGAGTTCAGGGTCTGACTCTTGGTTCTGATTTGTGAGAGTCTTGGCTCTGACATTAAAGCACCCATATGTTCTCTATTAAACTGTCCAACACAATCGATTTCCAGCCCCTGCTGCAGCCATTAGATCGAGTGAAGTGAAGTATAGGAAGTCAGTAGTAGTGGTTTTACTGGAAACTCAACAGTAGCATCCACATTTCCAGGCCTGTGGAGGGGACTGGAGGGCTGGAAGGATGAGTGAAGCCTCCTACACTGCACATCTGTGGTGGTGCCAGCAGATTTCAGAGCCATCTCTTTCAGTAGCTGGCTTTTGGATGTGTGCCTGCAGCTCTTCAGCTGTATCCTTTGCATCTGGCATTTCAATATTTATAGTCCTAATACTCTGGCATGGTCCTTACTTACCAATGAGATGGCTGTTCCAAAATCTCTTGTTTCAGGGCAAGTGTTACCTAAACTGGTGTCTGGTACTCACAAGGCTGGGGGCTGGCCAGGGCAGAGAGTTCCTTTCTGGAGGACCCTGAGGATGTGCCTGTGGGTTTCTCCTTGTGACAATTAAATCCGTTGTTGCAATCAGCCCTCAGGGGCTCTCAGTGGTGCTTCCAGAAGGGCTACACAGAGATTGAGGCCCAGAGCAGCAGCACAAAGCCCTCTCTGCTGACTTCTACAACATAGCATCAGGGACCAGTGAACAGAAAACTGAAGCTCCAGCAGGACAAGTGGCTTGGGATGGGAGATAAGGTCTTTCTTCCTGCTTCCCACAGCACCCTGGGGGGTTTTATCTGCAATACTGCAAATAAAAACATGGAGCCAGCGAGGCTGATTCCCACAGGACAGCCAAGAGTCATCAGGTGAGGTTTTGAAATGTGGGATCTCACATTCAGCACCTGCATTAAAACAGAGCAACTCATTTCTGCACCAGCCTGGTCACAATGCTGGGTGCTTCTCCTCACCATCACCCTGTTTGCATTACTTGTTTCTAGAGACACATACAATGTATGATTCTGCCCTCTCTCCATGGAAAACAGTGGAGAAAGTGTAGGTGCTGCTGGTCTGGAAGCAGTTTATCAGGCAGGGTTTTGCTTAGCAAGCCCTAAGCCACACAGCTGTTGAAGCCACAGCTTCCACTTCCCAGAAGCCCAAGGCATTGATAAAGAAACACAGGGTTGCCTGATACTGCCAGTAAGAACAACAGAGCATCTCAGCATAGGTTTAGCCTGGGAATTTTTTTAACCAGAGGGAATTTCACAGCAGGGAGAAGCAAAGGGATGGGCTGGGGGCTCTTTGGGCCAGGCTCTGCCTCTTAATGAGATGCAGAACGGCACCACAGCAAAGCTTTTAAGGGCAACAATGTCGGAAGCTTTAAGTAGTTGTACAGGCTTTAAAGGTGTCTAACCTTTGACTTGTCAGGGGAAAAAAAAAGTAGGGAAGAGATTCCTTTTTCCACTGGAATAAGTGCAGATTGGCAGCATGAGCCCAATTAGCAGCAAAAGCCACTGACAGCACAGCATGTGCAGCTCTGGCCTCCGACTCTTCTCACAGACCTCCTGAACTCTGGGACCATTTGCTTCTCAGCCACCCTTTTCCAGGATGATCCATCCCAGGAGAAATCATCTTTGCTCGAGCCTGAACCATTCTGGGGGAAAAGTAGCAGTTTCTGGATGCTGAGGGTGGGGACTGTTTAAAAAAACCCTCCTCTCACTATTCCATCAATCTCTGGCGTATGAAGGTGCATTAACAATGTCTGTGTGTGTGTGTGTGTGTGTGTGAAGAAGGTTTCCCTTCCCTGAGCACCTGCAGAGGTGAGGATGAGAGAGCAGCATTTGTCAGGAGCCTGTGGGAGCGGGCATTGCCCACACAGATCCACGTGCTGGGAGAGCTGGATGTGCTGCCCTCCCTAGAAGAGCCTTGCCTGCCTGGCCCTGCCTCACAGCCAGTTTGGCTGCCCCACAGACCATCATTTTTAGCTGCTTTTCTTCCCTGGTTGTTTAAAACCAAGCACAGCTATGGAGAGGGCACTGGAGCCTGTTCCCTCACTGAGACTCAGGAGTTGCAGCCCCATGCTCCAGGGCTTTGGGCTTTGCCATGTTTCAGAGTCCTGTCTTCCACCAACTGCTTTCTTGGGCTTGTTCCTCCTTTTCTGCTCCTCTTTTGTATGATTTGTCCCTAAATCTAAGGGTAGCCCCCTCAGCTTCGCAGTGCCCAGGGCAGGTGACACCGGGCTGGGCCCCAGGAAGAAGGGCAGGCTCAGGCTTTATTAAAAACCTTAGAGAGTGATTTCACTGAGGCCATAAAACAGCAAGGCAGCTAAGAGCAGATAAATCTACTAATTATTTGCTCATTAAAAAATACCCCTCCATTAAATCCTTTTAAGGTGATCCCATAAATCTCTCCTACATCATTAGGGCCAGTTGTCTTCAATTCTTATCTCCCTCCAGGGAAGCCTTTTATGGGCCTACAAACACTGTGCTTTTAGGATTTGTGTCGCAGATACAACTGAGGTTTGAGGAGATCATGCAGTAGAAGTGACTCTCTGTTCCTCAGGGCAGCAATCAGGTAGCAGCACATCCTCCCCAGGGAGGCACATGGGTCTAGGACCAGTGGCTCTTGTCTCACGTCTCCAGGAGCCACCACTGTGGACTCACCAAGCTGGAGGGCTCTATAGACACTGAGGTTTGGCCCCAGCTGCTGCAAATGCCTTTTGCTGGCATTGCATGAGCATCTGAGCACAAGGTGAGGCTGTTGGCAGACAACAGGCCTCTGACACTGGATTTGCCCACCAAAGGGCTGGGGATGGGACCTGCCTTGCCCACGCTCGGGGTGGCTGCATGGACCCCAAGGGGAAGGAGCATGTTCTGCATGTATGTGTTTGGGGGCCATCTATGAGCTTGGATCACTTCATTAAGTAGTTAACAGAATGCAGAGGAGCCTCACACAGGTGCCTGACCCTTTCCCTACAATTTGGCTGCAGCTTCAGGGATCAGCCTGACCCCTGGCCCAGATGTGCTCAGAGGGAAGATTCCCCAGGGCTTATTCAAAACTGACAGGAAAAGCATCCCCCAGCCAACCATTACAAGCATCCCCCCACTGTCAAAAACACCCTGAAATCTTGAAGTGGATGCAAGAGACTCTTTGGGTAGTGATTGTCGATGCAGGGTTGCTTCCTGAGATGGTATCAGGTGCTGCCTTCTGCTCCACTCAGCAGCATTTCCACCATTGTCAGCTTCCTTCTCTTCCTGTAGCCACATCCAGCCCTCTTTTATTCCAGCACTGCTCACTGCTGGCCCAGGGAGCCTGCACAGGAGCTGGCACAGGGAGGCTGCACCAGCACCGTGCAGCCCCCGTGCTCCTCTCTGCCGTGCCAAGTTCACAGCTTGTTTTCTAGCCAGCACCTGTATTATCAGTGTTCATCTTAATTTGGTCATTGCAGTGAGATCTTATCCTGGCTGGGGTCTCATTCGAGTGACACAGAGACTGAGTCTAACTGCTGGTCCCAGGCTCAGGAGACGTTTCCTCTTTACCAATCCATCCTTGTTCTGTGGAGCAAGGGGCTGGAGGGCTTCCTGACATCCCAGCACCCACCCTGGGCTGGGAGCCTGACAAGTACCACTCATTACACAGTAGCTCCTGGGGAGTCAGTTTGTTTATTACTCTGAGCAATTAATTAATGGCTGCTTTGGCCCAGAGGCCCAGGGATGGGGTGATACAGCCCCGAGCCTGCTGGGACTGAGCAGCCAGGACTGCGCCATGTGTGGGCCCGGCTGGGCTTGGGGGTGGACCCTCAGGGCTTTCAGTGGGTCCTTGACCCCAGGTGCTGCAGGAGGGACCCACGCTGCCTGTCCTCATGCCACAGGGTACAGAGAGGGGATGTGGTGCTGTGCAGTGCCTGAACCCTGCAGCATCTCACTGCCAGCCCGGGGGCTGCGGGACAGCCAGTCAGCTTCTGAGACGAGACTTCCCAAGGGTTTTCAGTGGCCTGGCTCAGCAGCATTCACTTACCTGCTTTCACCTACCAAACTGGATCTAAACTGTGACATCTGTGGCGTGAAATATCCTGAATTTGGGTATCTGGATGTTGTGTGCAAGAGACACGCTTTCCAGCAGGGGCGAGCTGGGTTGGTTTCCCTCTCTCCCTGCTGAAATGGCAGGGATTTTATTGTCTGACTTCTTTTTGTCTAAACCTAGTGGCTTCCCAAGAGTCCTCAGGGTGTATTTTCTTCCTTCCTAGCTGGCAGTTTGTGAGCCATGGGTGGGTGAGTTGGAGCAGCATGTTCTTGGGTGCCGGGAGTCAGGGCTGGGCCCAGAGCCATGGCCACAGCTCCTGGTGACGCGGTTGTGCTGGAGCTGTCTCCCCCAATTACCCCCACAACCTCTCACCCTGCAGCCCTGGGCTTGGGGAGCAGTTCCCCAAGCAAATGTCACCAGCAGCCTGATTTAAACTGACAGAAGCTGAGGCGTGAGCCTGATCCCACCACTGGAACCTCACCTGCTGTCCCTGGCCCCACTTTGCTCAGGTGCCCGCTCACACTGCCTTTTATTTCCCAGTTTTATTGCTTTGAGATTAGGGGCTGTGCAAGGGGGGTTGTTTCCAACCACCCTTCACTCACTGAGATGATGTGTCGCTGGATTTTATGTGTGTTTCCCTGATGGGTTGTGCTTTCTGCCTCTGTAAAGGCAGACATCTGATCCATGGACTCGGGCCGCTTCAGCCAATGCCACTAAAATGCTCCTCAGGCACCCGCCGGCCTTAGCACAGACACCCAAGGGTGTCATCAGGCTTCCAAAAAAGGGAAAGAAACATGAAGAGAATGTTTGGTTTTGCATCTCAGCACATGCAAAGGCTCCAGTGTCCAGGCAGGATGCTTCTCTGTCAAAAACTGCCTTTTTCTGAGTGCTGCCGACCCGGGGTGATGCAGCTGCGGGCACGGCCGGGCACACACAGTGCTGCCGTGGCAGAGGCAGGCTGGAGCTCTGATCAGCACAGGGGACAACAGATTGGACCCACAGCCTGTCCTGCAGCCCCTCACCCGGTCCCAGGGTGACAGCCAGCGATGACAGTGTGGCTTTTGCACTGTTCATGTCACTTCTTTCTCATCTGTGGAGAGGCCGCTCCTCTCTGGGGATGACAAGCCCCAGAGCTGCCTTCCCACGGCGAGATGCTGCCTCTGCCTCAGCCCAGCCCCCTCGGCTTCTCTCTGATGTGGCTGCCGAAGGATGTGGCGACAATAAAAGTGTGAGTACAGAGAGGTGCTAAGGTGGGTGAGGCAGTTGGTTTCCTGTTAGCACCAGTGCGACAAGACACGGCTCTTCCCCGCCGCCCGGAGCGAGCTGGTTCCCAGCCTGCTCCCCGCACCACAAGCTCCATTTACAGCTATTTACTAAAACAACACAGAGTGTGTGAACTCCCTCTAGGCCAAAAATAACTGCCGCCCCATTAACTCGAACTGTTTGTTTGTTTTCAGCTGTTTTCTGCTCCTTATCCCAGGCAGGGAGCCTGCCTGCTGGGGGCTGGGGAGGGGAGCAGGGGTGATCCCCCCCTTCCCCACCACCCGAGAGACCTACGGTCCCTGCTCCTGGTTTTGTTGCACAAGGGTAAAAAGCAGCAGCAATCACAATGTGTCTCTGGGCTGGTTGGGATTTTGTTTCTTGGTGTGCAAGGAGTCTCCTGGAGGTCTCCCTGCAAGGATGAGTCAGATGGAACACAGTGAGATGTCTCCCAGCTGCTCCATCTCTTGCCTACAGTGGTTTTTGGGGACCCTGTGGGACTGTAGGGCAAAGGACTGTGGCTGCGGGTGTCAGGGAATGAGGGCAGCAAATGTCCCTGCAGGTGCTAAGCAGGGTCCTAAGCAAGGCCTCAGGAGGGGCTGCACAGCCTGAACTGGGACTGAAGTAGCAGAGAGTGTTCGTGGTGAGCCAAGAGCCCCCAGCTCCTTCCTGGTCCCTCCTAACCCTGCTTGTGGGAGAGATTTTGCTCAGGTTTCCTGAGATAAACTGCAGAGGGAAACCCTCAAATAGGCATTCATTTCAATTCCTAGTCTTTCAGACAGGTTTCAGGACTGGGAATGATGGTTTTCACCCTTTCTAATCCCCAAAATCCTGGGAAACCCATTGTGGTTTCCAACTAGCTCCGAAGTGAGGTGAAAAACTTCAGAAGCCAACATGAAAACCATCCCAGATGCCTGGATGGAGATAAACTGCTTAAAGCAAGAAAAGAACACTTTACCCAGAGCTGCCTGTGACAACATTTCAGTGAAGCAGCCCAGAGCCCACCCCACCAAGCTCCTCGTGCTCCTTGCCATGGTGCTGAGCACTCCTGCTCCCTCGCAGCCCCACCAGCCACAAACGTGCAGGAAGACTTGTCATTGTCCCTCCCCACAGGGATGGACAGGGTGGGGGGTCTAGGGAAGGACTATGGAGGGCTGCAGCCCTTCCCATTCCTCATCCACACTGCCCAGTGCATTGTGCCTGCCTCAGCCCACGTGGGAAGGCATTAATCAGGCGTCTCTGCCTCCCTGTGCAGTGCTCTGCTCTGGGGCTGCTTTTATGTGGGTGCCATCTGTGTGCAGCTCCCCTTTGACTTTTCTCTGCCCTGGCTTTTGCAGTTCAGTCCATGTGGTTTTGCTCCATGTTTTATATGGGCATAAGAGAAAGGGTTTCCTCATGTCTTTCCCCTCTTCTGCCTGTGGTTTATTGTGTTAATTTAGCAGGTTTTGCTTGCACTCAAGAGCACATGTGGATTGCAGCCTGCTCTGTGTCCATCACACCTCGCTGCTGTGGTGGGGAGGGATCCAGCACAGTCCTGGGCATTGCTCTCAGGTCTTGTGAGGGTAGAATTTGGGCATCAGGGAGAGCTGCTGAAACCCTTCACACCACTGGAGTCAGCAGCTCTCCCTGGGAGGGGACACCCTGCCCAAAGTGCTGCAGGACCACAGCACTCTCTGCCTCACACAGGCACAAGTGACTTGGCTGGAAAAACCAGTGTGTGGTGCAGGGCAGTTAAACACCATGTGCCATCACTCCCCACAGCCAGGAAATCCCTCAAATACCGGTTCCATGGTCAGAAATAAGAAGTTGGGTCTGTCAGGAAGGAGAAGGGAATGTTGTGCAGGCTGAGTGAGATCAGAGCGTGCCGTTCCCACATGGGCTGCTGGCTCAGCCACTTCTGCATTGCACCCGTGGGCTCACACCTCCACGGCCACTGGTGCCTTTGGCTGCTCAGCAGAGGTGGTGGAATCTCCATCTGCCTGATTATAAAGTGATCTTCACGGGGAGCCAGGCTAGGGAAGTCAGTAAAAAGAGCTGTTTAAAATGTCCCTGACATGCCTCATCCAAGGATCTCCAAGTACAGCCCCCACCTTGTAGGGATAGGTCTGTTTGTGTGAGTGGTGGGCTGTGGGAGGTGGATAAATGTATCAGATGGTCTTTTTGCTTCTGTGAGGAGGATCGGGCCCTGCAGCGAATGCTGACAGCCTCGCCTGAGTGCTGGCAGCGTCCTCAGACTTCCTCAGTACAAGTCATTGCGTGCAGGCACTGAAGCACGAGTGTCCGTGTGATACCCTCACTAAGACAAAGTGGAAAAGTCAACGGGGAACTGATGGAGCTGAAAGAAATATCTTGGCAGTGATGGGATGCTGCAAAGCCCTTCCTTTGGCAGCAGCAGTAGCTCTTGGGATTGATTCATTGGGGCAGGGAATGCCCCGGGCTGCGATTGTCATCCCAGGACCGTTTCATCTCCATTAGTGTGTCTGTGGAGGAAGTTTAACAGTGGCAGAGCTGGAAGCTGAGCTGTCGGGGAGTTCAGCAGTGCAGAGATTTTCTTCCAACTCCAGAGGAATCAGAAGAATTTGCTATTTGGGTTTGGGTTGTGCAGAACCAGCTTGGGGGTTTGATTTGTTGACCCTACTGAAGCTGTTTATGGTTGTTACCAACGTGATTTCTGATTTCAAGTGGGTCTTTTAAATATTCCTCTCCTCTTCTGACAGTCAAAGATTTTTTTCTCACTCAGCCAGCTTCCCCTTAATGTCAGAGCAGGATGGTGCTTCACAGACAGTCTCCTCTGGCTGGGACTCAGCAGATGTCTCTCATCTTCAGTCTGTTTGCAGTGAGATAGTTGCACTGTCTTAATCCATGGAAAGCCTCTTCCAGCCCTCTTTAAAGATCTCCTGATGTTTCATAACATCTTTGACATCTCTCATCTAGATGGTCCTGGGCAGCAAAGGTTTTGGGGAGGATCTGATGACAGCCCACGGCTGTGAGGGGTTACAAGGCACGCAGCTCTGTGGGGAGGTGCAGACTGAGCAGAGGCTGTGCATTGGATGATCCCTGAGAGGTTTCTGCCGTGGTGACAATTGGACACTGATGGTCCTGGTGGAACCTGGCAGGTGCCTGGCTCTGCTGCCTTGTGCAGGGCTGCAGGGTTGTTCTTGGCTCTGGGATGAGCCTGGGATCCCCTCAAGTCCCTTCCTCACTGGGCCCTGACACTTCACAAGAGAACAGAGCTGAAGGCACCTTTTACCACTTGGCTTTTGCCCATGGCAGGGTCTCAGAGCTGCAGCCATGGCATGAGCTTACACATGTACTGGCCACACGCTCATCCCCCGGGAGGGACAGCACCACACTGCTCCAGGTGCCAGTGCCCAGTGCCAGCCCTCGGCATGGGGATGAGCACAGCAAAACCCCATGTGGGTGCCACACAGTACTTGAGCCTCTGCCAGGCTGCAGCCTCATCTCTGCTCTTTCCTTTTGTGCCTTTGGCTTGGGTGCCATCCTGCTCGCCGGCAGCCCCAAGCCGCACAGTGGGCTGCGGGGCTGTTATTTACTCACTGCCGCAGCCCTGCCGCCCCCAGCTCAGCCTCTGGGCGCTCCAGACACTTCAGCTTTTTGTTTCCTTCTTCACACATTTTTTTCTCTGGACGCTGCTGTCTTCACATCTCCTGTTTGTTTTGACTGTTGGGAGGGAAGGACACACAGCAGCGAGTTCCCAGCCTGGCCCACGCTGTGTCCGCTGCCTGTGTGACGCGGGGCAGGGGATGGGGAGCTGTCTGCTCACAACGTGTTCTCACTGCAGCAGCAGGGCCAGGGCCTGCAGCCACCCCACTCCTGAGGGTGCTCAGCCCCGTACCAACGTGTGGGCAGCACCTTCAGCCCCAGCAGGACCTGACCCTGGTGCTTCAGGGAGGACTCGCAGCTGTAGCCAGAGGGAGGATTCGGGTGCTCCTTCTGCAGGGGGCTGTGGAGTAGGGAGGTGAGAGCATCCAGGAGAGCCCAGCCCAGTCAGGACAGTGCAGAAACCCATCCTTGGCATGATTTGATGTTGGCAGTTTCCTCTGGAGTTTCTCTGCTCAGTTCCCTGCAGTTCATTGCCAGTAAACTCAGAGGGGTGAGAGTCAGGGCTGGGCAGTGGTTGCGTGAGCATGGAGAGGAGGGACCCCTGACTCCAGTGAGCCCCAGCTCTGGCTTACAGGAGGGTGTTGGGCTGGGCTGTGCAGAAGGGGCTCTGCAGGGACGGGCTGTGGGTGCTGCCAGCCAGGCCATTGCAGATGCTGGCTGGATTCAGCTGTCCTGATTCTCCCCACCAGGCTTTGCTGGCCTCCAGTTCTGGGTGATGCTCAGCAAGGCTGATAGTACTTGGGGAGTGTGTCCCACCAGGGAGCCCCACCAGCAGCCTCTCCTTAGCTTCTGTTTTAAACATACGAGGAGTTTCGTGCCAACTTCAGCAGCTCCAGCACAAGGTTGTCCCGTGTCTCAACACCAGCACAAAGAGTCTTCTGGGGTTCAGGATGCAAAATCAGAGCAGTTCAGGGCGCTCAGGGTTGTCAGGCTTTGTCATCTGCCTCCAAGGTCGCTGAGCAGGGGCTGGCACACTGCCTGGAGGGGATCTCCTCACATCCCGGCTGCAGCCGTCCCACCTCTGCAGCTGGCCTCTCCTTGACCACGCTCAGGACCTCCTCCCTTTCCTTCCCACATCCTCTCCTGCCGTTCAGGAGCAGATCCTGTTTGTGGTGGACCCCTGAGGGTTTCGCCCACTGGGCAGTTCCGTGTTCCTGGCTGTCAGATCCGCTCGGGGTTGTTGGTTTCTTTTGGCCCATTCTTCATACTTTTGTGTTTTGATTTGCTGCTGCTTCGCCCCAGGTGCCCTCTGGAGCAGCCCAGTAGGTAAAGGCAGGCTGGGGACGTGCAGGAAGGGTAGGAAGCAGGGTGCAGCCGCTGCCTGGCAGCACAGCACGGTGCCCAGACCCGAGTCTTTGGTGCCAGGCTGGCAGAGACAGGCCCACGCTGCCTGCCGGATGTGCTGGATGGAGCAGCAGGACGGGGTCACTCGGCAGAGACCCTAAGGTATGGCTTAGGTCTGTAGAGATGCAGCAAGCACCCTCCAGCCTGGCCAAGGCACGGGGTGTTTTGGCATGGGGAGGTGCAGAAGCCAAGCGTTAGGAAGGGACACAGGGCTGGAGGTGACGGTACCCACGCCCCAGGGCATGAGCCCCGGGGCTCTGCCAGCTCCCTGCCTGGCCTTTGGGGACAAAGTCAGAGGGAAAGTGGTTTAGCTTAATCCAAACTGCCTGTCCTGGGTGCCACAGTGACACTGTCTCAGCTCCTGACCCTGACCAGAAGCAGCAGAACCCCATACAGCCTCTCCCAGGAGCCCATCTGTGGCTGCCACTGTGTTTCCCTGCAGGTCCAGACCCTCTGGCTGAAACAGTTTCTGTCTGCCAGGGAATTTAGGGGCACTGCTCCCATTCATAGCACAGGGCATAAAACTTCCTGGCAGCTTGACAGCCCTCACATGAAGCCAGCCTGGGAGCAGGTCCAGTGGATGCTGCCAGGGCCATGTGGGAGGCCACTGTCCCTTGTGCCCTCCCAGATGGGTGCTGGAGGAACCTTAGAGTGGCTCCTGGGAGGATGGTCCTTGGGGGATGCCGAGGTGCTGTGGCACAGGGGAGTAACAAGGTCTTTCCCAGCATGTCCCTTGTGGGTTGCCTTGGCTTTGTGCTGGCTCTGAGTAACCCCAAAGCCCAGGGCTTTATCCTGTGAGAGCGCTGTAGCAACGGGGGGTTAAGCCACACCGTACCAGCTCAGCTGGGAGCGGTTTTGCCCCTTTGCTTTCTCCCTGCTCTCACGACACAAAGAGCAAAGCTGCCAGTTTGCCCGGAATGACCTCTGTGCCCTACAAACCTAACCCCTTCCTGGAAAAGACAAAAATCCCATTGCCTTGCACCTCCATCTGTTTAGGGAACAGTTTAACCTAACAAGATTAGCATTCGAGGTCGTCTCTTCTTCTTTTACGTTTTTTCCCCGCCGTTTGCAAAGAAAACAGCATTGGATTTGGGACAAAAGCCCAAAACCCCTCATTTGTAAGTAGCACAGCCTTTGGAAACTGTTTTGTTCCAAAGTTATCTGAGGAAGGGGTTTGTGAATCCTTCCCTAAAGCAAGCAGGAGTTGGCCAAGGGGCTCAGCCCCCAGGCAGGATGGAGCTCAGCACAGGGCATCTGCACCCAGCTCTGCCTGCTGTGGGACTGGGTGAATTTTGTTGGGTTGTTCCTTCCCCCTGAGGAGGTTTGTGAAGAGAAAGGGTTGTGGTAGCAGGGAGAGGCTGTGGCAGGGCAGCTGGAACAGGAAGGAAGCAGGATCACCATTCCCCCCTTCACCCATAGACACCTTCTGGGGATGTTTGGGTGCTCACTCGAGCCAGAGCTCATCCCCAAAGCCATGGATGGACCCAGAGCAGGACGAGGGTCAGGAAAGAACCCAGAGCATCAAAGCTCTGAATGAACCTGTGAGGGGACACGTGCTGCTTTTATGAGTTTACACACTCATTCCTTTAACAGCATCACATCCCACCACAGCCCTGTCCATGGCTGAGCCACAGCCCCGCTGCAGCGGGCACTGCCCGGAGAGGTGACGGCCTGGAGAGTCCCCAGGGAACCATCAGCGGGGCCGTGGGGGGAAAGGTACAGGGTTTGCTTTTCATTCTTTGGGACTGTTTTCCCCTCCCTCATCTCCCACCCACCCC
>WBNH01003891.1:2421-45515 GCA_013401255.1 Urocolius indicus
CCGTGCCGCTCCGCTCCGTGCCGTGCCGTGCCGGGCCGTGCCGTGCCGGGCCGTGCCGCTCCGTGCCGTGCCGCTCCGTGCCGTGCCGTGCCGTGCCGTGCCCATGCCGGCCCCCGCCAGCCTCCTGTGCCTGGCCGCCGCGCTGGCGCTGGCCGCGGGTGGATGGACGGCGCGGACAGGTCCGCGGAGCCGGGCTCGGGGGTGTCGGTCGGGTGCGATGCGGGACGGTGCGGGATAGGGGGCAGCTCCGGCTGCTCAGGGTTGCGGGTGTTTTGCCTCCAGAAGCGGCTCCCGAGTACCGTTTCAGAAGTGATGGGGTCTGGGGGGGGTTTTAGCGGGTGTGTTGTTGTTGTTGTCGTGGGGGAAATGTTGGGTTTGGGGTTTTTTTCTTCCCCCGGCGAGATCGGGTGCGTGGGAACCCGCACCAGCCCTGGCCGGAGCTGAGCTCTGAAGCGATGTGGCACCCCCCTCTTCCCCATCCTTCTCTCCCTCCCTAACTTTGACCTTAACCCTCTCCCAGGGAAGATCCCAGCTGGCCCCAAGCACCCCACTGCTGCCCTCCCCCACTCCATGGCAGCGCACACCCCTGACCGCATCCAACTCGTTTTTGGGGTCCTGACCTCACGGGGGTGCCTCAGGAGTTCAGCATCCAGCTGGAGGGATCGGGGAGGAAAGGGGATGAACCTTACAGCTAACCTCTGGACTTCTTTCTTCCCAGAGCCTCCTCTGCCCTACTCCAGCAGCGACATCGTCCATCCCATCAAGGTCGACGAGAGCGGCTCGTTCCTCTCCTATGATTTGTCCCACCGAGTGCTTCAGCGGCGGTCTCCTTCCTCCAGGAGCAACTTTCTCGCCTTCTATGAGCTGCACTACAAAGGACAAGCCCTGAAATTCAACCTGAGCCTTAACAACAAGCTGCTGGCGCCCGGGTTCGTGAGCGAGCGGCGGTACGGGGGGATCGCCAGTGCCAAGATCCAGCCTCAGGCGTACAACTCCTGCCACATGATCGGGGAGGTTCGGAGCCGGGCGCTGGCGGGAGGCCTGGCTGTGCTCAGCACGTGTGACGGCCTGGTAAGTGCACAGATCTTCCACCAAAAAGCAGCAGATGCTGCACAAAATGCTCTGTGTGCGTGTGTATGTGTGTGTGTGTGTGCTGAAAGCGACAGCAAAACTCCTCCCGGCAGTGTCAGGATCAGGAGCCCACACAGAGCTTTGATGCAGCCGTGGATGAGCTGACTGTGAGTTTCCCCCTCTCAGATGCCAGTGGTTTGGGAACTCTCTGGGACTGTGTTTGCTTGTTTGTGTCCGAAATCCCAAAGAGAGCGATTCTCATGTCGCCTCCACCGTCTAGTGCACGAACGTGGGACTATGAGACACACAGCAGCAGGCAAAGTGTGCAGAGCCCGGAGGCATGTGTGGTGGTGTGTAGGTGAGAGTGCTTCACCTTTAGTGAACCCCTCTGCTGCCTCTGAAAAATAACTGTGGTGACCTGTAAGGAGCGTCAGATCTGCTGAAAGGTGAAGTGACATCCATGGTTTTGTGACTGTTGTGTCAGCACCCAACCAGGCAGAGTCAGGACTTCAGCATAGATGCCCGTCCCTGCGTGAGCTCACGTCCAGCTGGCACGGGTTTTGGGTGCCCACAGGGTTCACAGCCCCTTGGGGGCTTGCAGAAGCCTTAGCAGGTAACTTGGTGGGTCTGTTGGCGAGCAGTGATCGTGGCATGGCAGAGATGCTGGGACCGTGGGATGGCAGAGGTGCAAGGATCATGGCATGGCAGAGGTGCTGAGGGTCCCTGGAGGCTGTGGGTGTAGAGAGGGTTCTCCTCTGGGGGCAGAGGGAGGGATCACAGCACTGCTCGTGCCCAGCATCCCAGGGTTTGGAGGGTCGATGACTCCAGTGCAGTTGCAGGTGGCTTTGTTTGGCTTGGGGCTGTGTTTGCCTTTTAAGCTTCCTGTGTTTAACTAAAGGCAGTTGTGTGTCTGTGCTGAGTTAAGCCCAGGAGAGCAGGGTGGTTTTTAAACGGGGGGTCTGCAGAGGGCTGTGCTTTCACTCGAGGCACAGAGCGTGCTGCTGGGTTTCAGGGAGAGCAGAGCAGCGGGGAGCATCGCTGATGCCTCTCTGGCACATGAAGCTGCAAGAAGAGAGCTCAGACCTTCCCTTCCAGTCCAGACCTTCCCCTTAAATCCAGTCTTGCCATGTGCACCAGGCAAAACCCAAGCTGCTAATAGCGAATGGCCTGAAGGTTGTTCACCCAGGTTGTTTGGAATCCGTTCTGGTTCGGAGAATTAAACTTCTCAGTGAATTCCTCTTCCCTGGAGGTTTGCTGGTGTTTGGCCACGGGAAGCGTGTGAGCTGATGGCTCAGAGTGGAGGTGCTCAGGCTGTGCAGACGGCCAGGAGCAGCTGGTGAGGAGGATATCCTCAGGAAAACACCTCCGTTTGTGCAACACGTACTGAAAGCCCTGGAGCTGCACTGTGGTCAAAGCCACCCTTCAGGCTGTCTCCCTGCCCTCCCCGGAGCATCTGCAGGAAGGTCAGAGAGAGGCAGGGTGAGCACAGACTGGGGACTGTGTGTGTGTATTGCTGGTGTGCTCTGCTTCTCTGGAGAAGGCATTTCTCTGCAGTCCCTGAGCTCCTCGGTGTCAGATACCCCCTGGGTTCCCCACCTGTCTGCAGGCTGTGATGTGATCTCTCTAGCCTTTTGCTTTCCCAGTGATCACTCCACGCTGACTTATTCCCTTTTGTCTGGGACTTCAGAGCTCAAAGTGTCCACAGAAGCAGTTTCCTTAGAGAAGGACTGTTTCTTGCTGGAAAATTGTGCAAAGCCTCTCCCATTCCCAGGTTCTGCAGTGTGAGCCCGTGCTAGGTGCAGGTGGTGTCACCTCTGTCTCTCCCTTGCAGAAAGGTGTGTTTCAGCTCATGAACGAGGACTACTTCATCGAACCAGTGTCTGACAGCTTGCAGGAGGACGGAGCAGCACAGCCCCACAGGATATACAAGCGCCAGCTGCCCGAGCACGGGGCAGAGCAAGGCAGGAGGCCACCAGCTCCAATGGAAACCTGTGGTGTGCAAGGTATTGTCCCCTTCCTCTTGCATTTTTGTGGTGAGCTGGAGGCAGCTGGCTCCTGTGATTCGTATGAAGCACATCACAGAAAGGGAGCAGGTCCAAGTCTCAGCCCCCTGTGTCGCCTCTGCAGACTTGTCAGTGTTAAACCCCAGCGTTCAGTTCCCATCTTGAGGTCCCAGCGTCTTTCAGGGACACTGACTGCTCTTAGTTTGGGTTCTGCTCTTTGGCCTGGAGCTCCTTCTTGCCACAGAGCCAGGTCCCACAGCCTTTCCTCATCACAGAGGTGTTGTAGTCCCCTGATCATGGGCCATGGGTGGCCAGGGCAGTGCTGGGGGAAGGCTTGGGCTCAATGGTCTGAAAGGTCTTTCCCAACCCAAGGGACAGCGTGGTTCTGCAGTTTGGTGTGGGAGGAGGGTGGCTGGCAGTGCCATGGTGCTGCTGGTCAAGGTCAAGGATTGCCACTGGCTGGGAGCAGCTCTCCAGGCACAGCCCCGCTGTCCCAGGGTCCCACACAACCATTCCCACGAGCGTTTGCCGTGCAGGACGGCTCGTTAAAGCTGCTGGTCAGGAGAGCCGGGTGGCTGAGTGCCAGGCAGTGGGTTTGTGGCATTAATGAGCGGAGCCCACAAGTCATGGGAATCACTTCAGAGCACAGGGTTGCCTCTTTTTTTTTATTCTCCTGCCAATTTTTCTGTGTTTCCTTATGTTTCTCACATACACCACTCGCTGCATGCCAAACCTCAGGCCTCTCGCTCTCATCTTTTCCTCCTGGCCCTGCTGCAAAGCATCCTGTGGTGTGGAGACTTGAGTACTTGTTTGACTTTCCTTGCAAATACCAGTTTCTGGCCTGCTGGGACGTTGGGCTTTTGCAGTGGAAGCCTGTTGCTGCCCTAGGAGTCTCTCAGGGATTGCATGCCAGTTCCTTCTCCTCTTTCTGGAGCAGATGGGGTGGATAAACTTCCAAAGCCAAGGTTTCAAGTACTGAGGCATTCGGTGCGTCCTCAGCAGCTCACAGGCGCTTTGCTCCTTGTCTGCATCAGTGAAGCTGCATCTCCCAGGCACTGGAGTATCATTTGGTGCCTTTCCCAGAGCTCTTTGCTTTCAGAAACTTCTTTTTGTGTTGGCTTTCCCCCCCCCCCCCCCCCCCCCCCCCCNCCCCCCATAATCAGGTTATCTTCAGGCATTCTTCAGTTAATCTAATTAATTGTTTAATCTATGGTAACAATCATAATGGCTCCTTCTAGGCTTTGAAGTCTGTTGACTGCAGATGACTTTCACTGGGTGTAATGTGTGTCATGCATATGGATCTCTGCTGCAGCCCGTGGGCCAGCACAGTGCATGTGATGTGTCTGCCCTGGAAGGGAAACCCAAAAGCCTGCAGCATTGTAATTACAGCAAGCCTTTCATTTCAGTACTGGTGGATTGCTGGTTTTCTTTGCAAAACACCATGCAGCCAGCTGGTGTTAGGCTGTGAGGTGGTGTTTAGCTGGTGTTAGGCTGTGAGGTGGTGTTTAGCTGGTGTTAGGCTGTGAGGTGGTGTTTAGCTGGTGTTAGGCTGTGAGGTGGTGTTTAGCTGGTGTTAGGCTGTGAGGTGGTGTTTAGCTGGTGTTAGGCTGTGAGGTGGTGTTTAGCTGGTGTTAGGCTGTGAGGTGGTGTTTAGCTGGTGTTAGGCTGTGAGGTGGTGTTTAGCTGGTGTTAGGCTGTGAGGTGGTGTTTAGCTGGTGTTAGGCTGTGAGGTGGTGTTTAGCTGGTGTTAGGCTGTGAGGTGGTGTTTAGCTGGTGTTAGGCTGTGAGGTGGTGTTTAGCTGGTGTTAGGCTGTGAGGTGGTGTTTAGCTGGTGTTAGGCTGTGAGGTGGTGTTTAGCTTCTGTCAATATGTAGTGCAGCCTGTGTGTACAGCTGGGAAAAGTGTTTCAGAGGCATCTCGAAGGGAAAATGCCACTCCAGCCCTCCCTGGGAGCCAGGCAGCCCTCTGCACCCATCCTCTCTGCCTTACCTCCAGGCTCCAGCTGGAAGCTTAGCAGCAAAGGACACAATGGGAACGGGCTCCAAGGAAGCTGTTGTGATTAAACATGCCACAGTGGCATTAGCAATTCATCAAATTATCCAGATAGTTGAGATTTTTGGGGCCGGGGGATAAACTCTGTTTCACAACTAACCTACAGTATAGCCCATAAAATGTGAGAGTCCATTGTTCCCAAAGTAAAGCTGAGCCCTTAGAAACTGGCCATAAAAGCAATTCCCACTGTGTGGGATGGGGTTTGTAAAGCCTTCACCCAGCTTGGGGCTGACCCCGACCTTGATCTTGGAGCAGCGTCACAGGAAAAGCCTCCACATGAGAATTCCCAGTGGCTGGTGTGTGAGGAGCCCCTGAGCTCTCCTCGGCCTCCTGGCCCCTCTCAGCCCAGTGAATTTGCCCCTTGTTTTCCCCCAGGAAGGAGCAGAGTTCAGTCTCCATGCAGCTGAGGGGATCTCTGAGCTGTCCTACAGTGTCTTGGCCTTGCCTGGGACAGGGATGGCCTCGGGGCTTTGTCTCAAGGCATCAATCCAGCTTTGGGGGTGCAGAGTTGGTCGTGTTGGGGAACTGTCTGTCCCTGCCAAATAACAGACTGGGGAATGGCCATCAGAAAGGTTGAGCCACTGGGGCTGTTTCTCAGCAGTATGTCGTGCTCAAGCATCTCTGCAGGGTTGTCTGTAAATTCAAATGTCACTACAAAGCCCAAGCGCTGTGTTGTGCTGAGAGAGGCTCTGCGTTCCTCCTGGAGCACTGCAAACTCTGTTCCAGGCAAAGAAATCACTTCAGATGCTTGCTTTTGGGGTTTTTTTTTCCCATCCTGCTAATGCTGCTGTGCAACAGGCTGAGGTCAGAACCTTCACCCCCTCCAGGGATTTTACTGAAACACACAGCATAGAAAAAAACACACGTAGGTTATGGGTCTGAGCGTGGAGCCTGCTCAGGACCAAAAGCTTGTTTCTTTGAATCAAAAAGAAAGAAAAAGCCAAAGTTACAGAGGGAATAATAAAAAAAAAGGGTCTTTTCTTCCCCCTTTGATCCCTCAGGATCTCAGGAGAGCCTGGAGAGGTCTGAGAAGCAGAGGGAGAGGTGGGAACTGAAGCAGCACAGGAAGAGAAGAATAAAGCAGCGCTCCATTAGCAAGGAGAAGTGGGTGGAAACGCTGGTGGTGGCAGACACCAAGATGATCGAATACCATGGGAGTGAGAACATAGAGAAGTACGTGCTGACTGTGATGAACATGGTGAGTCCTGGTCCTCTACAGCAGAGCTGCCACGGCTGTTGGGGATGTGGCTGTGAGACATAAAGACCACTGGGGATGCCAGGAGTCGTCCCTGCTGGGACCTCAGCAAACCCCTCAGGTTGTTGCCACGCGCACGCTGGCTGTTCTGCATTGCTCAGGGCTCCATCTGCCACAGAGGACAGGCCAGTGTCAGCAAGCCCAGGGCCCAAATCTCCATGTAGGTGGGAGAAACTCACCCTGCAGTGGTTTCACCTTCCCTGTGGGCTCAAGGGCTGTTCCCTTCTCTTTCCCTCCACGAGGGTGGATAACGTGGCCTCCCAGGGAGACACCCCAAGGACCACGATGCTCCAGGGAAAGGAGATGCTATGCCACAGCAATGCCACCTCAGCTCTCCCCAGGCAGGTGTGCAGGCAGCCTGGGCACAGGGG
This sequence comes from Urocolius indicus, assembly GCA_013401255.1. Taxonomy (NCBI): domain Eukaryota; kingdom Metazoa; phylum Chordata; class Aves; order Coliiformes; family Coliidae; genus Urocolius; species Urocolius indicus. The sequence goes on from WBNH01003891.1 coordinate 9,174, forward strand.
TGCAGTGGAAGCTGAAACCACCCTGAAGCCTGCAGGAGGGCCACCCACCACCCTCTGATAACAGGAAACCTCCTTCCAGGAGGAGAGACCCACAGGGACCTCTGAGCTTTGGCTCAGACTCCCTTGAGCTCAGGGCTGGTGCCATAAAACAAGCAGATAAGTCAGCATGAGGTGGTTTAGTCTGTTCACTCTTCTGCTGATGTGGTAGCACGTATTTGCCTTTCAGAAGAGGGCTTTGGTTGATGGCCAGAAAAGAGGGTGAGATTAGGCAGAAGACCTCACCGTAGCATCTCTGGCTTTCTGGAGGCTGATGAAGACACCCAAAGAACACAGGCTTCCTTTGAGGTGTTAAACACAGCTCTGAGGAGAGAAGGCAGAGGCGTTCCCCCAGGCATTTCTGGTTGAGTTTCACTGTGTTACACAGATTCTGTAGATTGCAAGTGGGTGTCATTGCACTCGGAGTGCTTTAATCCAGGTCTGCATCTGGTCTTGCCTTTCATTCTGGGGAATTCCCTAAGATGTTGTCAACAACTTTCAGCAGCTTCCCCTCGAGCTGATGTTCCCTTGCAGATGTACATCACAGGGCAAGGTCTTGCTGTTGGGCACTAACTCTTTGGCTTTTGCCCATTGCAGGTGGCAGGGCTGTTCCACCACGCCAGCATTGGCAACCCCATCAACATTGCCATCGTGAGACTCATCCTGCTGGAGGACGAGGAGGTAAAAAACAACACAGAAAACACAGTGATTCACCCTCTGTCCTGGCAGCCAGCCTGGGACCTGAGGAGACCTGGCCTTGAAAGCCCCTGAGCTCTCTCTTGAGCTGCCTTCACAGCCTGGATGAGTTTGTGTGAGATAAAGGGAAGCGTCCCTCACTTCTTTGACTTGTGCAGGGGCTGGAGCCCTGGTAAAGTCAGGGGAGTCAGCGTGGTCAGAGGGGTTGGAGAGGGTTGGCATGGTCAGAGAAGTAGGCATGATCAGAGAGGCTGGCACAGTCAGAGGATCTGCTGGAGGTTCTGATACCTATTTCTGATAGCTCAGCGTGGCTGCTGGTAGCAGAGGGCTGTGAGCTGCTGCTCATTTGTGCTCTCAGGAAGCCCAGTGTCCTTCCCCATCAGCCAGGCTGGGATATTTTCCCACAGTGTTTCCTGACCCTCATTATGAGATGATTTGTTTCAGTTGAATCACAGATGAGAAAAAAGAAAAGGACAGTATTCCCATCCAGCCTCCAGCCTATGAGTGGGGAGCAATTCCATCTGGATGGCAGTTGCTCCCAATTCCATCTGATGTGTCTGAGACCAGACCTTTCCCCACTGCATCCTGAAATCCAAACAGGTCCAGCAGCAGCATGACAGCAGGCTTTTAATTATGTTGGCAGGAGGATCTGAAAATCTCCCACCACGCAGACAACACCTTGAAAAGCTTCTGCAAGTGGCAGAAGAGCATCAACGTTAAAGGAGATTCCCACCCCCTGCACCACGACGTGGCAGTGCTGCTCACCAGGTATTGTGCTCCTGTGATGGTTCTGTGCTGTAGATGCTGCACTGGCAGCAGCTAGAAACACAACTGCCAACACAGGCAGGGGGGTAGGCAGGCAGCCAGAGGAACATCTTAGTGAGAGCTGTGGAAGTCTCACTCTCTGTGCCTGAGCCCTGCCTGGACACCCGCATGTAAGATATGTAATATGAAATCTGAGGATAACCTGTTGCTAAGAGCTGGAACTCAAACTTGGAGACAGCTCCCAATTGACTAGCAGTTCAGGTTTCCAACCCAGGTTTTCACCACAGCCCTACTGCCAAGGCCCAGAACGGCTTCCCAGGAGATGTACACAGGGGTTAACTCCCCATTTTCCCTTGGAGGCTAATGGTGTGTTGGCAGAGGAGCCTCTGAGCAGGGCCCTGACCTCCCATGAAGCTGTCAGGAGTTGATGCCTCTGGCCAAGTTTATATACCTTGCAGTAAAAACGTGGTTTGATGGTTCCAGGCTGCAGGGACTGGGCTGTTGGCAGTGCCGTGGTGGTTTGTGTGATGATTCATCACCCACAACGATTTGATCTTCTTTTTTTTTTTCTCCTTTGGAAGTTTGCTTTGCAGCAGAACTAAGGCACTTGAGGCTGTGTACTTCAGCTGTACTTCAATGCAGTTGCTCTTCCTGGGTAGCTGGGGCTCCTCTGCCCTCGACCACGGCACCCCTGGGATGTGCTTTCCCAAAACAACCCACTGACTACTAAATGATTGCCAGCATCAGCTTTATTTATACAATGCACTAAAGGCAGCCAGGCTGGCTAGCAGCTCCCGTTAGTCAGGCTTAATAACAAGCTGGGGACACCAGGAGAGGAAAGGGGAGAGGGAAGGCTGTAAATCTCTCGGTGCGGACAGACGTTGGTTGTCTCCGTTCTCACTTCTGTTTGGCCAGTGTCCGTGTGTCCTCCCCTGTGGGCTGGGATGCATCCCTTGCTCCTTCTCCCCCATGGGGTCCTGCTGCTTTCAAACCCCCTCTTTGCTCTGTCTCTGTGTGCTGCTTGCCTGAAGGAAGGACATCTGCGCAGCCATGAACAGACCCTGCGAGACCCTGGGGCTGTCCCACGTGGCAGGGATGTGCCAGCCCCACCGCAGCTGCAACATCAACGAGGACACAGGCCTGCCCCTGGCCTTCACCGTGGCACACGAGCTCGGACACAGGTACCACCGGCTTCCTCCTCCTCCTCCTCTCCTCTCACCTCTGTCCTCTGCGCTGCTCAGTCGGGGCTGGACGAGGCACGGGTGGAAGCTGGGACGAGACTGGCCAGTGGCTCCTCTCTGGTGCAGCCTCTCCCCTGCGCCCACCAGAGCTCAGCCCTGGGGTTTCCTCTCAGTGTGTGCTCACCCCAGGCTGGATGGGAACCACATCATCCAGGGCAACCCTGACAAACACCTCTGTGTGTTACCCTGTGTTGCTGATGCTGCAGGTTTCTGGAGTAGAGGGTTGCCCATTAAGAAGCCTTAAAACAGAGTGTGTGTGTGTGTAGAGCTAGTGATAGAGTTTTGCTTGCCCTGATTTCCACAAGGCCACTCTGTTGGGTGGTCCACAGCAGGTACCAGATACCCTTGGTGCCACAAACAAACACCCACCCACCAGGTTTCACTGTCTCCATCTCCTTGCTTTTTCCCTTGGCTGAGTTGTCTGTGAAAAAGCTGAAATGAGAAAGCAGGAGGCAGTGAGGGGCAGTGTTGGTGGAGTCAGTAGGACGTCCCACACAGCCAGAGCCCGCAGCGAGGGCAGGGTCAGGGGTGCCCAGCACCCTGTGTCATGGTGCTGGAGAGCAGAGGGGCTGCGTGGTTGTGGCGGCGTGTGGCTCACCTCTCCTTTGTGGGACTGTGCTCTTACACAGTTTTGGGATTCAGCATGATGGAAGCAGCAATGACTGTGAGCCAGTTGGGAAAAGACCTTTCATCATGTCTCCACAGCTCCTGTATGACACGTCCCCACTCACCTGGTCCCGCTGCAGCCGGGAGTACATCACACGCTTCCTCGAGTAAGTGCTCCCTTCCTCTTCTTCCTTGCTGTGAGGGGCTGAGGGTGAGGGACTGACCCAAATTGTGCTCAGAAAACAACCCCAGGGCAGGGGGGTGGGGGTTGCTTTTGTCTCCTTGCAGGAGGGTGAGGGTTTGACCACAAAAGCAGCACTGGCACAGCACTTGTGGCTTGAAGAGATAAAGCCAGAGCAGTTTGCTTCCATGCTGCACACAGCTTCCTTCAGTGCTCTGCAGATGATGTTTGCCTGTGAGCAGGAGGCATCACGTGAGAAAACGACACTGAGCCAAATTCTTACGTGTGTTTGTTTATTTTTAGCACCCTGAGGCTGATGTTTCAGCCTGTTGTTAAGTTCCTAGGAGCACAGCCCAGAGGTTTCAGTTTGTCAGCCAGCAGCTTGCATTGCAGGAGCATTTTCCTTCCTTGCTACAGGAAGGCTGGGAAACAGTGAGAGCATTGGCAAGAACCAGCAACAGGGAGAGCTGGGCCAGGGATTGGCAGCTACAGGGCAGAGGCTGCCAGGGGCTGAGCTCCCCTTCTTACATCCTGGCCTGGAACTCATGGGCTTGGTCCCCAGGCAGGGGAAGTTGTCAGTGACTGATGGCTTTTGGTGTGATGGAGCAGCGTTCTTGGCCCTCTGCTTTTAACCTTCACTTCTGGATTAAGAATTTCCTGCTTGCCATGACCTTGGGCTGCTCCAGGCTTTGATGGGGAAGAAACGGAGCAGCTGGATGCTTCTCCTCTTGAGTTTTGGTCTCTTTGCTCCCCTCAGAAGGGGCAGCTCTTCTTTGAGAGCGGAGCAACATCCTCCAGGCAAGGGAGAGGTCCCTTGCCAGCACAGACATGAGTGTGTTATAATACATGCTGGCAGGAGAGTGGGAAGGAGTGAGCCAGAAAATGAGAGCCTACTGACCTGGGGTTGCTGGATGGGCTTGGAACAGACCTCACATCTTGGGGGAAGGGGAGGGGGGAATAAAAAAGCCCTGTCAGCTGCTGATTTGCGCTTTACAAACACTGCCAAATGCTTCAGCATCCGAAAGGGATCCCTGACATTGCCTTTGGCCCAGCCCTGGTGCTGTGGGGCAGGTCCTGGGTGCAGCTGGGGCTGCAGGACCCTCTGAGCGAGGCTGTGGGTTGGGGTCTGGCAGCCAGGGCTGCTGGAAGAGGTCACCTCCTGCCGTGGTGGTGAGAGTGTCCCCCAAGGAACTGGGGTAACGAGGGTGGGCAGTGATGCTCCAGTGGTGGAGGGACCACTCCAAACTGGGCATCTCATCAGCCCCAGCTTGTGCCAACACTTCTCTGACGAGCTCTTTTTGGCATCCTGTGATTTTTCCCCTCTTAAGCCTCAGAGGAGCTGGAAGGTGCTGGAAGGCTCTTTGCTCTCCACTCCTCTCCATGATGGGAGCTCTCTCCCAGCCCAGCTGCTGGAATGCCCTTGTAAATTGGGGTCTGGTCCCTCGTGGTTGCCCTGCCTGCACCACGAGCAGGGGATGGCGTGGAGCAGCATCTCAGCAGCAGCCTCAGCACAGCCACAGGTTGTCTTGTCTCCCCCTTTAGTCTTTTCTCTAGATGAGACAACCAGTTTTTCAGCCTCTTTGCACAGTGCTGGAGATCTTCTTCCACCCGTTGGCTCCTTCCAGCCACTCCCAACCTTCCCAGAGCCCAGGCAAGGCTGCTCTCCCCTTGCCTCTGCAGCCCTGCCTGCTGCATCTCTCCTCTGCCCCTTCTGCCAGGTCCCTTTGTTTGTGCAGCTGATTCTTCCCCAGTCATTGCCTTTGTTTTCATGGAATCTCCTCCTGACTTTTTTGGACCCTTCCTCCAGTTCTCCAAGAGCTTTTGGAATTTTAATCCTGCTCCCAAATGCATCTGCAGATCCTCCCAGCCTGCTCACATATGGGGATTTAATCAGCATCCCATCTCCTCTGTCATCCAGCTCCTTCAGGAAGGGGCTGCAGCAGGCAGAGGCAGCACAGCCCCCTGCAGGCTCTGCTTTATTGCAAATCCCTGCAAAGCCAGAGGGGAACTCACGCCAAGTTCTGCTGGCTCAGGAATGTGTTTTGGCCAGTTGCAGAGATCAGTGGGATGATCATAAAGTATTTAATAAAGAAGGAACAGATTTTGAACGCAGCACTGGAAGGCTGACAGCAAATCTAAATCACCCTCCACGCTGGGACAGGGACCTCTCCCGTGAGCTGGGGCGAGACAAGAAGTGCCTCCAGCGGTGCAGAGGGGAAGGAGGGTTGGGAGAGGGGTTTGGGGTGCTGTGTGGGGCCCCGTGGGCTGGTACCCGAGTAGGCAGTTGGGGAACTGGTCCAGAGGAGGATCAGTATTACACAGGTAGCTCACTCAGGCACCCAGTGCAAGGCTGGGCTTTCCCCGGCAAATCATTCTTCCCATTTTTAAACAAAACACTCTTTTTAAGTGTTTTCCACCAGCAGATAATGAAAATGCCTCTGGAGGTGCAACGCAGTGACCTCTCTTTATGCCTGAAGCAGGCTGCACCCTGTCCAGCTGCCTCACCCACCCTTAGCTTGACTGTTGCCCACGAGGGTCCTTCCCTCCCGGCTGGGCTGGGGGAGGCAGGATGCTCCTCTCTCACGGACTCTGGAGGCACAGAGCCCCTGGGCTGCTGAAAACAACGTGTTTGTTACCTGATTTTTCCAGCAGAGAAGCTGCTTGTAAAAATACATACAGGTGGTATTTTAAGGGGCTGTCTGCAGCCAAAGGAGCTGTTTGCAGGTGTCCAGTGCCAGGCTGGGATGGGAGAGGAAGGGAGGGATGTGGTTCAGCCAGGCAACACCCCCGTGGCACTGCCAGCACCCCAGAGCAGCAGCAGCTCTCCCCTGCTGGCTCTTGTTTCTGTGTTGCTGGTTTGGGTTAAACAGGAATCTCGTTTCAAGCTAATTCAGACTCGTTCCCAATCACAACAAGACAAAGTAACGTAATCTGCTGAGAAGCCCTTGCTGGAGGCTTTGCCTCGGTGGAAACAAGTTTGTTTTAAATCAACACTGAGAGCTGAACTAGTGACAACTTCTTGTGTGTTTGTGGAGTTATCGCAGCAAAAGCTCTCAGAGCAGAGAGGGGCCAGGAGCCTCTCTGGTTCCTGCAGCCTGGCTGCCTGCCACCAGCCGCCTTCGTGGCTCAGCTCTAATACCTCAGCTCTGAAGAGATCCTCGGCCTGAGCGCTGTTTGCGGCAGCAAACGTGAGGGTGCGTGTGTTTGGCTGCTGACAGCCTGTATTTGTGTTAGCAGGGCGCTGACACGTGGGCTGTGGTGTCTGCAGGGATGTTTCTGGGGTCAGCGTGATGTCCAAGCACTGGGACAGCGTCTGTTTGTCATCAGTGAAATGTTTATTCAGTGAAACCCTTCACCTTGAGTGGCAAAAGCAGGGTCCTGGCTGGGGACTGAGCTGGTGACCTGGGATTAGTCCCAGGATTTCTGGCTTTCTATCAGGGGGACAGGGGCATCTTGGTGGGAAAAAGGAGAGCATGCAAGGCACTGGCCTGGAGAAGCCGCTGCTGCCTTTGCTCCTTCTCCTTCTCATAACCCAAAGTGCCCAATGGCCCCGAGGTGATCACTCTGGGAGAGAGCACCCCCCCTGAAAAGCAGGTACCCACATACACCCACCCACACGCTGGAGCTGCTGCAGAGCTGCTTGGAGAGCCAGGCTCACATCACCTGGCTGTGCCACTTGGCTTCTCAGCGTGCTGGGACATTAAGGAGCTGTTTGGCTCCTTCATTAAGCTGCTGGAGCATCACCCACGTGTGCTGGGCCGGTGGTAATGCCGCTCTCACCTCTCTTTCAGCCGGGGCTGGGGGCTGTGCCTGGATGACCCCCCTGCCCGGGAGGTGCTGGATTACCCCTTGGTGCCCCCGGGGGTCCTGTACGACGTGGCCCACCAGTGCCGGCTGCAGTACGGCGCCTACTCCACCTTCTGCGACGACATGGACGTAAGCCAGGGCCCCCCTGCCATGACATGGGGCTCTCTGGGGCTTGGGGGCTCTGCCCATGGGGTGGCCATGGCAGTAACAGTGTCTTGTGCTCTCTGCAGAGTGTCTGCAACACGCTGTGGTGCACGGTGGGGAACACGTGCCACTCCAAGCTGGACGCTGCTGTGGATGGCACGACGTGCGGGGAGAACAAGGTAACGGGGAGCTCATCCCCTGCAAGGCTGCTGGGGCTCCACATCCCACACAGGGCCAGGCTCACCTCGCTGCCTTTGCTCTGCCCAGACACCCACTGCTGCCGGGGAGCCTTCAGTGGAGCTGAAAATGCCACGAGGAGGTGGAAGCCGCAGTTAGTGCCGGTGGCAGGAGAGCGCAGGGCTTGTTCTGCTCCTCGTCTGCTACAGTGACAGATGCTTGTCCCCAGTAGCTTCCCTCCTGCAGGGAAGGCACCTGTCCCAGGGCAGCTTGGTGGGTGCTGTGCTGGGCATGGGGTGTCAAGGGGGCCAGCTCCCTGCTGCCAGCTCGGGTCCCCCTTGCAGGGGTGGCACTGGCTGCTGTACTGCAGCAATCCTGGGATGGAGCATCACGTGTTGCTCTTCCAGAAAAGGGTTTTGCTGCCCATGGTAGCACGTTAGGTTCAGTGTCCCCTCCCAGAGCCTTGGCTCCAGGGCACTGAGGATCACCCTGGGCTTAGCTGCTGCTCCCTACAAAACCTCCCAACCTGCCTCTGTCTGTGGCTCTGCCTCACCGGCTCTTCCCTCTGGGCTGAGGCTGAGCTGTGAATGGCTTGCTGAGGGGTCTCAGTGGAGGTTTGGGTACATCGCCTCAACCAAACCCTCCGACAGCCCAACATCTCCAAATTTCCCATTGCTTAGAGGCATGTCAGGCTCTGGCAGAGCCCAGCAGCCCCTCGGGCACCTCGGTGTGAGCCAAGCGTGGGCTTCTCACGGGGCAATACAGATGCTGAGCCTCGATTCCCCCTCCCGTGCAGCCAAGCCCTCTGACTCAGCATCAACGACTGCACCCTTAAAGCTTGTGTTCTCCTTTCTGGCCTGTCCCCTGCAGTGGTGCTTCAACGGCGAGTGCGTGGCCGTGGGCTACCGGCCCGAGGCGATCGACGGCGGCTGGGGCTCGTGGGGCTCGTGGGCCGCGTGCTCGCGCAGCTGCGGCGCCGGCGTGCAGAGCGCGGAGAGGCACTGCAGCAGCCCCACGTGAGTCAGCACCTGCTCCCCTGCAGCTCCTCCCAGACCCCTTTAGGAGAGGAATCCAAAGCTTCCCTATTGCCCCCGGGAGGGGGGAGCTGTGAACCCTCGTGCGGCCCTGCCCCTGTCCCCAAAGCCAGGCGGTTACCGGGCTGAGCAACGTGCTTGTGAAGCCCTTGGGCTTCGTTTCACAGGGTTATCCAGCCAGCAAGGGTAGTGGGAGCTGCTGGAAGGGCAGAGTCTGCTCTGTGTCCTTCCATGGGTAAATTGTTCTGTGCAGGCAGAGAGCAGCTGCAATATCATGGAGTCATTTGGGTTGTTAAAGCCCTTGAAGCTGCTGCAGTCCCAGCCCTCCCCTCACCCTGCCCAGCCCAGCACTGACCCACAGCCCTCAGCACCTCAGCCCCACGGCTTTGGGATCCCTCCAGGGCTGGGCACTGCCCCAGCTCCCTGGGCAGCCTGGCACAGGGGCTGACACCCCTCTCAGGGAAACAGTTCTGCCTCAGCTCCAGCCTCAACCTCCCCTGGGGCAACTGGAGCCCATTTCCCCTTGTCCTATCACTCATTACTGGGGAGAAGAGACTGACCTGTACCTCACTGCAACCCCCTTTCAGGCAGTTGTAGAGAGTGCTCATATCTCCCCTCAGCCTCCTCCAGCCTCCCAGGGCTCTCAGCTGCTCCCCATCAGACTTGTGCTCCAGCCCCTTCCCCAGCTCCAGTGCCTGGCTCTGGTGATGCTCCAGCCCCTCAGTATCTTTCTTGTAGTGGGAGGCTCAAAAGCACAGTATTTGAGGTGCAGCCTCACCAGGGCTCAGTACAGGGGGACGTTCATTTCCTTGGTCCTGCTGGTCACGCTGTTTCTGGTACAAGCCTCAAACAAGGAGCAGACTGCATGCTGTAGATATCAAGCATACCCTTTAATGACAGAAAAGAGAAGCAGGCATTCTTTCAGCCTGATTCAGAGTTGTTTTGGAAAGCGCTGCTGCTGTTTATCACCTCATGGCTTTCCGTCAGTGATTTCTGTCTCCTCCCGGGCTGCCAGCACCCTGCTGCCTCCCAGCACTGACAAGAGCAGCTTCGTCCATCCTGTGGCTTCTGGACTGACCCATCTGCTCCCCAGACGTCTCCTTTGTCACCCCATCCCTGTTGCTCGCCCAGAGCCGTGGGGCAGGGACAGAGCAGGGCTTTGTGAGCGGTGTCGCAGTGGCTGTGGCTCTGCAGTGGCTGCAGGAGCTCTGGCTGTGTCAGGAGCAGGTTCTCCAGCCAGCCCAGGTGTGGTTTCTGCTCAGCTGCTTGCCTGGGTGCGTTGTTTTTAGCACACGCTGCTGAGCTGTTTAAAGAAGTGCTGTGTAATCTCGGTCCTGGGTCAAGAGCTGGGCTTGTGTTTGACACGAGTTGTGTGGCAGAAGTGCAGTTGTAGTTTATGGAGTGTTTCAAACACAGCTGTGGGCAGGCAGCAGAGCAAACACTGGACAAGCAGCAGAATTTCCCTGGCCAGCTGTTTGCTTTGGCCACCGTAGGTAAATCTTCAGGGCTTGCCTTGTGGATGGAGTGAACAAATGTGTGCAGTGGGCAGTGCTCCTCCTTCAGGCATTTCCTCAGGGCAGGGTATGTAAACACAACCCTAAAATAATAACTGCATTCTCTCCAGCAAACTGTGCTCTCAGATAACTGCCCAGATCAGCTGTCAGAGCAAAAGAAGCTTTCCTGAGGCTGTGGGGATGCTGTGACCAGAGGAGAGGGCAGGAGGCAGTGGCTCTGTCTGGAGGGTCTGTCGGCATCTGAGAAAAATCCTGTTGTTGCTTTTAAAGTCTCTCTTTCTTTAAAAAGACCAGCTGCAGCTTTGCCATTCCCTTGAGCAGGGGGGGAGCAGGGTTGCAAATGCATCTCAGGGGGGTTAGACACCAGCAACTTGGGAGCAGACACAGAACAGGCACCTGTCTGACCTGGCTGGGGAGCTGCTGGCCTCTCATCAGCCAGGGTACCTGGCACGGTGAAGGAGATGTTTTACCCCTCAAGGAGATGTTTTACACTCCAAGGAGAGGTGCCTGGCTGTAGCTGAGGGAAGTGGGGAGCTTCAGACTTCCCCTTGCATGGAGGAGAACAAGGTAGTGGTTTTAAATTTTATTTAAATGAGCTATAACAACATGTTTTTAATGAGGGTGGTGAGGCCCTGGCACAGGCTGTGGCTGCCCCATCCCCGGAGGGCTTCGAGGGCAGCTCGGATGGGTCTGGAAGCAACCTGGGCTAGTGGAAGGTGTCCCTGCCAGGAGGGTTGGATCTTTAAGGTCCCTTCCAAGCCAAACCCTTGTGCCATCCTCTGATGTCCCTTTCCTTCCCCATGGCCAGGCCCAAGTACGGGGGCAGGTACTGCCTGGGGGAGAGGAAGCGGTTCCGGATCTGCAACGTGCGGCTGTGTCCCCCCGGCAAACCATCATTCCGCCAGCTGCAGTGCAGCCACTTCAACCCCATGCTCTACAAAGGGAAGCTCTACAAGTGGACGCCGGTGCCCAACAACAGTGAGTGGAGGGCAAAGCCCCACTGCTGGCTTTCTGCCTGCAACCCCCACGGGAAAAAAAACCCTTACTGAGGAGTCGCTTCTTTGCCGTCGGGTGTCGAGGATTCGTCTGGCAGCCCCTTTATGCCGTGTATGAAATTGTGGCTGGGCTTGCAGGGCTGATTTGTGTCGTGGCTGCCAGCTTGCTGGGGGTTTAGTTTCTGCCTGTTGGGTTCCCCAGTTAACCCCTGCGAGCTGCACTGCCGGCCAGAGGACGAGTACTTTGCCGAGAAGCTGCGGGATGCCGTCATCGATGGGACGCCGTGCTACGAACTGAATGCCAGCAGGGACATGTGCATCAACGGCATCTGCAAGGTGGGGAACCGCTGGGGAGGGGGCCCGGGGACCCCTCTGAGCTCGTGGAAGTGTGGGAGGGTGCCCTGAGCCATCCCTGAGCTGAGCACCGTCCCCTCTCTCAGGCACAGACTCCTTTTGTCATGCACCACTCTGGAGCTTTCCTTTTGTTCTGTGGGGTGTGTGCTAGGGTTGTGTTGCAGTTTGTGCTGGCCTCAAGGAAAGGGAGCAGGACCCCAAGGACATAAAGGAAAGTTTCGCTTGAAAGCAAGGTCAGGGATATGAAAGGGTGCAGGAGAGGATGCCCAGCCTCAGCCCAGCACCCCCCCTCCTCAGTGCTGACCTGCAGTGGTGGAGGTGCCTCTCTCAGCGTGGCAGCCTCTCACAGCATTGGGATTTGTCCTTCCTTCCTTCTCAGTGTTATTTTAATTCCTTGGAAGCTCCCTACAGATGTGCTGCCACACAGAGAGAGCACCAAACCGGTGCTGCTTCTGCTGCAGGAGTGTGCCAGCGGCACCTGGGCATCTCCTCAGGCAGTGAAGGCTGAAAGCTTCTCACTGTCACGGGACCCAGCAGGACCCTTTGAGGTCTTGGCCGTGGTGCAGAATCACAGGGAGGTTCTTACTCTCTGCAGGTCGAGTGGTTTGGCACGAAGTGTAGAGAGTTTCAGCAGAATGTCCAGAGGGGCTCTGGGAAGTGTTTTGGAACAGCATGAGCAGGACCAAGGGGCTTTCCCAGCTGGGCTAGGCACATAACATGTGCCAGCAGGCTCTGCTGCCCAGGGACGTGGGCTGTGGTCCTCCGTGTGTGTGAGCAGGGCTGTTAGAGGAACCCCTGTTGCAGCCATCTGCAGCCAGGCTCCATCTGGTCCCTCTGTGCCACCCACGTCCCTATTTGCCAGCGACGGTGGCCGAGGCCGGTGTCCCTGCCGCTGTGGTGGCCGGGGTGAGGCTGGGGCCGTGCGGGGGGCTGACGGGGTCCCTTGCAGAACGTGGGCTGCGACTACGAGATCGACTCCAACGCGGTGGAGGATCGGTGCGGCGTGTGCCACGGCGACGGCTCCACCTGCCACACCGTCAGGAAGACCTTCGAGGACAGCGAGGGCCTGGGTAAGGGCGCTCAGCTCCATGCCCAGCCGCCAGGCTCCGTGCCAGGCTCGCTGCTGCTGCCCGCTGGCAGTCTGGTCTTTTATCCCACCTTATCCGTCTGGATGGGATGAGACCTGAGTGGCATCATGGGGAAAGGTGGTGTTGCCCTTCTGGTGTTGCCCTTCTGCTTCTTGCTCCTCTAAAGAGAAATATCCCCTTAGTGCTCTTTGTGCCTAAAGGCCTAAAGCCAGTTCTGCACGCTGGAGCTGCTTTGGAGAGGTCTGAGGGGATTTTGTGGGTTGGCAGGGTGTGTTGAAAGTGTGGTGAATACCTTCCCAGTCCCTCTTGCCATGGGCTCTGCCAGCAGCGGGGCTCAGTGCAAGGTGGGATTTGGTGCCCACTGCTGCCTCACCAGGGGTTGGCACGATGCTGGCACCCAAGGTGCACACCAGCACCCACCCCAGGGCACGGATCAGCTCTGCCGTGTGCCTGCCCTGAGAGCGGTGCTGGGTCTGTCCCCAGGGTACGTGGACATCGGGATTATCCCGGTGGGAGCCCGGGAGATCCGCATCGAGGAGGTGGCAGAAGCTGGCAATTTCCTGGCCCTGCGGAGCGAGGACCCAGAGAAGTATTTCCTCAACGGGGGCTGGACCATCCAGTGGAATGGGGACTACAGGGTGGCAGGGACCACCTTCACCTACAAGAGGACTGGGAACTGGGAGAACCTCACCTCCCCTGGGCCCACTGTGGAGCCCGTGTGGATTCAGGTATGGTCCAGGATCTCTAGGTGGTCGGAGGGGATGTGGGAAACAGAGCCTCTGGCTGCTCTGAGCTGCCGTGGTGTGTCATGGCACTGAGCTGCTCTGGTTTGTCATGGCGCTGAGCTGCCGTGGTGTGTTATAGCACTGAGCTGCTCTGATGTGTCATGGCACTGAGCTGCTGTGGTGTGTTATAGCACTGCGCTGCTCTGGTTTGTCATGGCACTGAGCTGCCGTGCTGTGTTATAGCACTGAGCTGCTCTGATGTGTCATGGCACTGAGCTGCTGTGGTGTGTCACTGGCAGTACCTGTGTCATGGCACTGAGCTGCTAGCCCAGCTCTGGGGCTGTGCATCTCCTGGCTGAGCATGTAAGCGTGAGCCAATGTCAGGAGCAGCCTGACACGTGCTGCCAGCAGGGGAATAGCCCAGGGTGCTTCTGGCAGGGCTGGAGCAGCTGCAGAGGTGGTGGGAGCTGTGAGCCATCCTGGTGCGGTGCTCAGTGGCAGGGGGTGGCCCATGATGGCTGAGGGTAGCCCACCAGCACCCCTTGGCAGTGCTGTGCCCTGCTCTGCACCACCAGACGTGTGAGGAGCTCAGCCCGTGGGGTCCTGCACCAGGACCCAAACCCAGCTGATGTCCCTCGCAGCTCTGCAGTCAGGCTCCACTTCTCCACAAAAACCCTTGAGGCAGAAGGGAAAATTCCAGGAGAGGTATTTGCAATCCCCTGAAACCACTAGAAATTTCTAGTTTTAAGCTTTTTTTTTGTGCACAGCAGGTGAAGGGGAGAAGAATCAGCAGATAATGAACTTCAGGGGTGATCTATGTCTTTGTGACCTGCACACCCTGATGCTCCTTTTACCTCCAGGTCAGCAGGAGAGTCTCAGCCTTTTGCCCCAGCGATGAGAGCACAAAGTTGCTTCCTTAATCTTGTGTGACTGCTTAGTTGGTCCAGCTCCCCGGGAAAGCCCCTGCTCGGCTTCCCGTGCCCTGCAAATGCTTTTAATCAGAGCCCAGCTTGGCTGTGGCTGATCCCCCTCCTCTGCTGCAGCAGTGGCAGCTCGAGCACTTAGCTGGAAACTGCCTTTTTGCAAACTGCCCGTCCCACTCTTACTTTTCACCTTGTTTCCATGGAGCGGAGTTGTCTGGGGGATTATATTTCAGCATGGCTTTATGTTTCAGTTGGCTTTGCAGGGGTTGTAACTCCTGGCTGGGAGGGCGGTGGGATGGGATGGCAGCGTGCTGGGGGGGCTGGTGGCCAGCCCTGTGAAGCAGCTCTCTGGGGACCTCACCAGGATGGTCAGGAGAGAGGGACCTGCTGGTTAAGGCAAAGCTATCAGAAGCCGATGTCCTCGTGTCTGTGAGGCTGAGCTTTGCCCCAGAGGAGCTGGTGGGAATCATACTGGGGGTGATGGTGCTGCCAGCACCAGGCTGGAATTCCTCATGGTGCAGAGGCAGTGACTGCCATGGGGTACTCTCTCCAGCCCCAGCAGTCATGGCTCAGCCCCACACACTCTTCCTGAGCATCAGCCCCATGGCTTTGGCATCTCTGTCAGCAAAGGCTCAGGCAGAGGTGTGAGTGGGACGCTGGGCTGAGCTGCTGCCGAGTGCTGCTGGGGATGGGGATGGGAAAGGGAATGGGAATGCTGCTGTGCTCATCTCCTGCAGCTCCTTTCCAGGGGTTCATAACCTCATTAAAACCTCTGGACAAAACTGTTCCAATGTTCATGAAGAGGTTTTGGACAGACGCCCTTCCTCCCACTGAAGCTCCAAGAACAACAAAGCTTTGGCTATAATGGGAGCACTTAGGCTAAGAAAAACAAGGCTAAACTCCCGGCCTCTGCTGAGTGCTGGGGCAGGAACTGCTTTGGGCAGGAGCCGCTTTGTGCCTGATGACAGCACAGGGAACCCCCTTCAAGTGAGAAGCAAGTCATGAAATTCCTTCAGGCTCGTGTTGGGCGATTGCCTCAGCCCTTCTGCCACTGCAGAGAGACAGGAGTGTCCCAGTGGGGCAGGAGCACCCGCAGCCAGGGTCGGGGGGCAGGGTAGGCGGCTCAGCTGGTGCCCCTCAGGCACACCAGTGGCAGGTTGGAGGTGCAAACAGGGGCAGAGTTGGCACCTGGAGCCGAGCTGTGCTGCTCTGCTTGCCCAGGGTGGCTGCTGGGGCAGCTGCAGCTCTGTGGGACACGCAGAGGCAGGGGGATTTGATTCCTCCTCTCGCTTCTGTCTCCTTCCTCTGCCACCATCCCAAAGGATGGCTCACTGTGACTGATACTCCCCTGGGTGTCTGTCCAGGCCAGCCACCATCAGTGTGGTAGATGGGGTGGGGAGCAGCCATAACACCCCTCCAACCATAACATTCCTCGCTGAGAGTCCGGGAAGGGGGCCAGGGAAGGAGGACAGCAAGGAGTGAGCAGTGGGTCTGTCCTTGCAAGGGAGAGTCATTCCTGCCCCACAAGCTGGAGGCCCTGGGCTGGACTGGGGCTGGTGGTGGCGTGGGTAAAACCTCCTGCAAAGAAAAGGATAAGGAGGGAGGGAGAGATCTGGCCCTTCTTTGTGGTGAAGCTTGAGAAGCTCTTTGGATGGGGCTGCATACAGCAGTGGGATTGAACAAGGGACTCCTTCCAGTCTCCTCATCACAGGAGGTGTGAAAGGTGTCCTGGTGGTTCTCAATGCTCCGTCTGTCATTTTTCTTTGTTACCTGCTGTTACCTGCAGAGCCCCCATGGGTGCATTGACCAGCCCTGGCTGCTGGGCACTGGCCACCGCTCTGACCAACCCCGTTGTGTCCCCACAGCTGCTGTTCCAAGAGACCAACCCCGGCGTGCGGTACCAGTACACGGTGCAGCGCCCGGCCGACAGCCACAACGACATCCAGCCCGGCCGCTTCCTCTGGCGCTTCGGCTCCTGGAGCAGCTGCACGGCCACGTGCGGCACCGGTGCGTGTGGCACCCGCGGCACCGCGGGCACAGGGAGCGCGGCGGGCACGGCGGCCCCTCTGCCACGGGCAAACTCCTGGAGGTTGGGTTTCTGGAACTCTTTGAGGGGAGCAAAAAGAGGCAACTTGTGCTGGGGCAGCTGCTCTCTCCTGTCAGCCCCTGCGCTTGGTGTCCTGTTACCCACCGCCGGGTGCTCCTGGGCAGCAGCCATCAGTGGGATGGATGGACACAAAAGAGCTTTAGAGAAACCCCGGGAGCGTGGAAGGGCCCCTGCAGGGGGGATCCCTCCCAGGGTTTTACAGAGAGCACAGGGGAGGGTGCCCAGCACAGGCACAGCACCAGGGCCTGCGCTGCCCTGCGGGGTCACACACTCGCTTCCCCACTCCCACCCCTGAGTGTCCCAGGGCCCCTGGGGCAGCTCTGGTGGTGGCTAATGGATGGAGGGGACTGTCTGGAGACACTGCAAAGGGGGAGGCTGGGACCAGCGAGCTGTTCCTTGGGAGCAGCTGCCACTGAATAAGAGGGAATTCAAGCACCCTCATCCTTTCTAGGTAGTACAGAGTGCCAGGAGATGTTTCCTGCCCGTCCCTGGGAGACAGCTGTGGATTCCTGCTTGGAGCAGGAGGGCTGTGTTGTGGCAGGAGCTGGTGGGATGTTTGACACACATTTATGCTGAGTGCTCTTTGCTGTGGGTTTGCACAGCCCCTGCAGCATGGGGAGTCAGGGAGGACTTGCCTTTGTTTGATACCAGCTTGCCTTTGCAAGGTTTGAGCGCTCAGCTTCCAAAAGAGAAAGGGAATACAGGAGCAAACCAGGCAGGAGCTCGGTGAGGATGCTCAGCCCTGGCTGCAGGCGAGTGGCTGGAGGAGGGCTGAGCCCCCTCTGCCTGGGCTGGGTGATGGTGTGAGCTGGGATGGGGGGTTTGGGAGAGCTGAGGCTGAGCCTCTTCTACAGCAGCCACCCCCCAGGCCCCAGCACTGTAAGCTCCCAAGGGCTTGGGGCAGAGCTCAGCAGCTTCAGCAGGGCCGTGTCAATGGCAGCTGATGGCCCTGGTTAGTGTTTACAGCTCTCCCAAGTCACGGGTCAAGTACGTGTTACAAAAGGAGGACAAAAGCAGGCAGCCAGCAGCGTGTTCGGGGTGAGGTCACCCTGAGGAGCAGCCCGTGAGCTCTGCAGGCAGGAGGCTGCAGTGGGTGATTTATCTGGGAGCTGTGGCTGGGGCAGAGGGCTGCCAAAAAAAGAGCTGTGCTGCTGCCAGTTGGTCCCCCTTGCAAGACAGGCCCCTGTCAGCCTCTGTGTGTGTGTGTGTGTGTGTGTGTGTGTGAGTGCAGGAGTTGTCTCTCTGAGTTTGGGGTCTGCCAGCAGTTATGGACATGTTTGCCCTCACCTTGCCTTCTGTGAGAGCTCTTGCCATTCCTCAGGGATTTCTGACATCCCTCAGCCCTGAAAAAAAAAAAAACCAGGTATAATCTGTCAGCCTGTTTCTAAGAGAGCACAAGATTTGCCATCTCCTCATGGGATCTGTTTTTAGCTGAGTGAGCAGCGCTGGCCTCAGGCTCAGGGCAGAGGTTGAGGTTTGCCTTGTGCTGGATGGACAGACACTGTCCTGCAGCCCCAGGGAGGGGCTTGGGCTGCAGTCTGCTCCTGGAATGCCCAGGAGCCCATGTCCTTCCTTGCTTCCCTCTTTCCATCCCTCCATCCCCCACCCACTCACACTGTCCCAGATGGCCCTGCTTTGCAGCTGCGTACCCAGGATCATTTTTCTGCCCCATTTTGAGCTCCGTGGGTCTCATCACACCCATGTCAGGTTGAGACCGAGTGCGCAGCTCAGCTTTCCCCACCTGGATACGCTGGGAGCAGTGGTGCCACTGGACTCCTTGGGTTCATCGGTACCTCAGCAGAAGTGAGCTCTCGACTCCCAGTTTCAGCGGTGGTTTCCTTTTCTTTACCCTGGTTTTGGGGGAGCTCAGGCTTGCCTTAGGGCTTCCTCTGTGGCAGAGGGTGCCTGTGTGTCCGTGGCAGCGAGCCAGCCGTGCCCGTGTCCGCAGGGGTGCAGCGGCAGGTGGTGCACTGCGTGGAGGAGCTGTCGGGCATGGTGGAGGAGCGGCACTGCGATGCGTTGACGCGCCCCGACGACCGGCAGCGGCCGTGCAGCGAGGAGCCCTGCCCGGCCAGGTCACTGCCTTCACCCCTCCACGCTGCCCTAAGCGGGGAGGGAGCGGGGCTGGGGGCACGTCATGTGCTGCTCTTTGCATCCTGGGTTTGCCACCTCTCCTCTCCTCTCCTCTCCTCTCCTCTCCTCTCCTCTCCTCTCCTCTCCTCTCCTCTCCTCTCCTCTCCTCTCCTCTCCTCTCCTCTCCTCTCCTCTCCTCTCCTCTCCTCTCCCTCGTGCATGAGAATGGGACCCAGACCCCACCTTGGCCCACGGGAGCAGATCCCAGCGGCTGCCAGAGCGTGCTGCTCATCTGAAGCGTGAGCCACACGGGAAGGCACCATCCTGGCAGGGCCAGGAGCCTCTCTCTCTGCCTCTGTGCCAATAACCATCCCCGACACAACCCCGGGACTGGCCCGTCCCTGGGCTTCGGTGTGAGCCCCCTGACCTTGGGCTGGAACACAAGCTGGGGTTGGGATCCTGATTCCCCCAGGGCCACGCTGATTGCTGCAGGCTGCTGGAGCCCTCGTGCAGCTCCTGAACATCCCCTGTCCCACAGCCCTCTTTGCTGACAGGGGCTGGGGCTCTGACACGTGTCCCCTTTGCCAGGTGGTGGGTCGGCGAGTGGCAGAGGTGCTCGGCCACCTGCGGTCCCTCGGGGCTGATGAAGAGGACGGTGCTGTGCATCCAGAGCATGGGGCTGGACGAGCAGAGGGCCTTGCAGCAGGCAGACTGCCAGCACCTCTCCAAGCCAGAGGCCACCGCTCCCTGTCACCGGGACGTCCCCTGTCCATCCCCGTGGGCCATGGGGAACTGGTCTGAGGTGAGAGGGAGCATCGGGGAGGTCTCGGTGTCTTGTAAGCGTGTGGGGAGCTGGGGACAAAGTGCCCTCAAACATCCTCAGCCTGCCTGAAAGGAGTGGGCATGCTCCTGCCTGCAGGGAGGGTTTGTGGATGTGTTTCTGGGAGCTGATGTTGTACCAGCAGCTCATTGCAGGTGGGAATTCAGTGCACGGGCAGATCTCGGAGCACTGAGCTGCTGGACTCTGCCCCATCTTCTCTGACCCTCGCTGCTCCCTCACTCAGGGTGATGGCCACGCTCTGTGCCTGATGCAAAGAGGGCAGAAGCAAGAGGCTTTCAACCCTTCAGCGTATTTTCCAGCACCGCAACTCTTCCCTCTGTGTTTTGGCAAAGGACTGACAGGTCTTTCTTGCCTGCTGATGCGAGGTGTTAGGGGCAAGCTGAGGTCTGGGTGGATCAGCTTAACCACAGGCTGAGGGTTTTAACCAGGAAATTATAACTCCTAATTTAAGCAACTGTTGCAGAAAGCGTTGAGCATGAGGGCAAGTATCAGGAGAGAAATGAGAGAGCCTGGGAACTGGGCTTGTTGCTGGGAGACAAAGGGAGTGAAAATGCAAACAGAGAGTTTGAAGGCGACATGAGAGCTATTTGGAAATATTTTTCTAGGGGCCCACAAACCCCACAATTACAGAGCTGAGAGAGGTGGCTGCAAGGGTTCAAAGGGAAAAGCATGAGCTGCCAGTGGGTCTGTGCCTGCAGCCAGCCCAGGCTGGCACGGTCACCCTCCGTGGTGTTGACATGAACAGATCTGTGAGCCCAGGAAAAATGTGCTCAGGGTTTTGAGATGTCTGTGATTTTTCTGTCCTGCTTTCACTTAAAGCAAGTGAGCCCTCCTTTTCCATTCCCAGCACCACCAGTAAACAGAGAAACCTGAGCAGCTTCCCAGAAACACGTTCCTTCTGGCCAGCAGTAATGACAGGGGCTTGTTGCTGCTGTTGCTCTTGCAGAGCCTCGGGCTGGGCAGCACATCTGCCAGCCTGGCACGGGGAGCAGCCAGGCAGCCCGCAAAGCCATGGGGCTTATCTGCAGCCCAGCAAAGGGCTTAAACACTGGGACTTGGTGCCTTCAGAAGGACCCTAAAGCAATGTATATCCAGCTTCAGGGGCTTCTCAAAGCAGTTACCACAGTGGTCAGAAGCATCCTTGAGCAGGAGTGTGTGTGACTCTGACAGGTCACTCTGTGCAGCCTCCTGTAGTCCTGAGCTTGGTACAAACCCTCCTGCAGCTCTGACTGTGAGGCTCCTGACAGCTATTCCCTCTTATCTATGTCCCAGAGGCTTTCCTGATAACCCAGCCTTGGCAGATAAGCCCCCTCCTCCCCCTTGCAAGAGCTGCCTTACCTGGCATTTGTCTCTTGGATGGAGCTGGAGGTGTTTACTGACATATTTTCACTCAAGCTGCCTGCTGCGGGGACTTTCCCAGGACTGGGGAGGCCATGCCCAGCTCAGCACTGCATGGGGGTCCCAGCTGCTGAGTCAGCATCCTCTCCAGACAGCCCCTGCCTAGGAGGACACGTCCCAGGGGGTGTCACAGGCACCCACCCAGGACCAGCAGAGGAAGCAGGGCAGGTCCTGAGCAGGCAGGCAGCACTCAGGCTGCCATGGGCTGGCTGGGACAAGGCACAGTGGTGGACGTGACTAAGGCTCTGTGCATCCAGCAGCCCCTGGCCTGTGCAGCCCACACGTGCTGCTAGTAGCCCTGTGATTTACTTACCCAGCAGAAAACGTTGCTGCCCTTTCCAGCTTGTGGGTTTCTTTGATACTGAGCAATGTCAAAGGGACCGTTGTGGTGAAGGAGGGAGTGTCCTCAGCAAAGCTGCTTCTTGACCTTTGCTTTTTCCCTACGAGGACAACACCCATGTTTATTATCCCCTGCTTCAGAAAATCCTCTTCTGGAAGAAGAGATGCAATTCATGGCAATAGGTCACAGGCAAGACCTATTAGATCATCTTGCTCAATGCCCTTCCACAACGTCCATCCCCTGGGAAGGTTGTTTCTGGCTGGAGTGCAGGTCAAGGATCACCCTGAGCAAAGACCCTGCAACACCAGCCCTGCCTGGGACGTCTCCAGCAGAGAGACAGCCCTGGGTGTAGGTTTGGCCACACACTGCTTACTGGTGCCACAGGTACCCCTGCTCCTTTGTCCTGGTACAGTGATCCCTGTGCCATGCCACCATGGCACAGGAGACGTCTCAGGACCCAGGTGGGTTAGAGGAAGAGTGGCAGAGTGACATGGAGCCCCTTCACCCTGTGCCCAAAGCATCGTGGCCCATGGGCCAGTCAAGCAGTGGTGTCAGTGTGTCAGAGAGGAGCCTGGACAGCCCTGCAGCCCCTTCCCCAGCTGCACCTACCATTGCTCCCACTCCCCCTCCCTGATGTCTGTGACTCTTCTGCCTGATGTGTGTGTCCCTTCCTTCCCCAGTGCTCGGTGACATGTGGCAACGGGACCCAGAGGAGGGCTGTGTACTGCAGCAACAGCACCGGGGCTGCCTGTGACCCCACAGAGAGACCCGGCTCGGAGGCTGCTTGCTCCTTGCCACAGTGCCAGGAGAAGCTGGACAACACCAACACAGACTGGTCTGGCAGTGGGTCCTCCAGCAGGGAGATATTTAATGATATCCATTACATCCCCAGCAACCACATGGCTAAGTTTAACCCTTTGGTTCCCAGCGTCCCCGAGCCCGACGCCGTCAATGTGATCGCTGAGGAGGATTTCTCAGCCCGGAAGGGAAACGTCTTTGTTGATGATTTTTACTATGACTATAATTTTATCAACTTCCATGAGGATCTGTCTTACTATCCCTTCATGGAGAAAGAGACCAAAGGTGAGGGGCAGCAGCCAGAGCTGAGCACCAACGATGTGGAGGGGTCCCGTGAGATCCCTGCTGGTGTCCTGCACACGGTTGGGCCAGG
Organism: Urocolius indicus; assembly: GCA_013401255.1. Classification (NCBI taxonomy): domain Eukaryota; kingdom Metazoa; phylum Chordata; class Aves; order Coliiformes; family Coliidae; genus Urocolius; species Urocolius indicus. Next base: position 31,390 of record WBNH01003891.1, read on the forward strand.
AGGGGGAACAAATGCAGAGCATCTGGTGACCAGCGAAGCAAACGCTTCTGCTTCTGGGCACAGCAAAGGAGAGATGGAGCCTGGAGGTTTGGCCATGAATGACCTGCTGAGCATGGTCCCCGAGGATGCAGGGACAGCCTCTCCCAAATATGCCATCCCTGACTTCATGGGTGAGGAGGAGGATATGATGCTCGTGCCTCGCTCTGAGAACCACCCGCCCACCCAGAGCACGAGTCACAGTGCTGCAAACAGCCACAACCACCTGGATGAACCCCAGGGAGCTGTGCCAACGACAGCCAGTCCTGGGCAGGATGCTCCAGCCCATGGCCTCGCTCCCCAGGCTCCTTTCCTGGCCCATCCCTCCCCGCTGCTGCCCACTGGCGCGGACGTGTTGCACAGCCTGGGAGAGCCGGGGAGCAGCAGCCAGGGGGGGCTGGGCAACACTGGCACGGAAGAGCACGGAAGGGAGGAAGACTCAAGGGAAACAGGACTTGTCATCAGTGATGGTGCTGACAGTGCTGCATCCAAGGCCAAGGAGCAGGGAGGGTGGGCAGGAATGCCGGCGCCAGAGGAGACAGAGGCCACACACACGGCACCGGTGGCCAAGGAGCAAGCCCGTGGGACAGAGAGGACGAGTCCTTCCTTCCCCACCCTGCAGGGACCGGGGTGGGAGATGGGAAGAAGTGCTGGCATCACACATCCACCTGCGAGTCCCCATCCTGTGGGTGCTGATGGGAGCTCCATAGGGCACACAGGGCACCAGCCAGAGCTCCGCACCCCCCTGACGCTGACCTCAGCCCCCTCGGTGGCCACCACAGCCGTCCCACCAGCAGTGTCCTGGTCCCCTGCCATGCCTGGGACAGCCACCCAACTCTCCTCCAGCGGCCTCACTCAGCAGGATGCCCTGGCACCAGTGGTACCCACAGCCCCAGCTCACAGCCCTCCTGCACACCCAGCACCCTCTGGGTTCCCCCTGGCATGGGGGGCCATGGGGGTGTCCCAGCACCCAGAGCCACCGTCACCCCGCGCCCCGCAGCCCTCCCGTGGGGCCAGCACCGTGCCAGGGGAGCACTTGCCGTGGGCAACTCCGGGGACAGTGGCCTTCAGTGATGAGGAGCAGGAGGTACCCCAGCCCACCCCTGCCCCTCCACCACCCTGGGAGGAGGAAGAGATGGAGAAGGAGGATGCTTTGCTTCCACCGCCCGACGCCGTGGCAGCCACTGCAGCGCCCAGCTGGGAGGTCGGGAACTGGAGCGAGGTACGTGCTGAGGCCCATCGAAAGCTTGAGGTGGCCAGTACAGAGGGGAGAGACCCATCCCTCTGCTGGGGGGGGGTCTCTGGAGCATTGCACTTTGCAGGCAAAAGAGTGAGCATGGCTCACATGGGCATTTCTGTGTCTTGGCTGACTACTGAAGGCCCCTGGCACCGTGGGCTGGTGGTCAGGAGCTACCCCTTGGCCTGAGTCAGCAGCCCCTGTCCCTGCTCCCTCCATCCTGCCACTCCATCCTGTCCCACCTCCTCAGGCCCCAGCTCCTCGTGCTCTGCAGTGCCCAGCTCAGCCCATCCCAGCACATTTCCAGCAGCCCTGGCACCTCACTGTTCCCCAGGGCTGGATCCCTGGGCACGACTCCCCCAGCCCTGCAGGAGGGTCCCGGGGCAGTGGGTGCTCAGGCAGTGGTGGCAGCTCAGGGTGGGCAGTTTAAATGTCGATTGCAAGGAGCATCAAGAGTGCATGTAACCAGAGAGAAGGGGCTGAGTGCAGTGAGGGGGGATTATGGCAGTAATCAGGGTTATCCCTGCCCTCTCACTGCCTGTCCCAGCAGCTCTGTGTAGTGTTTGCAGTGACAGAGTGGTGGCTGCTGCAAGTCACAGGGATGGGCTGTTATCAGAAAGCACAAAAATAACAGGCCTTTGATAGCATGGCTGAGCACTGGGGGAGCCTTTTAAGAAGGCTGCACGACAGACCCAGTAATGGTCAAGAGAGTACTGAGTATCAGCAGAAGTACAGTTCCACGTTGGGGGATTACAGAAGAGCTTTGAGCATCGCCTGAGCCAGGGTGCTGCAGGAAGCTCTGCTGCAGGGATGGCACTGGTGGCAGCCCTGGGACCTGGAGACACACGAGTGTGTGCTGAAAGCCCTGCAAAGGCTTTTAATATGAAAAGGCTGCTACAAAATAAATCAGATCAGTCTGGACAGTGAGAGGAGCTGGAGACACTCGGAGGGAAAGCTCTACTGGAGCTTTTAACGTTGAAAGAGCAGGGGACATGGCCATCACTGGTGGGGTCTTGGCTCACAGCATGGTAACCCTGCTGCAAGCCAAAGGCTGGACAGGGAGAGTCAGCACCAGAAGTGACTGAAATGGCTTATGGGGGAGGGTTTTCCTACTTCTTCCCCCAAACTGAGGGCTGCCTGATGTGGAACTGGTTAGAGAGGAGCCTCTCGCTGTGAGGAGCTCTCTGGGGGGCTGGATCCCCTGCCAGGCAGTGCCCTGGCCTCAGGAAAACCTCTCTCCACATCATCCCCCAGCCCTGCCTCTCTGTCCTGTCCACATCCCCCAGCCCTGCCTCTCTCTCCTGTCCACATCCCCCAGCCCTGCCTCTCTCTCCTGTCCACATCATCCCCCAGCTCTACTTCTCTCCACATCATCCCCCAGCCCTGCCTCTGAACTCCCCAGTTTCCCTGGCAGCCCTCTCGATGCCCACGGGGCAGGCAATGAGCTGGGGCCCAAGACCCCTTCCTGCTGAGCCCTTGGGCAGGCGCAGGGCGTTGAGCAGCGGTGCCAGCCCCGCTGAGAGCCGTGTGCCTGCCGCCCTGCAGTGCTCGGTGACCTGCGGCGTGGGAGCGATCTGGAGGAGCGTGCGCTGCAGCACCGGCAGCGACAGCAGCTGTGCCGCGGCCAACAAGCCCGTCCCTGCTCGAAGGTGTTCCCTCAGACCCTGCTCAGCCTGGCGTGTGGGCAACTGGAGTAAGGTAAATGAGCCCAGCGCGCTGGGTGTGCGCTGCCTGCTCCCGGGGCATGTTCTGCCTCGTGGTTCACAAAGGCAGAGGGTAGAGGTTTGTCCTGGCCACAGAGTTCAATCTCCTTCATCCCACAATAGTATTTTGATGCTGGGCTGCTCTTGGGCTGGTTCAAAAGGCAGGAACGTGCACAGGCTGAGCAGAGAGCGAGGTGTTCAGGCCACTCTGCGCTATGGGGAGGTGTTTGCAGGTGGCTGGGGGGATCCAGTAGGTGCAATGGTGGGGAACAACCCTCCTTGCCCTGGGTGGCTGCTGTTTCTTGGGGCCATCCCAAGAACGGCTTTGTTGCCACTACAACAGTTGCTTTCAGTTGTGGTGGCAGGTGCAGAGCTGCACAGACTTTCCTCTAGCCTGAACTAGAGAAAGAGGGGAAAAGTGTTTGAGTATGAACTCAATCCAGCCCAAGGCTGAGTGTGTCTCTGAGGCCATGTCCCGTTCCCAGAGGGATCCTGCCCTGCTGCCTTTCCCTGGCCTGATGTTTGTGTTGTGTCTCAGTGCTCCAGGAGCTGTGGTGGAGGGGTAAAGGTCCGGGACGTGCATTGCATCGACACCAGAGACCAGAGGCTGCTGCGGCCCTTCCACTGCCACGCCGTCCTCCACAAGCCACCGGCGCAGCTGCCGTGCCAGAGCACGCCGTGCCTGGCCTGGTACACGTCCTCCTGGAGAGAGGTAGGGGCTGCTGGGGCTGGGAAGCTCAGCCCTGAGCATCACAGCAGGGCTTTGTCACTGGGATGGGGTGTTTCACACCCACAGTTAATGTTTCCTATCTCTCCCTGGAAGGGCATGTGGTCAGCCCTTGGCATTTGCTTGCCCAGAGCTCAGTAGCCAGGCAGGCACGTGGCCGGGGAAGGGGGTGCTCAGGTGCCTGCAGCTATGTGCTGCTGGCAGGGAGGCAGCAGGCTCAGCCTGCCTCTGGCATGCAGCTGCAAAGCTGAAGCAGGTAGCTGCAGCAGGTCTGCAGTGTCCTCCTGCCTCTGGGAGTCTCTGGGTGAGTTTCCAGCATGGTGAAGGAAACCACCCACGGCGGGGAGAGCTGCAGAGCGGGTACCCTGGGGCAGGGATTGCGGGTGCTTCTGTGTCTGTAGGGTGGGTTCATGGTGTGTTTCCGTGAGACAGGGATGCGTGGGGCCTGGCTGCCTCATGCTGTGCCTCTGGCTTCCCCCGTGTGTGCCCATTGTGTCCTGGCAGTGCTCGGAGTCGTGCGGCGGCGGCGAGCAGCAGCGCCTGGTGACGTGCCCGGAGCTGGGCCGCTGCGAGGAGACGCTACGGCCCAACAGCACCCGACCCTGTAACACACACCCCTGCACCACCTGGCTGGTGGGCTCCTGGGGAGAGGTGAGGGGGCACGGCAGGAGCCTTGTGGCTCTGTTCACTGGGGCTTTTGCCCAGCTGCAGAGGGACAGGGAACTGGTGCAGAGATGCCAGTGCAGGGACACCAAGATGCTGAGGGCACTGGAGCATCTTCCTGCTGAGGAAAGGCTGTGGGAGCTGGGGCTGTTCAGCCTGGAGGAGAGAAGGCTGAGGGGGAATCTCATTAATACTTACAGATATCTAAGTGGTGGGTGTCAGGAGGTTGGGGCAGCATTTCTTTCTGCTGTATCCAGTGACAGGACAAGGGGTGGTGGGATGAAGCTGGAACACACACAGTTCCATTTAAACATAAGGAAAACCTATTTCACTGTGAGGTGAGGGAGCCCTGGCCCAGGCTGCCCAGGGAGGGTGTGAAGGCTCCTTCTCAGGAGGTTTCCAAACCCACCTGGACACGTTCCTGTGTGACCTGATCTAGGTGGGACCTGCTTTGGCAGGGGGGTTGGACTGGATGATCTCTAAAGGTCCCTTCCAACCACCATCACTCTGTGCTTCTGTGCAATGGGGGAAAAGCCAACCCTCAAACCCAGACTGGTGACTAGTGCAACGGCAGGGTGCTGGGCCCTGGTGCTGTGGGCTCAGCGTGGCGCTGGGGGTGGCTCTGGGAGCCGTGTCCCCGCTGATGAGGCCGCCCCACTCCCGCAGTGCACAGCTCCCTGCGGCGGCGGCATCCAGCGGCGACAGGTCAAGTGCATCAACACCAAGACGGGGCTGGCCGAGGAGGACAGCAGCCTCTGTGACCACGAGCCCTGGCCCGAGAGCACCCAGAAATGCAACCCGCAGGACTGCGAGGGCTCCGAGGCAGGTAAGTGACTGCCCAGCCCGGCTCGGCCCCAAAGCTGAACGCTCTGTCTTGGGTGTGCTGAGGCTCCCCAGGAGCCTGTGTGTGCTGCTCGGGGCCAGTGCTGCGTTCTGAGGTGATTTGTGGGTGTTGGTGTGAAAACCACCCAGCTGCCAGCCAAGGAGCGTTACCTGGAGAGCAGGCGGCTGTGTGGAGGGGCACTGCAGCATCCTCCATCGCTGTGCACAGCCATGGCTGAGACTGTCTGTGGGTGTGAAACACCCCATCCCAGTGACAAAGCCACCGTACAGCCCTGCTGAGGGCTGATGCAGTGACACTTGCTTGGGCACTCTGGTGTGTGCAGCCTCCTGCTCCTTGTGTGTCCCACAGCAGCAGCGTGACCCGCTGCCGTTGTGCCAGGGCAGCTGCAGTGGCACCGTGGGTGTGCTGGGCACCGGCCGGCTGCTCCGCTCGATCTCTTCAAAGTTGTGCTGTGAAGCAAAGCAAAGGCTGTGTCTGTTTCTGGGCCTGGAGATGGAGATGGGTAACTGGAGATGGTTTCTCTAGCCAAGTTTAGAGCCATTTGTTCTTTTTCTCCACCCCACCTCTCGCTCCTCAGTCCCCTCAGACAGGCTGGAGGAAGACACCAGCCGTAACTGGCCGTACTGCATTCTTTTTTCCCCATTCATTTTTGCCCCACGCTCTCCCAGCTGCTCCCAGGGAGGGACCCCAGGAAGGACTGTGCAGCAGCACAGGTGCCAGGGCAGCACGTGTGGGGAAGGGTGATGGGCACGTGGTACTCATGGAGCTGCCAAACAGGGAACTGCTGCCAGCTGAGAGTGATGGGGGAGGAAGGAAAAACCAGTCAGCCCACTACAAAGCAATGTGTCTGTGGGAAGATGGAAGGGGTGTTTCATGCATGGGTTGTGTAAGGCTTGCTTGGCTAACCAGTGATGAAGTGGGATTGTTATAACCATCTATAAATGTCCAGAGCATTTGGCTCTCGGGGCTGAGCGTGGTTTCACTGGCCTGAGCACGAGCTGGGCTGTGCTGGTCAGAGGCAGCAAAGGGACCCTGAGTGACTGCACTGGGGTGGCACAGGGCAAAGGGACCTGGCTCAGGAAGCAACATGGGAGCTCAGAAACAAGAAGGAAATACCAAGTGGTGAAGCTCAGTTTCATGTAAGCCAGAAATCTGTGGGCTGCAGGGGTTAACAGCACTCAAAAGGAAAAGCAGTATAATGAGGGGATTAGATGTCATGATATTAGCATGATAATCATTAGTCAGCCTTATCTTTTTAATGTGTCTGTGCAAAAGAAAACAAAAAAGGCTTTTTGTCTGGCCAGGAAAGGAAGGTTAGACCCTCAGGAGGTTCCCTGAACAAAGAGGGGGCCCAGAGCCAGAGTTGGGCAGGAGGTGCCCCAAGGCTGCCCCACACCTTGGGCAGGTCCCTCTCAGCAGCCTGGGACGCACCTTCACACTCTTGAGCTCTGTGTAATTGTCCTGCACCCACCCGTGTTCCTCCCAACAGCTATAGTGGAGAGGGCAGAAGCACTGGCTTTGGGTAACTGGAGTTTGGAGCCAGCTGACTGCTGGCTCTTGCGATGCTTTTGGCCACTGAGCACGACCTTCCTGCATATGCAAGTGTGTGGGGTGGTTCAGCACTTAGGAAACAGTTAGTCAGCCTTGCTCAAGAGCTGATGTGTGGTTCCGGCTGTTGGAGCCAAGGGAAGGTTTCCGTGCCGGGTGCCGGGTGCTGAGAGCTCTGGAGCCGTGCGGGCAGCCAGGGCTGCACCAGAATAACCACTGAGCTGAGTAGGAAGCACACAAATCAATGCTAAACTCCTGGATTCGAAATGATATAAACGCTCTGGCTGCAGCCCAGGGAAGGAAACGCCTCTTGGAAACACAAATAGCTCCTGCCAGAGCATGAAGAGGAGCAAAGCTTTCACATGGCAGGAAATCACAGATGTGTAAATCCACAGGCTCCCAGAACAGGCATGAGCCTGAACTCCAGCCCTTTCCCAGTGGCAAAGGGTCTGTAGTGCACAAGATGGATGGATGCAGGCTGGAAGGACCCACGTGTTTGTGTTAGGAGCACAGGGAGCCTCTGTCTCCTGTGCTGCACAGAGCACTGGCAGCAGCAGAACCAGGGGCTTGTCTCTGCGAGCAGACGGCTTCTCACTGGACAAGAAAGTGCAACAACCCTGGCAGAGCTGAAACGTTCAACCCAGCATCAGATGAACGTCCAACAGAGATGGAACACACCAAACATAAACAGACATCTCACTGGCAATCAGCCCTCTGCAATTAGAGGAGGTTGGAATCAATTAGAACCGGAATCCGTCGCCGGCTTATAAATCCATTGGTGATTACATCCGAGGTTATCTCCAAACGTGCCCCTGGCTGTGCAGCTGCCTCCAGCTGTGAGCAGAGAAGATAAGATTGGCTGTGTCCTTAGATGGCTCCCAGCGAGCATCAGAGCCCGTGGGGCACCCAGATGGCTCCTTGTGATGCCCTGGCAAGGCTGAGGACATTGCTCTGAGCTCCACACTGAGATGAGGAACTCAGCCAGTGTGACTCCAGCCCAGGGGCCGAGAGCCATCGCTCAGCCACGCCAGCAGCAAGTTATTGCTTGTGGCTCTGAAGGCTGGAAAGCAAACTCCTTCACAGCGTGTTTATTTCTGTGTTCAAGCACTGCACTTTGGTTTATGGCCACTTTGGAAAGGAGCTGAGCAGCAGGTCCTGCTGAGAGCTCGGAGGAGCTGGCGCCGGTTTGTGCAGCAGGTGAGACGGTTTTAGACCAGAGAAGCAGCAATTGCTGAGTATTGGAGGAGGATGCTCGTGGGTGATCCAAGCTGCCACCTCCCTGCTGCTGCAGATGGAGTGGCCGTGCCTGCACGATGGCTTTTGGCCACATCCCATCAGTGATGGGCAAAACAGCCCTGTTTGGAACTGAGTGTGTGCAGCCCGTGGGGTGCTCACTGTGGTAAATGTCATGAAATTCATAGTTCTCCTCATGCCTGGTTCTCTGGGACTGGTACTGAGTAGGTCTGCAAGTTCCCCTGGTTCACTCCAAGCAAGTGATGGGGCCAATTCCTCTCTCCAGCCAAGGCACCTCAGCAAGAGGCTGCACCCCTCAGCTGTCTCAGGCTCTAAACGCCAAAGGAACTGAGGCCAAGCATTCAGACAGCCCGAGAACAAACGTGTACAAAGTGGCCCTGGGAAGGGGACAAAGGTTTCCATCCAGCAGGAGGGGATGGATGGAGAAGGATAGATGGAGAGTTCAGCCTTGTGTCCAAGGCTGAGGGGTGAGCTGGTGAGGCTGTGAGAAGGGTGATGCCTCAGGGGGACCGAGGGGCAAAGCCCCCCTGGCTCTGCTCACACTGGGGCTGTGTCCCAGGCACTCAGCACCCTCTCTCTTGCTGCTGTTTGCAGTGCTCCAGGCTTATTATCCAGGGTCTGGCTGTATTTCTAGTTGCCTCAAGATTAATTGGCAATTAAACATTATATTCTTTCTTGCTTTGAGTAGGGAAATTAAATTATTCATGGTTGTGCATGTAGCTGGATTTGTCCACAGGGACACGCTGGGAGTAATTGCAGCCAGTTCCAGTCTTCTCTGTCACTCCAGCCTGCGGGTCTGCAGCCAAGCGGTAAGGCAGGGAGTGCTGCTGAGCCACTCATTAACTGCCCTTTATTTACTGCTAATTAGCAACAGCTGGGAAAGGATTCCCCCTTGTTCTTATGAAAGGTAGGGGAATGGGTGTTACAGAGAAACAGGCTTCCAGGGACAGGGGCTGCTCAGAGTGTGATGTGGATGCCAGGCCTGGTGGTAACGATCCCCTCAGCAGCTCCTGTGGAAACCCAGGCAAGGGGGAGGAAGAGCCCCAATAGGCACAGGCAGATGGGGCAGGAAAGGCCCCTGTCCCTGCCTGAGGAGCACAGCAGCGCTCCCCTGCTGCAGCACAGCACGCTGCCTGTGGAAAGGAGCTTGGTTTGGCCAGTGGCCCTGGGAGATGCTTCTCCTCCCTCCTTCTTGGCAGCTTTAGAAAGAGTAAATCACCATGGAGCTCAGCAGCCAGTGCAAGCAATTAGGAGAGAACTGGGAAGAGTCTGCTTCTCTCCTGCCTTGGGTGCAGGTGTGTGGGCATTGGCACTGGCACAGGCTGCTCTGCCAGGAGCCTCTTGCCGAGCCTGGCAGAGAGGAGGCAAAGCCCAATCCCAACAACAAAGATTAGCCCTCCAGAACACATGAAAGGCATCTTTTTGCGTGCAGACCTTCAGCAGAGAGGGTGTTGGCCTTGGCCTTGAAGTACTAAAAACAGGGAAAGCAAGGATGAAAATGAAGCAGTGGCTCTTTACCCATGGCTGGAGGAGTAATTGTGCTCATGCACACCCCGGGGCTCCTGCCTGGAGTCGGTTTCCCTTGGCCTTGAAACAGAGGAGGGCTGAGTGCTGCTGCCAAGCATCCTTACCCTGCCTAATCCTCAGGTTAAAGGAGAGGCAGAAGCAGCAAAGCCTCCGTTAGATGTGGCACAGGAGGCTGCTGCAGGCCAGCTGCCGCCACAGGGCTGGCTGTGGGAAGCTGCACACGGCGTGCTTCAGGCGCTTTGGGGCTCTGGAGAGGAAGCCAGGGTCATGTTCCTTTTGGCAGAGATGGCTTTTTCTCCCCCTCCCTCCACTCCTGAGAAGGAAGGGGAAGGCAAACTCAGGGCACATGGAGAGTCCAGGCTCTGCTGCAGCTCTTTGGAGAGTTTCTGTCTGTCAGATGCAGGGGCTCTGGAAAAGGGACAATCCCTGTGCACCCCTCAGCAGCAGCAGCTTCCTCTCCCTGGTCTGTAAGCCCCAAGGCTGGATGCTCAGGGGTTGTCTGTGGGAGCTCTGTAATGGTGCTGAGAAAGGCAAAGACAAGCCAAGGAGCAAGTCCTTTGGTGCTGAGGTGAGGGAGCCCTGGCCCAGGCCGCCCAGGGAGGGTGTGGAGGCTCAAACCTCGCTCCCGGGGAGGCCCCGCAGGCTCCTGCCGCAGCGCTGGCTCTGGCAGCATCCCGAGGGCCAGAGGTCAGCAGCTTCATTCAGTGCTTTTGCCAGCTCAGCTCTATGCTCAACCTTTCCCTGTTTCCACAAAACCTGCTCCAGGAAGTTTATTTTCCCCCGAGTGCTTAGGTCTGTGTGGCAGAAGCTTCAGTGAAGGTTAAAGCGACTTCCACGCCAGCTTAAAAAAACAACCCAAAATAGAAGTGGGGGGGGTTTTCAGTTGCTGATGTGCTGACTTAGCCTGGATTTCAAAAGCCCTGCTTTAAGCTATTTCTTTAGACTAGAGTTTGGCACAGACTTGAAGGCTGGAGCGTGTGTTCAAATGAAGTGTCAGAGCTGTATAAAACAAAATGTTAATAGAAAGAAATAACAGTAAAGGGATTAAATGAAAATTGGGTCAATTCTGGAGGGACCTTTCCTGAAGAGCTGACAAATTAAGTGCTTATTACAGCTTCCCTTGCCCAAGACCAAATTCCAGGGAGAAATTGTGAGCTCGGCCAAGATTTGCAGACCTGAGCCTGACCCCACACACATCCAGGCTGAGCTCAGGCCAGAGCACGGCCCCATCCGGAAGAGTGAGGAGTGCTCAGCAACTCCCCTCGGCTTCATTTCATTCAAATGCTTTGGAAAACCAGAGTCCTGAATCCCAGAGTGCTGGGGGTGGGAAAGGCCCTGCAGAGCTGCTCCAACCCCTGCTCAAGCAGCTTCCCCTGGCTCAGGGGGCACAGGGACGTGTCCAGGTGGGTTTGGGAACCTCCTGAGAAGGAGCCTCCACACCCTCCCTGGGCAGCCTGGGCCAGGGCTCCCTCACCTCAGCACCAAAGGAGTTCAAGTGGAAGAGTTTGTGTTCCAGCTCATGTCCATCACCCCTTGTCCTGTCACTGGAGCCCACAGTAATAAAGCATCCCCCCATCCTCCTCACACACACCCTTTAGGTGCTGATCAGTGTTGCTGAGCTCCTCCCTCAGCCTTTCCCAGGCTGAACAGCCCCAGGTCCCGCAGCCTTTTCTCCTCACAGGGATGCTCCATCCCCTCAGCACCTTGGCAGCCCTCATGGAGGGTCAGCAGCCTGGTTGCAGTGATGCCTGCAGCCAAGGCCGGGGGCTGCTGTGCCCTCGGCTGTGCCCACCCCAGCTGTTGTGCCTCGGTAGGCCCTTGTGGTGTACAAAGAGAAATAACTGCTGGCAGGAGATCAATGGGCTTATTTACACCTCTGTGTGGCTGTGGGTGAGGCAGCTGTGGGAATTTCCTAGCAGTGCTCATGGTATTGGCCCTGGGGAGGGATCAGAAGCAAATGAAACCATCAGCTCTGGTCCTGGAAAGCGACCGTGCGGCACGGCGTGGCCCGTGCGGCTCTTTCAAGGGAAGGCAGGAGGCAACTTGGTTGTGATCCATAAATAGCTTTCTAGGAAGGCTGCTGTGATAAGCAGAGGGCTTGTGAGCAGACAGGAGCCCAGCAAGGCACAGTGTCAGCTTGCTAAAAATACAGCAGCGCTCGGCAGGGCCAACCCCGGCACGGCATCCCCGCAGCATTCACAGCCACCCCTGAGGGACCTGTAACGGAGCCCTGCTGAACACCCTGGGCTTCTGGCTGCTGTTACACTTGCTCTGTGAGTGATTAACCCCCAGAGCATGCCAGCCCCTGTCTCTGCCTGCCAGGAGCCATGTGCCAGGCTGCCCAGGGAGCTGGGGCAGTGCCCAGCCCTGGAGGGGTCCTAAAGCCGTGGGGCTGAGGTGCTGAGGGCTGTGGGTCAGTGGTGGCTGTGGCAGGGTGAGGGCAGGGCTGGGACTGCAGCAGCTTCCAGAAGTGTTTGTGTGATTCAGTGACTCTAAGCACAGGTGGAGTGAGTGGTGGTGACCCAGTGGTGACTCCCTGCTGAGGAGTAAATGGTCACCAAACTGTGTGAGGGAGAGATGGCTGAGGTGAGGATGCTCAGCTGGGCATCAGCACATTCTGAGGGTATCAGGGCTTAAGGGGATGCTCCCAGGGAAAACCATCCCTGAGGCTCAACGGTCCATGGCAGGAGGAAAGGTTTCCCTTTCCCTGAGGAGCTCTGGTGCTCTCGCCTGATGTGGCTGATCTCATGGCGGGTCTGGCTGGGGTTGGGTGCTGCTCCCAGGACATCCCTCCCTGGGCTTTACAGCCATTCCCCATCTGCTCTGCTCAACCAGCAGGAAGGATCTGTGTTTTATCCCCCAGCAGCTGGGGGGTCTGAGCAGACCCCCAGCCCGGGAGTGTGACACGGGGCTGGGATCTGGCATTGCAGTGTGTTGGCAGCTGTTGGATCCGAGGGTGCTGATGGCCAGGCAGAAAGAGCTGTTGCTGCAGAGGAAGAGAGGAAATACCTCCACTGAAATAGAAAAGTAATTTTAGACCAGTGTAGTGACCTCCTCACTGATGGGCTGTGGGAGGGGATGAGAGCTGTGGCTGAGATCCCACACGGGGGGAAGGTCTGTGCTCTGCATGTGCCGCGTCCTGTGCGTGAAGCCTGGCCCCGTGGGAACGGGGGCAGCAGCCTTTCCCTGAGCAAAGCCTTTTGTTCCCTGAGGGGAGATGCTGAGGGGCAGTGGTCAGCAAGAGCTCCCCTGGCTCGATCCCAGTGTTTCCCCAGCAGGAAAGTGTCTTGAGAAAGAGAAAAGACTTATTGCCTTGCCCCATGTCTTCATCTGCTCAGCATTATCCTGGGCAGATGGTGCCCGGGGAGAGACAGTACAGGGGTACGAGGAGGTGCAGGCCCCAACCTCTGCCCTGGCAGCATCAGCTCTGCCCTTCGCTGAGAAGAGCTGTCATTTCATCTGATCACTCGTACAGGAGGGAAAATTAAACAGAGCTGCTGTGATTTACACAAGTCATACACGGCTGGGTGAGACACAGGAGGCTCAACAAGGCACATGCTCGTTCTGATATGAAGCAGGAAAGGGGGACGTTGCACATGAAAGCAAAGCAACTGGGTATTGTTACAAACAATGCCTGCTGGCTCATGGGCCCCAGCAGAGCTGGTTGAGCCTGGATGCCCCACACACAGCCCTGGGAGCTGCTGGGGCTGATTCCCGCAGCCCGTGCTGCCGCTGCAGGGGAGGGCTGGGACAAGAGGGGACCTCCTGCCCTGTCCCACAATGCCCCACACACAGCCCCGGGATGTGTTTCCACGAGCCCGTGGTTTGCAGGTGGTGGGTGCTGCCCTGGAGCAGCAGTTCCCAAAACAAACCCCCGCTCTCCCTTCCTCCAGGCAGCACCAATGCTGTGCTGAGCTTTGCCAGACACCTGCAGGAAGCGAATCAGATGATGCAGGTTCTCAAAATAACCTGAAGACAATGCAGAGACAAATGAATTCTCACCCTTCTGCTGCTGTGGGGAAGGTCTGTGGGGGCTGGCAGGAGGTGGCATTGTTTGTCACCTCTCCCAGGCCTCTAGCACTGATCCTCCTCCCTGGGGAGCGAGTCCTGAGCTCAGCCCCACTGATCCGCACGGCTTCTGTGCCCTGGGAGGCGGCTGCAGACAGCAGCAGGGTGTTATTTGTGCTGGTAGTTAGAAGTAAGGAGGATGCTCAGTGCCCAGGCGAGGGTGGGCTGTGCCCGTGCCACGTACCAACTGCACATCGCACGCCCGATGAGGTTGCGGCACTGATGCGCTCCCTCTGCCCCCTCTCCTCCAGGGCTCGTCTGCGAGCGCGACCGCCTGACCTTCGGCTTCTGCCAGACCCTGCGTGTCCTGGGAAGGTGCCACCTCCCCACCGTCCTCCTGCAGTGCTGCAGGACCTGCCGCGACCGAGGCGACGAGCGGCTGTCCCGCAGGTGACGGAGTGGGGAGTGCCTCAGGCTGCGCCCCTGCCACACGGGGATTCATCGGGTCCTGGTCCTTGTGCTACACTCTAACGGTGCTCAAACCATCGGTCTGAAGATGAGGGGCTGGGGAGGGGGTGG
>WBNH01003891.1:45563-60559 GCA_013401255.1 Urocolius indicus
CTGGGGAGAGGGGGTGGGGGGGTCCCGGCGGTGCCGCGGAGCTCGGGCGACCCGCGGGGAAGGGAAAGACGAAGCAGCCGTCGTTCGGGGGATGCCTCTCAGAAATGCTCATGGTGCTATCATCGGACATTCGCAAAGCCTCTCCGTGGTGTTGGCAGGCCAGCACAAACCCCTCGACCTTCGTCGTTGTTGTTGTTGTTTTCCTGCCTCAGAAGCGAGCCTCTGCCCTTCCAGCCACGCAGCCAACACGTGCAGCCAGGGGCTGCTGCTTTCTCCTTAAGGGACTCGAAGCCTGCAGCCCATTGCCCTGGTGGCCATTGAATTGTTTATGCTGAAGAACACTGAGGGAAGAAATGGAGCTGGGGCAGAGGAGCGAAGTGTTGGTTCCCGTTACCCCCAGGAGCGCCGGGCTCAGGGCTGGAGCGAGGGCTCCTCACCCTCCTCTCCCCGCTGCTGCCTCTGCTGAAGCCGTTACCTGTGTCCCACAGCTCACGGGGGATGGTCAGGGACAGCGAGGCACGAACAGGACGCACTGGTGCTGGAGTCCAGCAGTGCATTCCGTGCATGTGCCTGTGAAGGAGAGGGGGGGGGCTGCGTTTCTGGCTGCAGTCCCGGTGTAGCAGCTTACTGGTGGGTTATAAGGTGTTTTTTCTGTGTTCTTACAAGCTAAAACCCTCTTTTTACTGCTTATATAGATTCACCTTTGTTAAGGTTAGCTGATTTTTCTAACTAGAGTATCCAAATATTGTATGAGGAGCAGCACTGGGCCGGCACAGCCCCCACTGCCCGGCCCGGGAGTGAATCCCACCCTGTCTTAGGGAGGATTTTGCTGTTAGGTTGGTCCCCAAAGGAGGATCAGCAGTGTTTAGGTAGGAATCCCTTTCCATAGTACACTCCAGGCTCTGGAGGACACCCAGAACCTGGGAGAGCAGGGAGGCAATGCTGCTAACACTGAGTGGCGAAGGCTGGAGGGCAGCAGCGAGGTCCCGCAGCACGGGGTACAGCTCATCTTCACCCCGTGCAGTCCCGGGGCAGGGGAGGTTCCTGTGTGTAACTTGTATGGGAGACACAAGCCATGACTTCACTGTTTGTGTTTTATTCCTTTCCAACGTGATGTAAATGGTTTATGTTTCAAGAGCCTTGTGTTCAGTCCTGGTTTCCTTCTCACGGCACCATCCGTCAGCGTCTCCCTCGTGCTCAGGAGCAGGTTTTGCTCAGGAGCTGCCACTGGATGTGTTGGGCTTGTAGCTCGCTGGAGGGAGCAGCAGGGATTCATGTTTTCTCTTCCCCTTGGGGCATTCTGAGGGATTTTTCACTGACATGGCAGTTAAGGGCAGAGGGTTTAGGTGGCAGTGGGCTGTGATTACTTTCAGCTGCAGCAGAGGAGGACAATCAGTTTGCATCTGAAAATCCTTCAAGGCACCTGGGCTCTGGGTGATTAAGATGGGAGCTGGGGCAGGGGCTGGCAGTTTGCAAGGCTTTATTTAGCCTCTGTGTTGGGTAATGCCTGCTCTGCCTTTAGAATCATAGTGGTGGCAGCCCAGCCTGGGCAGCCTTTCCAGCAGCTCAGGGCTGCAGGCAGGGTGAGGGCACAGGGTGATCCCTCCCGTGGGACACCCAGCCAGGGCACCAGCCGTGTGAGGAACGTGGAGCAGCGATTGCAGCCGAGGGACAGGCTGCAACAGCAGCTGCTGTTTCCTCAAACCTTCAGCCTGGCCAAATGGAAATGGATGGAACAGCCTCTAAGTCAAAGGTACTGAGCTCTGTGGGGGCTCTGCACACCGTATGCTGCGTGGTGAATGGGTTCCCCTGAGCTCCACAGCTCTTCTGCAGCTTCGAGCTGCTGGTCTCTGCCCCCCAGTGATGAATGAGAGGACATGAGGAGATGGGCTCAAGCTCTGCCTGGGGAGGTTGAAATTGGAGCTGAGGCAGAACTGTTTCCCTGAGAGGGGTGTCAGCCCCTGTGCCGGGCTGCCCAGGGAGCTGGGGCAGTGCCCAGCCCTGGAGGGATCCCAGAGCCGTGGGGCTGAGGTGCTGAGGGCTGTGGGTCAGTGCTGGGCAGGGTGAGGGCAGGGCTGGGACTGCAGCAGCTTCCAGGGCTTTTCTGAAGTGATTCTGTGGGTTTTATGGAGGTGATCCCTGAGCATCCCCAGCCACTGCTCTGCTGCTTCAGAGCACAATGCCCAGCTGCGCCCTCGTGTCCCTGCAGCCCTGGTTGGGCTGAGTCTCACCCCAAGCAACAGCAGCAGCCAGGGAAAACCTTCCTGTGCCACCCCAGAAACTTTTCTGTTTCAAGAAGGGCCGGTCCTGATGTGTGCAGAGCCGTGTGGGTTGCAGAGCAGAGGCGGGTGCCCTGGCTCCCCTGTGACTCTCAGCTGTCACAACACAGCGCTGGGGCCGGGCTGCTGTGCTGGGAAGGGCTGAGCTGAGCTGGTTCCCAAGCACTGGAGCTGGGAGCAGCAGGAGTTAACGTAAACCAAGCAGTGGCCAGCCCCCTGAACCCCAACGGCTCCCAGACTGCAGAGGGCTCTGGTGCATGCTGGGGCTGGGGAAGTTGATGTCAATGTGGGAACCTCCAGGGGAAGGGCATTTCATCTGACTTGTAGCCACCCAACAAGCCAGGCCTCCTACAAACACCGCCGTTGCCTTGTAAGAAACAGCCACATCTTGCTTGAATAGCTGTAATGTTTGGTTTCCCCTGAGAAAAGGGGCTGCGACTGTAAATGAAAAGCTTTGCAGGGCTGCCGTTGCGAGCTCTGATGGCAGAATCTGCTGTGAGCCCTGGACATGTGGGTGCATGTGTGTGCAGAGCTCCTCAGCTCCTCCCACAGCAGAGCCAGACCTTTCCCAGGAGCAGACCTGGATATTTACTCACTCAGCTTTGCTGTGTTTTCACTTGCTTCTTGTAACCAAGGAACTAACTAGAAATGCCCTTTGTTTTCCCCTCTTTCCTTTAAAGACACTTTTATGATGTGGTGACACAACAAGGACGTTACTCGGGATGCAGAGGAAGGCAGGAGAGTAATTATGAATCAGGGGATGTTTGAAATAGAAAGGTGCCTTTCCCTGGGGTATCTAAGGCTGCCAGGAAAGCAAGTTTACCTCTTTTTTGCCAGGTTAATTAAAGCAGAGCAAAGAAAGACAAAAGCAAGAATATGTCAGAGGTCCTTGAGCTCCACGGCTGCTGTCCTTCAGCCAGGGCCCCGGAGCAGAGAGAGGCCACACACACACGTGTGTCTGAGCAGAGAGCTGGGCAGAGCCCCTCCTGAGCCCCCCCAGAGAGCCCTGGCTGTGGCCAGCACACACAGAGCAAAAGCCCCAAGTTGTGCTTTCCAGCAGTGCCCCAGGATGGGGGTGACCAGGGTGCGTTCACTTTGTCATTGTGAGATCCTTTTGGTTCATTACTTCAGAAAGCCCCCATTGAAGCCCAGCACCATGCTTCATTTGGCACAGAGCAAAGAGGGGGGGATTCCTGCTCGTTGTGAGCTGCAGCCCTGGGGGACTCCAGGTCTCTCTGACCTTTGGCCACTCGCCCTGTTGGAAAAAAACGTTTGGTTTCTGCCCCTGAGCTGTCAGAGGCTGCAGGGAATTGTGTTCTTGCAGCCTGCTCACCTCCCAGCACTGCTGGGATGCTCTGCCCTGGGCTCACTGGAGCTGAGGGCTGGGGTTTGAGGCAAGAATGTATATTTATATGAACCTAGACAAGCTCAATAACAGCCACTGACACCAGAGCTACAGCTCCTCTCTCAATGACTTGTTCTCAATTTTGTGCCCTTGGAGACGATTTTCTGGCTGTGTGGTGGAGCCTGGGCCTTCCTTGGCAGGCACAGAGCTGCTGACCCCTGTCTCTGCTCATACATGTGTAGAGCATCATACTCTCATACATGCTCATACATGTATAGGTATGTATTCAGCAAGAGCCCTCAGTGGGAAGCAGGGAGTAGGTCTGCACTGAGCTCCTGGCTCAGCATGAGCAGCTGGAGGGCCCCTGGGCTCCTCTTACCACAGCACCAAGCAGCCCAGCCCACTTGTTCCTTCAGAGCAACGTTGAACCTGGCCGGTTGAGTGTTGTTGCAGAAACAGTGACTTAAAGGAAAGGTCTCTTCCCCCCAGACGTTGCTGTTTTCCCAGCCAGCCTGTGGCTGCAGCTCCCCTTCAAGCTGTGCTGACATCCACACAACTGAGCTTCCAAAGGGCTCAGGCTGTTGTTTTTTTTCAGGACCAGTTGTAAACATAAAACCTCCCTGAAGCATCTTCTGTTTCTCCGTGAGCTTTCAGCTTGTGGTTTTATCTGTAAACACCCACGTTGGCTCCAGCTCAGACGTGCAAACATCCAGGCTGGTCATGCTCAGGGTCCCCACCACCTCCAGCCTTTGTCCAGTGTCTTTTTAACAGCCTCCTCTTACCCCCATCCCGACCAGAGGTAGGAGTGGACATCTCTGTCTCTGCCCCACGTCCATCAGGGAGCTGGGTGCAGCCCAGTTTCTGGAGATGGATGGCAGCTGTGGTTTAAGAGGAGTTGCAAGATGTGAGAGCTGCCTTTTAGTGGGCACCAAATGATGTGGGAAAGAGCTGGGCTGGGATCCAGTTTGTGAAGGAGGCTTGTGACTGTAACAGGAGCCTGAGGCTGGTGCTGTTGAGCCCAGGGCAGAAGGGTGGTCACATCGAGCACCCTGCCCTGCAGCCCCAAACTCTGCATCATTACCAGCCCCTGTGTTTTGGCCAAGGCTTGTCCCTGTGTGGTGATGGTGGTGGAGAGGAGAGGTCTGGAGAGAAAGGTGAGTACCAAGCAGAACTATGAGGTATAACTGAAATACTGAGGCCTTCTAAAAGAAGCTGAGCCCCAGGTCTGGTCCTTCAGCACAGCTCAGTCACAGGAAGCAGCTGGCAGATGTTGTTCAGTGGGAAGCTGTGCTGAGCTCAGCCAGCTTCTGGGCAAGTTGAGCTTCCCCAGCCAGGGAAGACCTGGAGAAACAAACAGCTGAAAGTGGGGAGCTGCTGATGAGCCAGGGCAGTGGCACTGGCATTGCTGATGGTGGGAGGAGGCGTTGGGTGCTTCTCAGCCCCACTGCTGGGGTTGGGCAGGGCTGTCCTGCAGGGCCCTTTCTGCAGGGAAAGGAAGGAGGGGGGTATGTTGAACAGCCACCCTGGCTGGGCACCTGGGACATGGGTGACCAGCAGTAGCACTCTGGCAGTCAGCAGCAGGAGGGTGCTCACAAACTCTGGGGCACTAAGCTGTAGCTCGTGCTTTGCTGCTGCTTCTATTTATTCATCACCAGGGATCTCCTGAAAGCTCCTCTGAGAGGAGCCAGAGGTTTCTGGCTTCAGATTGGAAACAAGACCTTCTGTATCCCCTGGTCACCTGGAGATATTTGCAGTGCTGGAGCCAGGAAGGAACTGGGAGCTCGTTAGCTGGGGAGCAGCAAGGCACTGACAGAGGCTGTTTGTGTCTCTTGTTAACAATAACACTTCAACCCCTTCCGCATCTCAAGGAGCAGTTAGGTCACCCTGTCACAGCACCTGTGTTTTGCAGCCTCTCCAGTCTTGCCCAAGTGCTTCTGTCTGGACCAGGTGACCTCAGCTGGAGAGTTTTAATCCCCAAAGAGCCAGAGGAGACATCAGTCCTTCATCAGCTGCAGGGATGTGGTTCCCACCACTGGCATGAGGAGGCACCAGAGTCCAGACAGACCAGGAAGAGCTCACAACATCCCTCTGTGCTTCCTCAGCTAACAGTAAGAGATGGGGGTTTTTATTCACTTGTTCTTCAAACCTGTATCCCTGGCCAGAGCAGGAAAGCAAAAGGAGAGAGCAATAAGCTGCCTTGTTCCTGGGTTGCACAGCTGCTGCCAAAGCAGGGCAGGATTTGCATGATTTGCTCACCCAGAGCAAGGGGTTTTGTTGGGAAATGAAATCCATCTGTTTCACATGTGTGTGGGAGAAGGGGAGACAGAGAGAGGGGCCCTGCAGAGCCCAAGCCAGGGCTGACACAGGCACTGCTGCCTGGTCAGGCCCCTCAGGTGCTGCCCTGCCTCTGTGCTCTAGGGGAGCTCAGCACCACTGGATGTAAATATTTAGCCTGCAAAGAGCTGTGCGTGTGTGGGGATGCTCTGCTGCCGTCTGTAGTGACTCACAGTTACACCCCCACACACAGGGCTGGCAAACGAGCCCCGTGCTGGTGGCACCCAGCCAGGGGTGAGCAGGGAGAGGGGAAGCAGAGCCCTGCTGCCTCCCAGCTTACACCTCACTTCCAAGGCCTTGCAGCCCTGTGCCCTGGGGTTGCAAACGTCGTTTCAAACCTGGCATGTCCTGCACAGAAAGACTGGGGTGCACACACTCCCACCCTGAGATGGGGCTCCTCACAACGGCCACCAGCAGAAACAAAACCCTACAGAAACCACCTGCCATTGGTGGCCTCTGTGCTCCCTGGCTGGTCCACAGCTTCTCCAGCAACCCCCTGACTGCTCTCCCAGCCCACAGACATCAGCCTGGTGCTGGGTCAGTGCCTGGGGCCAGGGCAGCCTGGCTGGAGACCCAGGAGAGTGTGTGAGCTGGGACAGGGTGTCTGTCTGTAGACCCCAGCCCAAGGGAGCCCAGAGCTGCTCCTCACCCAGCAGACCACAGTTGCTGGTTGTACCATCAGTTACTGGTTGTAACGTCCCTGTGTGGCTTGCTGGTGCCCTCTGCAGTTGTTTCCTCTTATTGTAAGGCCACCACTAACCCACGTCCCTCGGCCTCACAGCTCCATGGCTTTGGGATCCCTCCAGGGCGGGGGACTCCACCATGGCCCTGGGCAGCCTGTGCCAGGGCTGGACAACCCTTTCTGGGAAGAAATTTTTCCTTATCCTCAATCTCAGCCTCCCCTGGGGCAACTTGAGGCCGTTTCCTCTTGTGCTGTCACTTGCTGCTTGGCAGCAGAGACCAAATTCCCCCTGGCCACAGCCTCCTGCCAGGGAGCTGAGAGCGAGCAGGTCTCCCCTCAGCCTCCTCTTGTCCAGGCTGAACACCCTCAGCTAGAAAGTTTCTACAAAATTGCATCTTTTGATCCTCTCTCAAGAGAAACACAATCCAGAGAAATACCTTGTAGTGGTCATAGTGATTGGAAAGAGCTTCTCAAGCAGCTGAACAAGCTGCAGATGTCCTGCCCTTCGTTTTGTCTGGCAGGACACGCAGCATCAGATGTGCAGGGGCCGGTTTGGGGTTCCTGTCAGCAACAAGGGGTTGAAAGGTTTCTGAGAGAGTTTCTGCTAAACATGTGAAATGTGGAGCTGGAAGATAAAGCAACAGCTCTGAGGGACAACTGCTGGGTCTCCCAGGGCAGCTTTCAACCAGGGCCACCCGGGATCCTGATAAAGAATGTTATCTTTGCCCCCATATAGTTACATCTTGGAACCATTATTAAAGAGCCCACAAACAGCAAAGAGAAGCAGCAAATACAAGCAGCCTTGGGGCTGTGGTGACCCTCGCCAGGAGCCTGCGTGCTCTGGGCCACAGCCCTGGCTTTGGCTGCTGGTGGGTGTGTTTGGCTTCTCTCTGAAGCAAAAGGAATTGATTTTAAGGAATGAGAAAGGGGAGGGGAATGAGAATGTGAGCACAGGTTTTCTGGAATCTCCTGAGCACAAAGAGCAGGTCCAGGGGAGGCCATAAAAACAGTGTGAGGGAAGCAGGCTGAGAGACAGCTGGCATGGAGAAGACTCTAGGGAGACTTCTCAATACATGAAGAGAGCCTGAAAGAAAGATGGAGAGAGACTTTTTTTACTAGTGCCTGAAGTGATAGGACAGGGGGAACAGTTTTAATCTAAAAGAGGGGAGATTTAGATGAGCTATAAGGAAGAAATTCTTCCCTGTGAGGGTGATGAGGTCCTGGCACAGGCTGCCCAGAGAGGCTGTGGCTGCTCCATCCCTGGAGGGGTTCAAGGGCAGGTTGGGTAGAGCTTGGGGCAGCCTGGGCTGGTAGAAGGTGTCCCTGGCAGGGGTTTGGACAAGGTGATGGCCCAAACCCTTCTGTGATCTTATCTCAGCACTCCCCCTCGTGGGAAAACATTTCCAAACTACTCCTAGCTCTGCTCAGTTCCCTCTCACCTGAGCCCATTGATTACATACCCTGTGCTTTTGTTCTTTGCCTTTTGAAATAAACAAACAAGAAGTCAGACTGCTTCTACTTACCAGAAACAAAGGCAGCTTAGGGTTAAATTTAAAGTGGAAATAGAGACTGTTCTGTATGAAGTATAACCCCCATTTCATCTGCCTCTGTGCAGCCCTGCAGGTGCTGCCTCGAAGCCATTTGGACACGCTGCACAAGCCTTACAGAGCAAGGAAGGCAAGCAGAAGTGGCAAGGACCAGTGTGAGCCTCACAGGACATCATGGTTTAGCAATCCCATGGTGTCTGGAAGAAGAGTTGTATTAGAAGTGCTGTGACAAGTAACTACACAGGGTAAGTCCTTTGGTTTTGTTTTCATGGGATGGCACAGCAAAACTGGGAATCTCATCCTAGGAACACGCCTGCACCTGCTTTTTATAGGAAACCAGCCCTTTTACAGAGTAGTTGGTGTTTAACAAGGCTCCCCAAGGGAAAAAGAAACCCCAAACACTCCCCCAAGTCAGTACAACCAAGCAAAGGAACAGCAAACACACCAATACAAAAGAAAAGGTGTACAGATGCAGCCTGTAGGACAGCTCCTGAGAGCCCACCCCAGCAGGAGGCTGGATCTGCACAGTTTAGGTTTTGCCTAAAGTAGGATTAAACAAATACATTAAAACTTGGTCCCTGGGGCCTGTGTTTGTTTTGGAAACAGCAGCAAGTGTTGAGTTTCCCAGGCAAACACCCAGAGCTGATTCCCTTCACATCCTGCTGAATACCTGAGCTCAGGGACATAGCAGTGTCCCACATTTAAGCTTCCACCCAACTGCACCTCACAGAAGCAGCTGCAGAAAGTGCCATTAAGGACACTTGTAGTTCCCTGGAGCTGAACTCTGAGTCAGCCCCGAGAGCACAAAGGCTTTGGAAGCTTCAGTAACATTTCACTGGAGCCAAGTAACTGAAGTTACAAAAGGGATTCCCATACCCATGTCAGAACCTAAGGAAAGAGGGGATTGTTCTCTCCTCCCTCCCCTCCTCCCCTTTGGTGTTTTAAGCTCACTTTGGCACTGCAAGGAGGGAGATTCCACACTCCTGTTGGCACAGCTGTGACATGTGTCAATACAACCCTTCACAAAGGGGAAAACCTCCCCCAGCTCCTCATGCACAGCACAGCTTGGAGCCCATCCCATCATTTCTTGCCTTGGGGAAAGCTTCATGCAGCTTATTATCAAAATGCTTACAGATCCCTGCAGTCTCAGCAGATACTGGCACTGAACCCCAAGGATTTCTCACTGTTTAACCAAACACCAGCCCACGAGAGGAACTGCTGTTTCAGGCTGGAACAGCTCCCCCAGGCTCTCACACTCACTGCGGGGGGGGGAGCTGCTGTGCACCAACCAGGCAGGGCACCCACACAGTGCCAGGGCCATGGGGCACGAGGTGGGTGGCAGCACAGCCTCTCCCCCTGCACACACATCTATCTCCAAGGCCTTACCACGGGGAGGAGGACAGCTGAGTGAGAAACATCTGCCTAACCCTTCAGGGAAAGGTAAATCCATGGTCAAACACAGCTGCAATGGAAGCTGACCCAAGGGAGAAAGCACAGGACAGCTGCCTAGAAGAGGTCAGGCAGGGAGCAGCAAAAAGAAACAGAGCAGCAGGAAGCTGAGGAATCAATGCAGGCCTGGGGGATTCTCTCACCTTGCCCCTTGCAGGTGAGTCATGAGGAAAAGCAGGATCAGACAGGCAAGACCTTGTCCCCAGGAAAACATTCTCATTCCCCTCAGGGTAGTGATAAAGCAAAGGCCCCAGAAGCAGAAAGGTGTGCTTACTCCAGGGTCAAGAGCACAAGTGTTCAGCAGGAATAGTGTCCTGGATAAAAACCCCCATTGTTCCAGTCCAGTCCCTCTCTTCTAAACTCAGCTCTGATGTGTTTACTACCAATGGAACAGTCACACCTAAGGCTGAAGAGGATCAGTTCCTGGACTCAGCAGCATTTCAGTGCAAGGATCTGGTTTATTTTTACAGCACAGTGATTGAAATGACGTAGAAATCTGGCTTGCAAAGCTGCAATGACTTCACAATGTCTGTCAGAAGGCAACACACACGGACTGGGCTGGCTCTCGTCATCAAATGTTCCTCTGGACACCAGAAACAACAAGCTCTCCATGCTACAGACTTCACTTGATTCTAGAAGCTAAATCATGATCATTTAAATCTATCTTATAAACAATTTCCTTTAAAAAAAACACATGGAAGATAAAAAGAACTCAAGTGTTCAGCTCAAGGCCTTGATTGGTATTATTCCCTCTCTTTTTAAACAAAGATGTTGTAAGAAAGGTATCAAAAGTGGCAGCTCTGAGGGTGCTGCAGCTCCTAGTCAGGCTCCGAGACACACTGCTCCACGATTTCACGCAGGTTTGGGTTCTCCATGGCAGCTGCTACTCTCTCTTTGTCGTTGATTTGCTTGTTGACTGCAAAACATCACACAAAAAGTCAAGTGAGAAGCAGTCTGCAGTGGCACCTTACCCACACTGCATGGGGTAACGTGAGCTGCAGTGCAGAGTCCCCAAACCCAGCAAACAGCCAGCTCACAGGTAAGAAAGCGGACAGTGGCAGCACGTTGTGCCAACCCTCTCCTCAGGCACAAGGCATCTTTGCATCATGCCCAAACCTGATGTTTGTGCTATGGCTGGTTAAAGCCCCAGATGGGCAGGGATCTCAGGTCTGGAATGAGAAGGCTGTGCCACATACAACAGAAGGAGAAGATGATGAGAATAGGAGGGGGTGCTTACGAGCCAGGCGTCAAAGGACAGAGGGTTAACAGGGAACAGAGCCAGTGAAAGCTCACTCACAAAAACAACCATCAGAAACCAAACATTTCTGTTGCTTGTCTGCTTTAGGAAGAGAACATCAGATGCTCTAGTGACATGTCTTGAAATCAAGAGTGACACGTGTGACAGGTGAGTAGCCCAAGGGCTCCAGGTTCCATTCCTGGTCACTTCATCAAAACCAACCAATTTTCCCCATACAAAGACACCTGATGCTTGAGAACAGAAGAGCCTGGGGCAGGGCCTGCACAAAGGCTCCAGCAGCTGTTTGAGGCAGTGAGTGGCCAGAACTCTGAGGGAATCTCCTCTATGTCCTTTAAGTTTTATCTGAAACACTGGCTAAGAAACACACATTTTTGTCCCAGTGATGTCAGGACAGAGATAACCAGCCAGTCCTTCCAGTCAGTTACCAGCAGCACAACAGCAACTGCTGCTGATAAACACCATTTAAAGGCTTGTTTAAAAACCCAGCACAGCAAGAAGCAGCCAGTGTTCACAGTACTTGAAACAGCCTCAGCTACCTGCTCTCTATTTCAAAGCTTTAACCATCCTTTTCAGCAGTGAAAACAGTGCCAGGCAGGAGAAGGACTTGTCAGAAGAACACAATCAAGACTCATTCATAAGCTCTACTTACTGTCTTCTTCAGTGGAATGGGTACCTTCAGATATGTAGATTTCCAGCTAGAGGAGAGATGATCAGTGTTAGATGCACACATCAGCAGTTCAACACACTCATCACTGAAAGGAAAACAAAGTGCACAGCACACAAACAATGCACCGAATTCATCCTCCCAGAAATGCCCACAGACAACAGGAGGGAGGCAATGCCAGGAGCTGATCTTGGATTCCAGTGCAGCGCAACCATGAAGACCATCAGCTCTCCCATGTCAGAGAGGCCCCTATTAGCTTACTTCAGAACTCTGGAGGCTTTCATCCCTGATACCAGCTGCTCTGGTGAAAGCCTGACTGCAGTGAGGCTCCTGGAAACAGAGAGGAGAACTGGCACTGCTCTTCCAATGTGCTCTCTGCAGGCTGCAACTCTGGGACAAGTTGTTTAGAAGCCATCAGAGATGCAAGTGGCACTTTCACAAGCCAAGCACTCTTCAGAAGAAGAGACTCCTAGCATGATGTTCCTATCAAGCCTTGCTGAATGATGAGAAGCATGGATATTCTGTGTGGTAATGGCAGTGTAATGCAGCACCTGCTTCCTGCATGGAAACAGATTGTCAGACCAGAATCTAAACAGCCCTGAATGACCCTCCTGCATTTAACAGGCCTGGGAAAAACAACATTAAAAGCCATCCACAGGCCGAGCTGCAGGGAGGCCCCAGCAAACTGAGGGACCAGAGGAAAACCAAGGAAACAAACCCTCTGCCTTTTATCTTATCTTGCTGAAGCTAAACCTATTTGTTACCACGTGTCCAGCACAACAAATCACTGTCTGCCTAGTTGTCTGGAAATTCAGGTCTTGCTTTAGGCTGTTGAACTGGAAAGATGAAGCCAGCAGCTCCAAAACCAAAACAAAGCAACCAAATCAACACCAGGAATCCCTGGCTGATTAATTTAGCCTTTAAGTTACTTCAGGCAAGCTTCTAAAGGTCTGTAAAAGACCATGTTTGTCATTAAAGGTCTGCTCTTAGCTCCTGCTAAGACCCACACAGCTTTCTTTAAGGATGTATCAACCCTGTTTCCTGCTGAGCTTCTGCCACTCCAGCAGCAGAGCCAGGGCTGTGCCTGGCAGGGACAGTGCAGTGAGCAGGGCCAGGCCTCTGTGCCATCTGAGACACAGGGTGTGAAGGGATTCCCTCCATGCAGTTTCAGTTCTGAATTCTGCAGTTCCTCTGAACTCCAGTGACGTTGTTGTGGAGGTTTCACTTCCCAGATGGTGCCTACCCCAGGCAGTGGAGCTGCCCTGCATAGGTCTCTGACACCCAGGTAGTTCTCTGGGTGTCAGGGCTGTTTGCCACTGGAACAGCTCTCAGAGGTTCCAAATGGCACAGCAGGGTCAGGAACTCTTCGTGTTTTATATTTGTGATGCCTGGATACAGTGAAATCACCCTCTTCCACCAAGCAAGAACCTGAATGGCAGCTGCTAAGGAGATCCCCTTAAACAGCAGCTACTGCAGTGAGAGAGGGTGCTTTGGGAAGGAGAGGAAGAGCACAGGTACTCACAGATCCCTGCAGGTGCTGCACTGCCCTGCAACATTCACCTCCCTCCACAGGCAAAGGACAGCCTGTACAAAGACCCCACCCTTGATCGAGTGACTTGACCCTGCAGCAAATGCTCTTTTGAAGAGGGATCTGCACTCCTGCCATTTAAAGCAAGTTCCAGGACAGATACTTTACCTTGTGTCTAAAAGGCAAACATCTCTGAAGCTTTATCCTTAAACAAAGGCCTGTTGAAACAAAACAGAGATTTGTCTTGTAAAATCCAAGGCTTGAGGTGCATTCTCATGGAATTCCCTGTTTAACACTTCAAATCCTTTCCTGGAACAGCCCCTCAGTGCCTCAGAGGGCACACCATGCTGCTAGCAACTGCCCAGGCAGGCACCAAGGACCTGGCAGCCACTGCTGAGAAGATGATTAGCACAGAGTTTAAGGTCTGGTGTGTACTCTATCCACCCTCAGGTCTGAGCCTTCACCCAGCCACCAAGGTTAAACTGGAAATGAGTTATTCCTGCTGGGCATGCTGATGCTCTGCAACCTGTACTTGCTGCATGAAGCTGCAGGGCTTTGTTTGGGCAGAGACACCTCTTCATTAAATACTTATTTCCCCTTAAACCTTTAAAGCAGGCTGAGCCACCTCAGTATTGATAAGCAGTGGTGGAGGCTGCTAACCTCGGTACACCTGGACAGACCATTGCAGAGAGCTCAGATGTGCTTTTTTTCAGATGGAATCTCACCGTAACTAATAGAGGGGAATAGGACAGAGCTCGTTCAGCTGAACTGCTTCCCAGCCCCCAGCAGCTCACAGCTCTCTCTGGGATGGCATGGGAGGTTTGCTTGGTCAATGTGTGGGAATGGAGAGGAGCCCACAAGCTCAGGCAAAGGTCATGGAGACAAGCATCAGGTTTTAACCTTTTCTAAAACATTAAGGGCTGACAAGCTCTCAATTTAACATTCATAAAATATGTGGAGAATATAGAGAGGGGACTTTGTGCTCCCTTCCCAGCAGGTGTTTGAGAGTCTTCCCCTTTGAAGAGCCTCCCTAACTGGATAAAACAGATGGAAGTCACCACATTTCCCTGGTGCCTGTGGGTGTGCACTGCTGGCAGGGTTCTCAAGGGGAAGCTGCTGGTCTAGCAAAGCAACACTGAGCTTTGACTTAAGACTGGTGTCACTCCAACAAACCTCAAGTTCACTTGATGCCCACGGAACAGAAACCTTACCTATGAGAGTAGCCAAAGAGCAATGAGGTACTGTTGGTGTAAACCTGATGGTAACCAGATACTCCTCTTCACCGATCTCTTGCACTTCCACACAGCTTTCTGTCACCACTTCCAGTTCTTCCAAAGTGTTGGGCTTCTCTGGGTCCCGGATGGTACGGATGATGTCTAAAGCACAAGCGCCCAGCAATGAAGCAGCAGCAGCCCATGCAGCAGTGCATTAAGACAGCTCTCTCAGCACCCTCCTCCTCATGATCCTAACAGGGACCGTGCCCCGCGCCAAGGTCACAGCACCCACCTCCCACCTGCACACACAGCCTGGGAAAGGGAGCAGGCACCCCAGTCAGGCCCTCAGCCTCCCCTGAGCTCCCAGCACCCTGAGGGGAACCCTTCCCTGCCCCACATCCCTGGCTGTGACCCTCACCCTAGCGAGATGTGGTTCCTTCCAGCCGTCACCCCGAGCCGCCACCGCAGCCGGGGCACAGGGCTCTGGCTGCCCCCACCTCACCCCCACCAAGGGCAAAGCACCAACGGGCCCCTCGCAGCCCCTCAGGACCCCTCCTCACAGTCCCATGGCCCCTCACAACTGCTCACGACCCCTTCTCACAGCCCCACAACCCCTCACCCCACAGACCCTCAGGACCCCTCCTCGCAGCCCCACAGCCCCTCAGGACCCCCCTCACAGCCCCACAGCCCCTCAGG